>QVAJ01000301.1:709652-778537 GCA_003546035.1 Mixornis gularis
AAAAAAACCAACCCAAAAAACCCCCCACAAAAAAAAAACACCAAAAACGCACACAAAACCCCAATCAAACAAAAACCAATGAAACAAAAAACAAACAATAAAAAACAACCAAAAAACCCCAACCAAACTCCCAAAACAACAATAACAAAACCCAAAAGCAACAACAACAAAAAAAAACTCGAAAAACAAAACAAAACCAACCCCCAAAAGCTTTTTGCAGCATTAAACTACTGTGGATGCTTTATGTATCCTGTAACCAGTGTAAAAAGTGTTGGTACCACTGGTTTTGGAACCAGCTTTGACACTTCAGAATGAGGGGTTGATCAAAATAATTTTATTCTTGAAAACTTGCCTTTGGATTATAAGCCTTGCAAGGCAGAAATAATTGGCTAAACAGCTTCCCTCTCTATTTTGGCATGCCTGCCTTGTGACACTTTAACTTCCATATTTTGTTTACTTGAAGAAAGCAGATTAAATATTTCAGACCACTGGTCAACACATGCTATTAATCAGAAATAAAGATTTATATTTTGGAGCACAGGACAGGTAGTTCTTAGTTTCAGCGTATAGGCTAAAATCTTGCTACTTATGTTCTTGTATTTAATTTTTTCCATCCCCTCCAAATCCTTTAAAAAACAATTTACTTTGATTATTCTCGAATTTAAAACTAAGCAGTGCTTTGAATTTGTAATGATGCAAATTAATCATTTACCACTGCAAACCATCCAGAATCCTTTCTGCAAATGAAATGAGAGCACTGCACTAGCTATGAGTTACAGCTACAGAAAACTCTTCCTTGTCATCATTTTAATATGATGGTTCCATTCTTCTTTTGGTTGCAGGTGGACAGTAAAACCCAGTTCTGATCCTTTTGAAAACTGAAGCCAGGAGAATGCCCTCCATCCCAGACTTCTATGTCCAACAGTAGGATAAGGCAAGAGTAAGTAGAATAAATCTAATGAATTAAGGTTTGCTTAATCAGACAATCAGAATATTAGTTTTAAGAAGATTAACTATGCCTTATACTTGGAAGGGGAATAAGAAACTGATCCTGGAAAGGAAATGGGATCACCACACAAGAAGCAAATTTCTATTTTCCTTAGGAAATTCTACTTTGATTTTTTTGCTTAGGCTTTGCTGAAATGCTGTCCTTGTTCCTCAGAGTAGATGTGGCAATTCTTAGTTAAAATATCTTTCAAGTCATGGTCCTTTCCCTGAATATCATAACAAAACAAGATGACCTCCTTATGGCTGATTTCCCACCCATGGTGAAGTTCCACCAGGACTTTTTTTCTGCACCTTTTATTGTAGCTGGAATAGTTCAAGCAACTTGTTGTTTTCAAAGCTTGGTCATGATTCTTCTCTAATTGCTAGCAAGATTCTCTCTTACTATCTTCTTTTTACTTACTAACTTTTTAAATCTGTCCTCTGTCAAGGACAGATTTAAAAATCAAAGAGATTTTAAAATTTTATTCTTTGGGCAGCCATGCTCTGAAGGAGAAGCAGAGATGCTTCACCTGTGTAGTAGAGCCTGAGCCTGTGCCTGGACTTGGAGATGCTAATGAAGAGAGAGAAAAGGCAGAAGAGCCTGTCCAACTATTTTTATACTTGACCATGGTCCACCTATTTATGATAACCTTGTACTTGTAGATGGAAAGTGCTGGAGAGGAGAGCAGAAGTGATGGAGGGGACTGGAAATCTGTCAAGCATGACTAAGACAGGTCATGGAGAGCAGCAGCTCTGAGGGAAAAGGGGGAGAAGAGCTGATTTTGGAGGTATATAAGGGATATAGATTTTGGAGATATAAGGGATTAGAAGGTGACAAGCCATAAGTAGAAGCAGAACTGGACTGGGAGGTGCTGAGATGAGGCTGGGAGGAGAAACCCAAAGTTATGTCCACAGGATGAAAATGTGCAGCGCTGCAGAGGTGAAGAATCAGAGATCACGGGTGCAAGCTCTGGTGAGAAGGGGGAAGCCAGCTTGTAATTATCTCCAGCCCATGCAGACAAATGATTACATGCTTAGGAGGGAGCTGAAGCAAAGGAAGGAAAGGTGGGAGGTGGCTGCCATGCACAGTCAGATGGCAATTACTCTCTCTGCTGGCAGACCTCAGTGGGGAGCACACAAAGCACAGTCAGCCATTTGCTCGGCACTGCTGCCAATGAAGCATTTTATTAAGTACTTCACTTTTCTTTGGGCCCACTGAAGGGAAGGAAACACTCTTTCAGCACAACCCCAGTGAGTGGGGAACTCTCAGCTCCAGAACCACGTGCTCTGTGCCAGTTTTGAGGAGCACACCTTGGGGCTGTGCAGGACTGCTGCTCCTCCAAGGCTGGCTCTGCTCAGCCTCCCTTCTTCTGACCCAGCCAGTCCCTCCCAAATATTTCTGCTCTCTTTCATGGCAGTGGTCACAGCACATCCTACAAAGCTTTTCACTTCCACACATTTTTATGGGGCTGAAGATTAGCAGCTAGCTGCATTTCACAGATGGGGAACGTGAGAGGCTCTTGATGCAGAGGCTGCTCTGTTTATAAGCATTGCAGGCTATGTTGGAGGGGAAATATCTCCACTTTTCCCTCATTAGGGGTGCTTAGCAAACAGGCCTCTGACATCCAGTGGAGCATTAAAACAATGTCTGGGACTTTTCTGCCCGATTTGACTGGAAATAGACGATGAGGGAAGAGCTGGGAAGGGCATCCAAGTGCTTGGGCTGTCAGTCTGGAGACCAACACGCTGGCTCATGCCTCCTGCCCCAGCAATGATCCCCTGGAGCAGGGGTAGTGCTGTGGATGGAGCCAGGCTGTTTATGTTGAACTCACTCACTGCCAGATTACATCACTTTTCTGTAAAATAGCTCTGCCAACAGAAGAATCAGGAGTGAGGACATTAGCAATTCCTCCAGGCTTAGAGCTGGAGCAGTCAGATTCCTGCTGCTGGCTCAAATGATGCTTTGGGCAAAGCAATAAAATCCTTCCATGTCCTTAGTAATGCTGCATAAAAGATGGGTTGAGATGGGCACTAATTCCCTCTCACCTGAGTAAAAGTGTACTGTTTGACCAGGCAGTTTCACTTAGACATGTTTAATGCTAATAATGAGCCAAAAATAGCCCAAGAGACTAAAGAAAACCAATCCAAATGCTGGGGTTTGGTTCAAAATAACATCGAGACTGTCTGAAACACATTATTTTCTGATTAAATTAAGTGTCTAATTCCAATATTCATATTAAAGTAGCCATTTCCAGTGCTCATCCTCAAAGTCATTTTGGAGCAGCCAAGGTTCAGATTGATGCAGCAGCTAACAGGAGTGAATTTCATGGCCCTCCACTGAGACTAATCTAGGCTCTTCCCTGAGCACTTCCAGCTTTGTGAAATGCAAGAACTTGCAGGCTTGGAAGGAAAGAATCTCCAGCAATTGGAGATTGTGGATTCCCGCTGTGTTTTTTGGAGACATGACCATCACCAGAGGGAATTGATGTCATGTCCCAGCGAAGGAAGAACAGACTCATGTCTCCTTCTGCCTTCCCCGACACCCTCACTTCCAAGTCAGCTGTTTTTGTACAGGGCATAAATTAGGGTAGAAGTTGGCACAGGGCTTTCATTCACTCATGTTTAAAACTTCTGCCTTAGAAGTTATTCTTGGAGAAGAGTCATGACTGTCTGTCAAACACATTTGCAGTGCAACCCTGCTGAAGACAGTGAAGTCCTACCAGGGTTTAACTTGGCATATAAACCAAGATTATCAACCACAAAATTAATCAATTTCTCTCGAACTTGTGTGGCTGAGTCCCTTACTCAGCTTTAAAAATCGTATCTTTTGGAGCTTTTTTATTCTTTTTAATGTGTGTGTGATATTTTGCGTCTTGCTTTAGATCTTTGTTTGGATTTAGTAAAATATAAATGCTCTAGCTAAATTTACAATCTGTCTGAATACATATCTTTGTGGATTTGGGACCGCTCCAGCTAATACATGCTGAGCTTTTTGGGGAAGAAAGGAAACAGGGTGTTAGTAGAAAAACTAAACTTCCCAAAACCCCCTTCCCAAAAAGTTACAGAGTTCAAAGTTATTCTAAGAAAAATGACAGTTTTCCACACTGAAATAACGGTACGATGACTCTTTTATGCCATGAAAATTTTCAGCTGTAAAAATGGCCTGAAAGTAGTGCCATTATTTAACTTATCAACAAGTCCATTCCTGGTGCCATGATGATGTGTCATCAGTAAACCACACTCTGGCAGGAGACACCAGAGTGGTTAAAACCAAAGGTTGTAACGATCAAAAGGCACTTTCAGAAATGAAGCATTTCACTTTTTCTTAAAATATATATTTTTGTTTGAGAGTTCATTCCCCCATTCACCTTCTCAGAAGCCTTTTATATACTGGAATTCCCTGGAATTTCAGTCCCCCCTGGAAGCTGGGGGGAATTCCAGCCTGCAGGATGGCAGATCCTACTGCTGGATTCTGGCAGGTGAAGTTCTGCCTCCTTGAACAGCTCCGTGTCCACCTTTGGGGAATAATTGTTTGTTTTAAAGACAAAACCATGAGAATTGAACTCGCTTCTGGAAATGCAGAAGTCACCTGGGGGTGTCTGTGTGTGGGGGAAAGTGTGAGCTTATAATGCAGAGTCCTTTTGTGATGCATCAGGGATGTAAACATGCACTCAGTGCCCCTTGCTCTGCATCCCTGGGCCTCAGTTTGACCCAGCCCTGGTGGGATCTCTGGCAAATCACTGATGTGGGGATGTGAGACACGGACAGCAGGAATTCTCTGCCTTTCTTCTCTCTTGGTTTGCTCCCCATGGTCACCTCTGATGTTGGGACCTGATGCAGTAAACTAGAATTTTCCTACAGTAAATCTAACGGAGCCAAGTAAGATCAGTGAGAAAAATAAGGGAGAACTCAATGGGGTATAAAAATGTTTTTTTTCACGCTGCCTTGCTGTTTCAAACTCTGCATGTTTTAGGCATATTTAAGTCTTAAGCAGTGAGGTGTTCAGAAAAATTCCTGTTTATGACAGTTTTTCTTTAACAGCACAGGGAGGTCCTCCACTGACTGCCAATAGAAGTTTAAAAGTATACATACTTTAATATATAAAGATCAATGAAATATAAATACTGAATGTATATATTCTTATACATACCACATAGAAATTTATATACAACAGCGTGTGTCTAAATACAGGTGTACATACACTGGGCTATAGTAAACACAGACCAGGATTGAACAGCTGTGTGATGAAACTTGTTGCTTTTGCCTTTCAGGAGGTTTCAATGTGTAATGCAACCTTTTTTCTTCTGTGGTAATGGTACGGGGTTTGAATCTGTGGATTCAAATCTGAGCACCAAGAATACCAAGAATATCTTTTTGTTCTGGTGGAATACAAAGGGACTGGAATATCTGTCTCAATTCCCACAGCAGGATCACGGTTGAAACCACCATTCCACGATCAAGTATTTCAAAACCACTAACGAGCTTTCAAATGCACAATATTAAGTGCTGCATGTTGGATTTATATTTATATTGGATTAATATTTTCCATGCAGAATGTGAATGCAGCAGGGCTCCAAAGGCTGTTTCAGACAATAATTCAATCAATTGTTCAATTAAGTGTCAATAACTGACCTTCTTTTTGCAAGTTATTTGGAATGGGTATCCTACTGTGGAAGAGACAGAGACCACAGTCCTGCTCAGCTCTGGTTTTTAGCAGTCTCCATCAGGTTATTCATGTTCCAGCCTGATTAAATGTCAGTGTATTTCATGTCATTGTCACTTTTCAATTTCTGCTACAAGGTTTTCGGGAGTATTTCTTTTGTTAGCGGCAATTTCTGTCTATCTCAGAGGTAATTTCATTTTGCTGCTGTGGGATATATGTGATTTTAGAAACTTCTGAGTGGAAAGAGCCTGGGGGAAAGTGACATGTTTCAAGGAAGTTGTCTGAAATTCTGGAAGTCCGTGGAATGATGTATCTACATATCCATCTTAACTGTGTTAACAGGAGACTGGACTTCTTTGTATGCTCCTCTGGATAGTTCACCCTGATTTTTTTTTTTTTAATTGACCAGTAATCATTCATCCCATCCTCACTGAACAGAAGAGTTTTTGTAGTAATGCTCTCCCCACTGCTTTCAGTGCTCAAGGCATTTTTTTTTACAAAGGCTGCTGCACGTGGAACTCAAGCAGGAGGTTTAATTCACATTACATTTACCCCATTCCATAACATATCGTTTCAATCTAAGCTTGTTTATTCCTCAGGTCTCCTCTCACGTGAAAGATGAATTATCAGACTGGTGTGTTTTGATCATTTTGGGGTAATATCCACACTTGCACCATTTCTCTCTCCTGACTTCACTGTGTAACTTGTCCTGTCGCCCCTCTGGTGAAGCCTAAACTTTGTGGTGTGCTATTACTAACACATATGGCTTTCCAGAGTTTTCCAAAGTTAGTACTAACACCTCCAGATGTTTGTGAGTCTGAGGCAGAGTATATTTGTGATGGTGTTGTAGGGATGAAATCACACACAAATAACTTTTTGGCTTTTCTGGATAACTGACACAGGCAAGTTTCAGACCTCTGTGCTTTTTTGAAAGATACTGGGCAGAGGAAAGTAGAACAACACAAAACTTTGACACTAACCCAAACTTCTATCTCAACATTAAAGTTAAAAGAGTTATATCTATCTGACAGAAAAAAAAAATAAAGAAAGAAGGGGTGGAAAGCTTTTTTCTTCAGAAATCCAGCACTTCAGCAAGACAATGGCAAGATGTCAGAATTTTCAGTGGCTATAACTTTTTTGTATTCTCTTTTCCTTCCATTTTTTCCAGTGCTGAATTTAGAAAACATCCCACTCTTTTTTTACGGTCAAATTAGTTTGTCATCCTTAAGAAAGAAAAAGAAAGAAAGGAGATACAGGAAGGAATTCTATAATGCTTTCAATGGCAGCATGATCTGGTTGTTGTCAAAGCATTTTTGCATGAATGAATTTTTGTTGGTAAATATATTTTGAACAGAAAGGCTGTTTGTGTCTGAAGCCAAACTGGTGATCTGCCTGGGCTCACGTCACTGCTCATCCCACACAACCTCAGCCAGGAGGAAGATGAATTCATCCCAAACCCTGGAAGCAGTTTTCCTACAAGACCATGTTCTAATGGGCAAAGATAAATGCTGCTCAGTGGTCCAGTCAGTACACCACAGAGTGCTGTGCTCAGTTCCCAGTGCTAGTGACAGCACTAAATGAATTTCAACTAATTCATTGCTTTGATAAACAGCTATCATCTCCTATCTCTGGCTGCAACTACAGTTTTATGAGCACCCATTTGGTGCCTGTAATAATGTAGGGGTTATTATTAGCCTTCTGCTTGGAATCTGGACACACAATCCTGGGAACTGTTCAGAGTAAACTTTAAAATTATGTGTGTGTGTGTGTGTGTGTGTGTGTGACATGATCTAAATTTAAATGGTAAATTTCTGCTTTCATTTTCAATGCTTCAGGGCATTCGGCTAATAAACATCGCATGTCTTCAAACAAAATAAAAGCCACCGTAGTAGATAATGGATGCTGTAAAACCTCTGACTTATCTCAAGTCTGGAACTTGGAGGATTAACATAACATAGTTTATGATGTTCCTCACAGCTGCCAGGAGACCTGGCCCTGCCTCCCCAGAGTGCAAGAGCTCCAGGGAGTGCACTGCTGGTCTCAGCTGAGTAATTAGCTGTGCTTAGTTAAAGGCCTGCATTAAGAGGGAGATTTTCTACATTTATCCATGCTGAATAATGGGTTATACCCCCAAAGTCTGAGGGGCTATCTGTGTGAGACTGTCTTGTCCATAGAAATGACACAGATAAGAAATATAACAAGTCGTATATTCAGGGCTCTTTCAGCCCTTATCTCAGGCAGTGGTTTATCCACTTTGAAGTGACCTTAGTCACTTAGATTTTCTTCATTCCTTTTACATGAGGCTGAAAACACCAAGTTCCTGTTTGTTCTAGGGGGACTTTAAAGATCCCACGGCAAGTTTTGCAAGAGGGTTGTGTCATCTTTCCCTTCAGGGACCCTCCCCTCCATCCTGAAGCCTGGTAGGTACATTCCACCACGGTGGACAGCAGCTCAAAGAGGCTCAAAGATCATCCAGAAGTTTGCAGTTATGATGATATTACTTCTATTATTTTCTCGGGCCAGTGTGATAAACCTCTCATGTCTAAGTTCTCCTTCTAATGCTTTATTTTAAGAACTCTTCCTCAGAGCTCTTTTCAGACTGAGCAGAGAGCACACAAACAATTTCCTTTAGTCTGACAGCAGTTGACTAGAGCAGTGTCCATTTATTTCTCCTGTTGCTGACTGCACAATCTGCCTTTGCTTATCTACTCACAGTGACATTACAGGAGACCTGAAGAAACACAGCCCTGGGATTTAACAAGCTAAAAACCCTCCAACTGGTCATAATGAAAGCTGATGCAGTGACTAGGGAAGCAGTCCAAGAGGTGCTTTTGCATTTGCCCAGAGTGGTGGGTGATCACCTTTTCAGCACTATTCCTGTGCCTGGCAGGACAGAGAGGCAGCCAGCATGATGCTCAGTAGTATTTAAATGGTGTTGGGCTGAAAGGATGCCCTTTCCCGGGGTATTCCCAACCATTCCTGCCCACCAAGTCTCTTGTCACTCCCCACCCAGCCATACTCATCCACTTGTGTGTGGGGATGGACTCTACGTGGAATTAATATAAATTCTCCTGAATCAAAAGATATTCTTTCCCCAAAACTGGTTTGTGGTTCGCTTGGTTCTTGTTTGTTTTCACTGGTTCTGTTGTTATTTGGTTTGTTGTTGCTACACCTGGAGATTTCTCTTA
Organism: Mixornis gularis; assembly: GCA_003546035.1. Taxonomy (NCBI): domain Eukaryota; kingdom Metazoa; phylum Chordata; class Aves; order Passeriformes; family Timaliidae; genus Mixornis; species Mixornis gularis. The sequence continues at coordinate 718,491 of QVAJ01000301.1, forward strand.
CACTAGGGCATTCCTAGAAAATTCTTTTGCAGCCTGTCTGCCTCTTTCAGTCTCCAAGCAGCTGTTGAAAAGTTTGGTTTTTAGTTTTCCTGGCCATTCCTCAGTTTCATCTGGAACTTGTGTGTAATGCTGTTGCTGCTGGAATAAATGGATTATCACTGGACTGATGCTCACAAAGCAGAAGAGTTTTAGAAATGTAAGTAGCACTTGGATGCTGAAACAATGATTTCACAAATGTACCTTTAAAAGCTGTTTACAGAATGCAAGAATAGTGTTATAACTCTTCGTTCTCTGCTGTTTTTAAAAGAGGAAGCAAATTTAGATGGCACTTTTAACTTTCCTGATGCATCCTGGCATAGCCTCCCCAGGAGATAAAGATGAGCCTTGTGGTAACAAATGACTCTGCTGTGGAGCAAACTCATCAGCTCCAGCTGAGTTCAGCCAAAGCTGAAAGCTTGGCTGACCTTTTTTACAGGAGCAAGGGTTATTTTTTAAAGTAGTCTTAAATCTCTTCTTTACTGTTTTGGTTTCATATAGAAGGAGAGAGATGGACTTTAAACTCTGCTTACAGGTAGTGTCCTGCCCCGGAGGCTTTTTCCTCAGATGGAAGAGCACCTGGGAGGGCTGAGGCACCTCCTGCTCATCCACCCAGGGCAGATGTGCTGAAGCCTCAGTGCCTGGAGCCCTGGAGGGGACAGTAAATTCAGGAATCCTGCTCCTGTGCCCCCCAGCAGCATTGCTCTGTCCTGCTCCTCTCCATCTGCTCCACCTGCTCTCCTGCAGGATGAGCAGCCAAACAGCAACTCCTGCTCTCACCATTGTTATCAAGATCAGAGCTCAAGCGGGAATTCTGTTGTTCCAGCCCATTCTCTGAATTCCCTTCCCTCCCATTCTTCTGAAGACGTGAATAATTCACTGCTCTGAAACAATGAGGTGGCCTGGCCAGAAAAGGGGACAACAACCTACTCTCATTTTAACTAGATAAAGTTACAGCACATAAAGATGTGTCACTGCATTGCTGGAGCAGATGAGACCAGCACTGAGAGTTTGGGAAAGCAGAGAAGCAGCAGGCCCAATGCAAGCTCTTATCAAATAAGCCACTGAGACAGAGAGAAAAAAAAAAAAAAAAAGAAAAACATTCCTGGAAATTGAGCTTGATTCCTGGAAATCAAGCTGACAATGCAAGGGAAGAAAACTCAGTGAAATTATTCCTGGAGAAGCAGCAGCAGGAGGTTATTTTGGATTGGGCTGTTAAATTGTTCAGCAGCTGGGAAGTGCCCAGCCATTGCTCCATGCAGCTGGGTGTATTTCTGGGGTGACTTCTGCACTGAATTCTTCTTTCCTTTAATGCAGCCTGAGGCACAACCTGCTGAAGCCCTCAAAGCTTTTCTTTGTGCAGGTTGAAGCTCCTGCCCCAGGGAGTTGTTTAGGTGCAATGAGAAGTGATTTTCTCAAATTGATAAGGGCAGCAGGCCCAACCATACAAGAAAGAAGACTGAAATCCCCATGCCTGCAATAGCTAAAAACAAGGAGGCTTATCTTAAGTTCCTGAATTGTAGAGTGGTCTCCTAAAGAGAGATCTTCTCATCTCCCCAGCGTCTTCTATGTGAGGGTTCCTGCAAATATTTCACCAAGTTTTCAAGTTTTTTCATCAAAATGTTGCCATTTTAGGCTATTTCCGTCTCAGTGACACCTCCCATTCTGTGAAAGAAAACCTGAAATACTCCAAATGTAGGTAAAATTTTATGGCAAGATGTCCCTTTATTCTGCTTGGTCTATATTTTGTCTGCCCTTTTCAAAATGACCTTCTTTTTAAACTAGACAAAAAAAAAACCAAAAAAACAAACAAAAAACCCAAAACAAACAAACAAAAAAAAACCACAAAAAAAACCACCACACTTTTCTGCTAACTAAGGTTTGAGCTAGTTCTTAGTAATGATGTAATGATGTTGTCATATCCTTTCTTTTTCCCTTTCCTCATCCAAATAGTGTTGGCCATATTTCCCACAGGTCTTTAGATTCCTTCACCTGAGTCTTGATTCTCCAGCACAGGCAAGTCAGCTGTGACCCACCCACACAGAGGACAAGGCTAAGACTTATGTCAAATTAAATTTACTTGCATTCCATTGGGAAAGATTAGGCACTAGATAAACTTCCTTATGTTTCTCTCCAATAGGACTTGAATTGATGCAATTATGGGGTTTTTTCCCCCCTCCTTTGGTCAGTAAAATTTCATAAAAAGAGGGTTGAGAAGTAACTGGTCACTCCATAGATTTGGTGCAGATCATGCACAGATCATGGGCCTTTCCCACCTATTCCTGGAAAAATGATCTTTCCACTGCTCTGTAAGACCATAAAGTATATTTGTCACCAAAAGCCCAATCTGAGCACATTGCTACAATTTTTGGTCTATGGTTGTCAACATTTTGGATGGCACCTACCTAAAAGATTAGGAAATGATTAAAAGGAGTTTGAAAGATTTCCCAATTGCTTCAGTGAGGTTAGGTTTTTTTCAAAGGCCCGGTTCCAACCTTTGGCTCAGTCAAAAATTCTCATTTATCATAAAAATATCGAAGATTTTCAGATGCAAATAGGGACCTAATTAGATTTACCTGTAGCACCAATTTTCCTGGCACTTTTCTGCAGCCCTAGAAACACCCAGATAGTGACAATATTGTCCCTCAATCTCTGGGAGAGAGAGAAGTGACCATTTAGCACTGGCCAGAGGCTCTTGACCAAAGAAACAGTGGGTCAGAGTTGAGGAATCTCTGATCTCCAGGGGCTCTCTTGCATGCAGAGCTATTTCTGAAAGCAGAGCAGGGAGTCTCACACACATAGTGAAGGCAATCCCCTCACCACACTGCCTTTCCAATTCTGCAAGTGCTTTAATGAATTAATTCTGATATAAGGTGAGGTAGGACAGAAGCCTTCAGAGCAGTGGCAGTGATGGATCCCCATTTCTTTGGGGATTTTTGGGGATACCTTCCCTTCCTTTTGCCAGATAAATGAGAATCTGCTGCCAACAAACCCCACAGGAATGTCTGTGACACATAACTGGGCAAAGCCCAGGGATTCTGTCGTGTCTTGCAGGGTGTCTGTGCCTTGCACTCAATCACAACAGCCTGCTGAGCAGATCTGCTGCCGTTTAATTAGAGTGTCTGGGCTCACCTCCTGTCCCCCTGTAATGACATTAGTCAGAAGTGAACTGTCTGGTTCCTGCCTCTCCCAGGCTGGCGGAGCTGCTGGCCTGGAGCTGCTCACATTGGTTAATTGGTGACTTTTAAAGGTCAGCTCTTACAGAATCTAATCACACTCCGAGGGTTTCCAGCACAAGGTGGATTGGGAAGGAGAGCCTGGATTTCTCCCACGAGATGTTTTTGGTAAAGGGATGTAGGAACCCTGGGCACTGAGAATTTTAGGTTTTCTGTGCTGACAGGCACTGACCCCCAAGCAAACACTGCATTTCACCTGAGGCCGTGGAAAAGGCTTCCAAAATTGAATGATAGAACTGGGATTATGGGTGTGTAGCTTGAATAGAAGTGTGTGATATCACAGGGTGGAAAACCTAGAGTTTAAGGTTTTAGAATATAGTAATGTATATATAAAGCAAAATGGAGGTTTTAGGCCAGTGGCCAGTCCTTCTTTTTCACCTTCTTCTTCATGGGTCTGGGTGGTGTTTTGTAATTGGATAGAAAAGTCCCCATTGTGGGCCACAGGTGGTTGGTTATTGGGTTAAAAGTAAAAATAATTTAGGTGTCATCTCTTAATTGGAAAATTTCTTCTTAAAAGGCCTTGTAGAGAGATACAACTCTATGTTTGTTTTGTTAGCTTGAAGTACTGTAGCACTCAGGGTTTGTGAGACTGTGATATAGATAAGAATTAACAAACAATCTGAGTCCAAACACGAAATACTGTCTCAAGCATTTAATCCTGACCCTGGCAAAAAAGAAGATAAAGGCAACAAAGGGCACCTCCAGGGACAGCAGCTTCCCCTTGGGTTTGGGGCACCAGCTTCTGGGGGTGTGCACCTCAGGAGAGAGGATGGATTAAGGGAGATGTGTATCTGGAAGGAGATGTGTATCTGGAAGGAAGTGGTGAAAACAAATGACCCAGCTGCTTTGTCCTGTTATAAGGTACCACATCACATCCTCAGAGATTCTCCATCCTCAGAAAGGACTCAGGAAAGCTGAGGGGTTGCTCGAGCAGTATCTGTTGGGTAGAAAAACTCAGAAGCCTGCAAACTGGCTAGGGAACAACACAAACCCTTCAGTAAAGGACGGATGTCCTCAGTTTCCTGCATGCTCCAACCGTCCCAGTGAGGAAAGCAGATCTGCAGCTAGGGGTATCTGGGTACAATCTACAATTTACATGGTTTACTCATCAAAGATAATAACCTCTATATTGGAAAAGCAGATTCTCTTCTGTTTTACCCTCCTTCACAGGAGTGAGGCCAGCATTGGGCACTGTGAGACCCTCTCTCTTGGTGAAGGAGATGAGACAGCTGAGGGAAGCTTTTGCCCTTTTTCCCTCCCTGAGTTCCCTGGCAGGCAGGAAAGGAGATTCTCCTCCTCCTTTCCTCCAACAGATCCTTTTCCCCCTCATGCAAACACCTCAATGAAACAGCTGCAAGTCCTAAAACCCCTCACTGTTCCAAATCCAGCCTGCCTTGAGCCAGGTGGTCTCCACTGGAAAAGCCACAGAAAAAGGGAAGTTTAGAGAGACATCAAAGAGGAGCTTTGGCTCTGCTGCTTCCAGAGGAAGAGCAGTCAATATATTTAATTACAGCTGGGACTTCCACCTCTCTTCTTGGCAGACAGTCTTGTTTGAAATCTTCCACTATCAATTCACAGCTGAGTTTACACAAAATGAGTAGATTTTTTTTTTTGGTTGACAGTTTTCTAACATTGTTTAGCGAGAAAAAGTTTGAACGGTTGCTTTTATCTTTTCCTTGATTTTCTTCATCCTTTTTCATCCCTTCTGGTTGATTTTTTTTTTTTTGAGGGCTTTTCCCCCTTGAATTTTGGCCTGGTTTTGCATGTGCTTATTTTAAACCGATTTGCATGCAGATGATCAACTGGAAATGCAGTTTGGGAAAGATGTTTACAAACTGATATTAAATCACTCTGCTTGTTTGCACAAAACAGTAATTGAATAAACACTGCTTATTAGTTTACTTGCATATTTGCTTTGCATTCTTTCACGTGGTTTCCACAAACAACACGGGGATGTTTGTTCTATAGTTAATAGCATTTAGGATAGTCTAAAGTAAGTAAATAAATAAATAAAATTCTTGGTGTGTTCCCTTTATAAAAAGAGGGTTTTGTAAGAGAAAGACTTAGAGTAGCTTTAGGGGTTTTTTTTAATTTTAGTTTTTCTTTTTCTTCTTTCATTGCTGTTTTTCTGATTATTCATATCCTTTAATTTTTTTTGTCACATATTCACTCACTGAGCCCCTGTCTTTTTTTTTCCTTTTTTATTGTCCACCTTCTTCCACTATGCCCATTTTGCTTACAGCAAGCCATGAGATTAATAAAAGAAAGCCTGGCATAAATGCATTTGTATTTTAAGTACTGAAACAACATTTATACTTTATATTTTTGTCACATTCTTTCTATATCAATATAAATTTCTTTTCACAAAAACCCAAGTGCATGCTGCTGTGTTTTACAATCATATAATATTACAACTGTTTGATTTGCTTTTCTGAGTTTCCTACCCAGGAAACACTTTGTGTGTTGCCTTCCTTCTGCTGTGATTTTATGTAAGCTAAATTTTGGGCTCCCGAATCCTGCAAGACCTCCCAAAATATTTTGCCAGTTTATTGCTGATAAGCAATTGATCTTTCTTGCTTTTCCAGCTAATTGCATGTAGCTTTCCTCTATGTTTTCAGCTATATAAGCAAGCTGATATAAATATTTGGTATGAGCTGTTGGATAATTTTGTTTCCACCCACAGCTCTGCAAGACGATTTATTAACTAGAAGAATATATTTTACTATTTTGTGATGAACACAAGTTATATGGACAGGGCATAGTTTGCTGAAAGCTGCCCCGCAGAGGTGACACAAAAAGAAATCCCCAGTTCTGGACTCTATCAGGAAATGCTACTTTTGACATTTGACTCTATAGGCTAAATTTTATAGTAAAGTTAAGATTTTATTGCCTGTTTTTTTTTTTCCATAAAATATGAAGTATATTGCATTCACTAATTATAGTTCTGTGAGGAAAAAGAGCATTCAGAGTTGCTTTGGATGCCATTCTGATTTCATTCAAACCAATCTATCTATTTGTTTCTGTACTGTGTAAGCACTGCAATGTGACAAGCCCTCCCCACAGGGCAGGAGTTCAAAGCAAGAATTGATTAGATTAAATGTTCCTTCAATTTGCTATCAAATCACTCTCTCTCAGCAATAACATGCACTTAAAGCAGCAAACAGTGCAAGGTGCATGCCAAAAATTCAGAGGGCAGGTGTGTTAAAAATCGTGGGCTCATAACAGTGTGATCTGCCTTGAAGTTGCAAGAATCTTTTTCTATAGTTGTACCTTACCTTAAAATGTACTTATGTATTTCTGATTTATGTTTGGCTCTGTGTATATATATATTTAGCAAAATTAGAGTCGCCTGCATGGTTCCTATCCATGCACATGGATAACACAGAAAAAGGGACCACACAGAATTAAATGGTCACCAAGTCCCAAACTGACTCCTGGCTCTTTGAGCTATGAGTTGCAAAGCACACTGCTCTAGCATGCCAGAGAAAACACACATTTAATGAGATTGTCCTCAGTGATGAGGCTCAGAAGAGCGGTGACAGAATTTGGGAGCACTCTGGGTGCCTCTCTGTGCTCTCCAGTTGTCTACAAAGAGGTTACAAGGAGGGAATGAATGACCACTCTGGCTGCTTCACGCCTGGGTTTGGAAAGCCCTGGGAAGAGCAGGTCAGAGATCTCACTGGCTCTGAGCAGAGGGGAAAATGATCAGTGAACCCTGACTGGCATGAACCCCAGACTCCATATATAGTTATTAATCTGTTCAGAGAGTGATGTTCTCAGAGTGTGACTTTAGAGAAACACGAAGAAGTGACTGGATTTCACCATTCCCTTCACAATTATGTGTTCTCTTTATTTCCCATTCAGAATGAATATTTATCCTGCACTCTAGAGTCTGGTGGGAACCCTCATTTTCTGTAGTGCCCCACTTTGATTTCTTTAAAGCTCAGTTTTGAGTTCAGTAGGGATTATGATGGGAAAGAATTATTGTGCAGTACAATTTTATTATAGCAGTTTTATGTATAGACCCTAAACCTGTCTAATGTACCCATTGGACAAGATTTGCCCTGGAACCTGTGGCATAAGTGCCATTTCTCTTCCAGCATGGGAAGGATTGAGGAGGGTGAACTCTTTGCCCATTTTGTTTGACGTTGCTTTGGGCTTCAGCTCTCACTAAATTTCATACTCTAGTTAGAAACTGAAGCTTGAAAAGTTGCTGCACTGCAGGAAATTCATCACAGGGAGAAGCTGCTGTGCTGCTGACTCGGGGGAGTGGAAAACTGGCAGCTCCTAGAATAGAGAGCTGTGTTTTTTCTTGAGCAGCAGAGCTTGAGGGTTTGCTGGAGAGTTACACCCATTGCACCCTCTGGATGTCACCAGGGTTTGCACACAACTAAGGAAGTCACTCAGGCTGAGAGCTTCTGCTTCTGAATATTGATCCTAGGATGTGGACAGGGCAAGGAGAGAGCAAACACTGCGAGGAGACATCCCTGTCAAAGCTGTAGCTGAGCGTGAGGCTGGTCTAGAAAATCAGTGCAGCCGATGGAGCTTGACATTTTAATTGTCTTGTTTGCAGAACTACATTTGGTAATGGAGAACACTGCTCAGTGGCTGTGATTAAAGGTTTGAAATGTGCCATGTATCCTCAGATGTGCACTACAGAGTGAGAGCACTCCCAAAGTGGAGGCTTGAAGTGGATGCTAGCAAAAAAAGGGGCTGAGGAAACAAGTGAGCTCGTCAAAACCAAATTAAAATGCTTTTCCTCCTCCAGACTGTCCCCTGAAGAGCTATTGTGCTAGAATTTGGTTTCCAAAGCTACCATTAATTTGTGAACTGGCAGGATTTGTATGTTGCAGTTCTCAGTGTACCTGTGATGCTGGAGTCTCTAGTGGTACTTCTGCAGAGGTGTCTCTAAGCTGTATTTGACTAACACCACAGCAGTGAATAGTAGAAGTGGAAATTAAATGAGTGCAAAGAAGCCTGTATGTGTTCTTGAGCTCTTTCTAGCTCTGCCAGGGCTAAGATCACTGAATTTGATTTGTGAAGGAAAAATCTCCAGGATGATGCAGCCCTCTACCTCAAAGACCCTTGGTATTTTTCCCGCTTAAATTTGTTCTTCTCTGCCAGGAAAGAACACATAACACCCGGGTAACCTCGAGCACAGACAAACAGACAAATGTTCTCACAGTGCAGAACCTCCCTTTGGTTTTACTGGCCCCTTGGAACAGAGCTGCTGTAGAAGTGTATGTGGGAAACTGTGCTAAAACTGCCCCTTTGAATGCACTAATTAGAATCTGTCAGGCACATTTTGACTGGAAACAGTTCATGACACAATGAACATATTTTTGGCCCCGAAAGGAGGACTGAGACACGAACAACAACAAAGCTTATTTAATACTGGTTATATATTTTTGTTATGAGACTCAGACGGCATAATTCTCACTGGGGGACCACTCTTGATGTACTGACTACACGGTCCACCTTGGAAACATGAAATTCTACAGAGCACCAAAGCTTTTAATCCCTGGTTGCAGGCTGGGGTTGCTCCAGGCCTGAGTGTTTACTACCCAGAGAGCTGCTACACATGAACGTGGCCTTCTGTTGAGTGAATAAATGCCTGATATTTATGGTCCCACACTGCTGTAGGATGAATGAGTCACATATTTACTTGCAGGATTAGACACCAGGGACCTGCTGCACAGCAAACCACCACGCCTGTGGGTTCTTGGGGGCTGTAAAGCCCTAGAATGATGATGCTGTTCCTCCTGAGTAATGCCAGAAATGTCTTTGCTATTCAAACACAGCCTCCAATGATATCTAGGAGAATATCTGAGGGAGATAAAGGGAACCAAGGACAAGAATTGCCAGGCAAGTAGGCTGGCTGGTTGTCACAGTTCAGCATTTCGGGATATCAAACTGTTCTCTAGACCTTGAGTTGGACTCACTCTCCCCTCAGAGAACTTCCAAATTTTCCTGGTTTCCCGGTGTCAAAGAAGGTCTGAAAGTTTAAGACAGAGAAAAAAACAGGCACAGAGTTGCCCTGTTTCCATTCTAGGTCAACTGCAGGGGGGAAATTATTTTCTGCCAGACAAATTTCTGCCTTGGAAAACGTTTTGATGAAGAGAACCTGTGCTGTTGGCTCAGTTCTTTATCCAGTGCCACGTGCCTCGTGGGCTGTGCCTGCTGCTTGTCTGGCTGCACAAGGAGCACTGGAGAGGCTTGGTTCCCTCTCTCTGCCTGGGTGCAGGTATGAAGTGGTGCTAGAAATTCCCTCTAGTGCCCTACGTGGCTCTAGTCTTAGTCTCCCTCAACATCTTCTCCACAGGAGACTTTTTATGGGACTTGACACCTAAATTTGCATTCACAGGGTATCCCACAGCCTGGGAATAACTATGGCCCTATAACAATGCTCAGCTGATCCCATGGGGATGATGATGTAATCTCAAAACGTTGGGATTTCTACTTTTTTCCTGCTTCTTGCAGATGAATATGAGTTGTTTTCTACTAATACCTTTGGCTTGCATCCGTAAGGATTTCCCTTCTTTCAAGAATGCAAATGACAAGTGAGTCAGAGCCCACTTAGGAGAATGCCCACCTCTGACAAGTGGCACAGATCCATGATCCTGCTGGATGATCCAAAACTAAACCCTTTCTATGGATATTGCTGTGGGAAAGTGTTCACAAACCACCAGAGCAAGGTTGTAACGTCAGCTTGGGATGACCTTTGCGAGGCCAATACCCACAGTTTATCTCATCTCAAATTGCTCCCACAGGCAAAACATTTGTTTTGTCTTTTAAACAACCAGTGGGAAAGCGATGCTGTGGTGGAAAAGGAGGATGTGCTGTTTTGTCAAAGGCAGTTGTTTTCTCTGACTGGGAATGACATTTACACTCAGAACAAGATTACTCTGTCCCAGAATTATTTGAGAATTAAGAAAGGAGAAGGTAAAAATTTATTTAATAAATATTTTACAAGCAGTGGATAGGAAAATTAGATGCCATTGCCCTCTGCTTTGGCAAGACAGATTTTTTTTTTTCCCCAAAGAAAGCATAAAAAGCCAAACTCAAAATAGCTTTTGTCTTACAGGAAATATAGGAATTGCTAAACTTTCCTCTGCACATACAACTTCCCCCTTCTCATCGCCCAGTCACAATCCTGCTTTGTGCAAAACAAATGAATCAAGTGACTGGAAAGGCCCTGATGAAAATAACACAGATCAAACAGAGCCCTTGGCTGCAGGAGATCAATATCAGCATTTGTGACACTACATAAACCACGGCCCAGAAAGACAAATCCTACCCCTTGGAGCAGACTCTGACATAAAGCAGAGCAGGTCAGGCAGGGAACAGGAAAAACTGTACAAATAGTTTGGGGTTCTCCCTGCCATTAGTTGATTTTAGGACTACTCATTCATATTTGCTCATTAACATCAGTTGGATGAAAGAGGGGGCAGAGTGACAGGGGATAAAATCTTCAGTGCTTTGAGATTTATTTACAATTTAATTTCATTTTGGATTATGTACTGTGTAAGAATTGCAGACCTTCACCTTTATTACTATCCAAATCAAGGCGTTAGACAGTTTTTGTGACCCCTAAAGGAAGACTTTAGAATGTTCTTACTTATGCTACAGCTCTTTATCTTGGAAAAACGGGTTTAAAAGTTTGCACTAATTCAGGACACATTCCTTGTTTGTGTTTGGAACAAGAACAAAAAAAAATTCTGGATTCTGAGAAATTCCTGCACACCACGGACAAATAAAAGACGGTGATTTATTTCCACAATTCCCATAAATTTTCCTTCTCACCCTGTAGTGTAAGCTTGCTTTCATTGCCTAAGGTAGGAGTGACTGAGGGAGTCAAGTATATCAGTCATTTCGTGCTTGATGCTGTGAGATTGCATCTCTTTTGACTTGATTTTCTTTGGGGCTCTTTTTTCTGAGGATGCTGCTGTGCTCTGGACTGGGTAACACTTCATGCTTTTAGTCTCCACACACTCACACTGCTGAGGGTGTGCTGCTTCAAAATGTAATTGCCTGAGCAGGTAATTCCCTACTTTTTAGAACAGCAGTGCTGCTGGTGCACTCAGACCTGTGTTTTGCACACATTGGGCTTTGGTCTGAGGCACTTTTTAATGCCCAGGTTCTCTCTAACCTTGCAACTTCAGTCCTCACCTTCCCAGTGTGTGCTCAGGCTTAGGAGCTGAAAGGGGAGGCTCTTCTTAACCTGAGTTCCCTCAAATTGCAGGGAGACAGACCTTTGGAAAGGTTAGGAAGATGTTTGATGGGGGTACAATTAACAGGATTTCAGAACGACAGTCCAAAAAAAGTGAAATATATCATTTGTACCCCTTGCAGTCACTCGTGACCTTTTTATTAACAAGTGACGTTTTTGCAACCAGTCTATCAGTGACACTTGCCCTCCTTTCAGGAACATGCTGTGATCCTTATCATGTAGCTGCTGTTTGTGATAGCAGAATGGCCTAGAGCAAATCTCCAGCTCCTGTAATTTGGCACAGCTCCATGGAAGTCACTGGGGCTATGAATGCTTCTCCAGGGACAGGATCAAACTCAGAGCATTCGTGTTTCTTATTTTTTGGGAACATGTGTTCATTTTGGAATATTTCAAACACACTGTTGTGATTCAAACATTATTTGGACTTTTCTTGTCTCCCCAAGAGCTTGAAGGGCACTTGCCATGTGGTTGGAAAAGAACTCCTGACCAATTCCACCCTCAAAGATTATTTTATTTACAAGCTGTGAAGAACCAAAAATAGCTGTGTAGGTAGAGGAGAATGGCCCTTTTATCCAGGCCCTGCATTGGATAGTTGTGATTTCATGAGCTGTGGCCAAAACCAGGCAACGGGCAGATCAAATTTCTCATGCTATTAGTGCAGTTATATTACCTCAGGGAAGTAATTACTGCCTCAGAGTTTGTTATAAGGCAGTGAACACAAACAATTTAACATCACTGGGTACTGCATCTTCTTCTGAGTCTCACAAACCAGCAGGGGACCTTTTTCTGCTTCAAGGTGCTGCTGGAGATGTGTTCCCAAGGGGCTGAGGAGCCAGGGACAGCAGTGCCACACACAGCCCAGCTGGCAGAGCCACTGTCCCAACCTCACAACAGACTGAAGCACCACCACAGTGGTGGCCTCATCACCACCCACAGAAGCTTTCCAAGAACTCAAGGGAGCCTTCAGGCTGCAAAAGAAGCTTTTCAAGAACTCAAGGAAGCCTTCAGGCTGGAAAAGAAGCTTTTCAAGAACTCAAGGGAGGCTTGAGGCAGGAAAACCATGGCTTGCTGTTGGGTTGCTGATGGACCCAGGGCTGGAGCTGGGACAGAGACAGCTCTGCTGGGCAGGGTCTCAGTGACAGCCCCATTGCTCTGCATGGCTGATCCTTCTGGAGATATTTTTGTCTAAACACCCTGAGAATGACTCTGTGTCCAAAATCAACAGCACAAATCCCAGCCAGAGCCACTTAGGATGCAGCCACAAGCTGCAAGGACTCTCCACTATCCTGGCTCATCTCCAGATGCATCTGGATGGGAAAAGGCTTTTGACCAACAGCCATGTGGGATAGATCTGAACCAAGGATGAAAAGTAGCATAATCTTGTTGCTGCTTTCCCACATCCCATTTGTTAGCTCCTAGCATGACATTTGCAGCTCACTTTTAGCTAAAAGCAAGTCATTGCCACGAGAAATGCTGAGCCCAGGGAGTTAGAAATGCACTCAGTAGCTTCTCTTTATGAGAATCTTCTTGATTTCCCAGCCAGCAGCAAAATACTCCAAAGATGAATTTCGCTCTGTTCTATGCAGACAAAATACATAAGCAGCTCCCAAGGGCATAAGACAGACAGCGGAGATGGATTTTTGTGAAAAATTATTTTCTGTATTTTCAGGTTTCATGAAGCTGCTTTCTCTTTTGGTTCCTTCAGTTCTACAGTAGTGTATCCCAACTTTGAAAACGTATTTTTTTTCCTTCATACTGGTTCTCCTCTAAAAGTACTTTTTTTTTTTTTTAGTGCACCTCTTTCTTATCTGCAAGCATGAAGATATGTTTCACTTTTATTCTGCCTTGTTAGCAAACATTTATAATACTGAATGAGGATGGAATCAGGCTTAGTGTTCACTAGTGTTCAGCAAACTTCCCTCACAATTTTTAATCCATTTCAGCCAAGTCAATTCATTGTTCTGCTCGATTTTGTGTCAGATTATGAAATCATTTGTGTCTGAGGAATGTTTCCTATCTAGAATTCCTCAGTGTGGAAGTGAGCACTCAGACAGCATGTACAAGTTAAAACACACTCTCACTAATTCTTAATGAAGTAAATTCTCACTGTGATACGTGTTTTAGATGGTTTCTCCATGCCAGGGTGATCATTACTCTTCAAGGCTCTTCCACAGTGCAAAGGTTTTGCCATCACTGGTGTGTAGTAAAATACAAGTGAAAAACATATTTGTATTTGTGCTACTACAGCCTTCACTCTCAGCCCTATCTGAAATATGAAATATGAAATGGATAAATATTTACAAAAAGCAATAGCACAATCTAAAGATGGAACGAGTGGCCTCTGGTGTGAGGCACATTTTATCTTTGCCTGAAACAATCTGGGAGGGGACCACGGTGTCTCTGTCTGTGTCTCCACTTCCTCATTTGCAAAATGCAAGATGTTACAAAATCTTTACTGCAAAGTCATCTGCAGAACTTTGGGTCTTGTCAGCAGCATGCAGGGCTCCATATGGCCTTTGAACAGCTCCTGGAATTGTGTCCACGAGCAGAATTTCATGAGGTTTCCCAGATCGTCAAGTGGGAGTGGGTTCTTCTGCCCCAGCTAAATGTCATGGCAGGGGTGATCTATCTAAAATGTTCAGGGAAAATCTGACTCTCTGTCTTCTGTGATATTTATTATCATATAATTACTCTTCTTTTCAGTCAGTGGCTCATTAGTCTTCCATGGTTTCATTTTTTTAGGAAAACCTTCCAAACTCAGAGAAGATGGACTTTGTGCCTTTTTTAAAAAAAAGCCATGACAGACTCTGATCCACAGAATTGGGTTTTCCCCTTTCTTTTAATGTCATATATTATTACAAAGCTTTCATTTAAGAAAAAGAATGGACCTGGAAGTTGTGCAGGACCTTTACAAAAATGAAATCTAGTTCAGAAAGAAATGAGAAACGCTGCTTTTACCACCAATATAGTGGAATAAGGGTGAGCTTCTGAGCCAGTCCAATGCTGTGTTTAAGCTGAGAATTGATTGGTGTGTCAGGATGTGCCCAAGGGAGGGTGACACAGGGTCTGGAGCACAAATCTTATGAGGAGCAGCTGAGAGAAGTGGAATTGCTGAACCTGGAGAAAGGGAGGCTCAGGGGGGTCCTTATTGCTCCCTACAACCCCCTGAAAGGGAGCTGTACCCAGGTGGGGGTCAGGATTTTCTCCTGGGTAGACAGCAAAAGAGGAAATGGCTTCAAGCTGCACCATGGAATTTTAGGTTGGATATAAGAAGAAATGCTCTGACAGAAAGAGTTGCTGATCAGTGGTGGAGTCACCATCCCTGCAGGTATTTAAAAGATGTGTGGGTGTGGCACTTGGGGACCTGGTTTAGTGGTGGGCTGGGCTGTGTTGGGTTAATGGTTGGATTTAATGATCTTAAAGTTCTTTCTTGACTTAAAAGATCTGGTGATTTTTGTCTGTTTCTGTGCCAGCACAGAGGAAACCTGCAGGCCTGTTGGTTTTGTGTTGCTCTTATTCCACTGACAATTTTAACTGGCTCGCAGAGTAGTCCAAACTTTTTCCCAACAGGAGTGTATTCCTTTGCCATTATAAAGTGAAATATTTTCATTTTCCATTACTAACCACCAAAAAAAAAGAAAAAAAATTAAAACCCAGCAAAAATATTTTTAAAAAGAACAGTCCTGTATTTTCTGACATTTTTCCCAAGACTAAATTATTATTTTCCTAAACACCCTCTATTAATAATACCCTCTAAGATCTCTTGAAATCTTCCCAGTTTCAACAGGATAAGCCACTGCTTTTAGCAATATTATTTCCTATTTCTTTCACACGAGCACTCACATAAAGCATATCAGCTTGTCCTAAAATCTCACAGATTTATCCTTTCATGCTCAGCCAAATTAGAATAAAATTGCAGCTAAGAGTCTTGTCTCCCCCTGATGTGTGATCACTGCACATTTTATTGTTGTTGACCAACACTGATGATCACCTCAATTGTCATTACAAACGAACTGTTTTATTTTTGAGAGCCCTGTGTGGTCTTTGCTCTGTGCACAGCCACAGGGTGCAGCTTGTCTCCTCAACATCTGCACCACTGATGGAGACAAAAGGTTCCTGAGATGAGCCCTGGTGACCTGTGACCACTGAACCAAAGCTTTGTTGCTGGCTGTGATAAGTGTGCATGTTCACACTTGGTCTCCCCAAAAAGTTAATTTTATTACACTTGGCACAGCGACACGAAGAGACACCGAAATGAACAGGCAGCAAAACATAGTTGAGCCTGTTTAAAGAAAAAACTCACAGTTTTCTCATTAAAATTCATATTAAATAGTTGTTTCACTAAAATTCATGGTACAGCCCCAGTTTAACTACTGATCAGGCTCTATTTATGCATGATGAGGAGCAGCTTATTAAAACAGCTAAATGTAATTATCTCATCTCTGCTCCAGACAGGTCTGGCTGTCCTTGTACAAAAGCCAGCATGGCAATTCCTCTTTGGGATCTGTAATCATAAACTTTATCCAATCTGCCCAGCAAGCCTTTTAGTGTGCAGAAACTAAATCTGCCTAATTCTTTCAGTTTACCACTACAAACAACTGATTTCACCAAATTCTGTTGCACTTCCCTTGCTCGAGCCCTCGGACTGAAACTTCCTGCACCCCTCAGCCCACGGCATCGATCAGCCCCACACAAAGAGTTGTTTATTTTTACCAGCAGTTAAAAATCAGCAGTTTTACACAGCCCAGTTTGGGTGCCTCTGCAAGACCACGTGGCATTCCCTAGGGAGGTGCCCAGAGCTGTGTTTTGGGGTGAACAAGAGCACCCTAAAACTCCTGATCCCCTACAGACCCCATGGCTGATCTCTCTCTGGCAGCTTTTCACATAGAGATGCTTGGGAGCTGGTGTGGGCTGTGACAGCCTGTAAGAAATGGTGTTTCTCCAGCCCAGGAGTGTGGGTGGTCATTCCATGCCATGGGAGAGGAATGGGAGAGGGCTGAGGGGTCTTTGAGAGTGCAGGGCTGGTGGGGAGGGGCTTTGCCCTTCCCCTCATCCCTCTACTACAGGAACAGTCCAGGGAAAACTACTGAATCCCACTTGGAGAAGATCTCACTTGTTCTATTCCATCCCATGCAGACAGCTAAAGGACCAGATCTGGGAGAAAAACATGCAGATTAAGTTATTTGACAGGGTGGATGCACTCTGAACAGTTTTGTGGTGATTTTTTTCTTTTTTTTGGACCTTATGTATACAAATATGATGTGAATTCTCATCTGGTTGACTCAGATTATTTTTCCATTTGTGCCAGGAGGTAAATGCTTCATTTTATTTGTCCACAATCCAACAGCTTTGTAGCTTCAGCAGCAAACACGTGAAATTTGAGCTTTTGATTGACTTTTTCCCTTACCCCAAAACTGGCTATTTATTTCCCAGCTCCTAATATCCAAATATTCAGTGCTGTCTGCACCACCTCTCCCTCCTCAGCTGAAAGGTGACTCAGATATTACAGTGTAAGTTGTTTTACATTCCTGCCAGGGGTATTTAGACAGATGCTTCAGCCATAAAGATTGTAACCAGATCTCGGCCTGTCTGAATTGCTGCTTATGTTTGGATCCAATTGTTCTGGTTTATATCCATCCCTAGGAATGTTTAGCTATCTTTGAATTGGAAATGGTGTTATTCATGTCTGTATTTGCTGTGATTTCTTCTGCTATAAGTGACATTTCAAGGAATGTCAAGGAATTAGGGTAGGAATCCCCAAAGCACTTAAATCACTTGAGGATACTGAAACATCTCAGCTGTGGATGTTGGCCTTGGCCATCGTGCTGACAATGTCACTTAGAAAATCCCTGTGGCAAATACCTAAACCCGCCACAACTTTAATAAAAACTCAGAACAGCATCACTCCCTGCTTCTAAAATTTCAGCAAGCTACAGGCTTTGACCACAGGGGTGGGAAATGTGAGTCCACAGGTTGTAACTTCCTTGGAAAAGGCAACTCTTAATTATAATACCTCTTTTTAGGAGTATTTCTGATCAGAAATCTGTTGTTCTCATTAAATGACAGCAAGCTCGCTGGGCAGTGCTCTCCTGTTTCCATTCAAAGGGAGCCTGGAGCAGCTCCATCAAAGGAACTGCTTCCCAAGGGAGAATCCAGCACAGCTTAGAAAGGATCTGTCAGGCAGAACTGAGAAACTAAAAGATCAAGTGGAGAAGGTGCACACTCAACTCCAACTGCTCTCTAAACTTACATTTATACCTTGTCAGCTTCAGGTGGAATTATTGCTTAGGTTTGCTGATACAGCATACTTAAAATCTTTTGACAACAGCTTTCGGGTGAATTGGAAATAATATTTAATTAAAACCACGTAAGTAAATGTCAGCAGTAGCCTCCAAAGCTTTGACATTAAGAGAAAAATGCAATTTAAAAAAAAACTCTACAACTGCCTCTTCAGTGAAGGATGGTGAATTAATCTACTACTTTCTGAAAGGTTTAATGTCATAGTTTTATTATTCAGGAAAATGGGCAAGTTCAACCACTCGGCGTATTTGGGAAGAGATCAAATGTAGATGAAAGCTCCCGCTTCAACCTTACTGATGTTTAATGAGACAATTTTACAGAGCTGCTGTTCCTTCTCTTATCAGCAGCCTCCTAAATCTGCTGGATTGTTAATGGCTTCTGTGAAGCAAATCAGCTCAGCATCTGGTGTCCTGTAAAAACCAGTGCAGCACCATGTGCTGATGCCTGAACAAAAGCTGATTTTGAGGTCTGAATGACACAGAAACTTCCTATTCGAACAGCTGCAAATATTTTGTCTCTCTTTTTCTCTTTCCTCCTCTCATCACTTTAGTTGGAACACACGGATTCAGCAGACTGAGCTTTCAGGTGTCTTGCTCTCACATTTGGCCTCAAGGAGCAGCCTGGAGTGAGGAATATCCTGGGATGGATGTGGTGCTGCCCTGGAGCTGCAGGGCTTTGTCTTTGGAGTCCCCTCTGCCTGTTGGAGCCCTGGGCACTGAGAATTTCAGCCTTTCTGTGCTCACAGGCACTGACCCCCCAGCAAACACTGCATTTGACCTGAGGCCTTGGAAAAGGCTTCCAAAAATTGAATGACAGCACTGGGATTATGGGTGTGGAGTTTGAATAGAAGTGTGTGATATCACAGGGTGGAAAACTTGGAGTTTAAGGGCTTAGAATATAGTAATATATATATAAAGCAAGATGGAGGATTTAGGGTGGAGACCAGTCCTTTCTCACCTTCTTCTTCATGGCTCTGGGTGGTGTTTTGTAATTGGATAGAAAAATCTGCCTTGCAGGCCAGGGGTGGTTGGTTATTGGGTTAAAAGTAAAAATAATTTAGGTATAATTTCTTAATTGGAAAATTTATCCTTAAAAGGCCTTGGAGAGAGAGATAGGAGCCATTTGTTACTTAGCTTGAAGTGCTGTAGAACTCATGGTATGTGAGAATGTGAGAGTGGCACTGGGAGGATCACAGGATCTGGCCGAGGGATGCATGGCTGTGTGTCCATCCTGGGAACTCAGCAGAGATCACAAAAAATCCCCCTCAATCAAGGAGGAAATAAATATTCCTGCTTAGGATTTACAATCCAAGTTGGAGGGGAAAGGACAGGAAGCCTCTTCTCACCTGTGCTAACAACTCAGCTGGGTTTTGTTTGGGACAGACTGTGGGGAGTAAGTGGAGCTCACCAACTTCCCACAGCTGGATGGGGACAGGCTGGATGAAACAATTTGCTGCAGTTTCAGCCCAGGGACAGGAGAGAAGTAAAAACCAAAGGAGGTTCATAAACAAAATAGTAATAAAAGGAAGATTCAGCTTCAGGGAGGCTGAAACCATTTGTCAAATCAGCAAGCAGCCTGCTCTGAAAGAAAGGAGAAAATTGTTTCAGAATAACTAGAGAAAATTCCAGAGGTTCTGGCGATTGTGAATCACCTCCAAACTACTGTGCTTTGGATGGAGAGTGTTTTGCAGCCATAACTGAATTATCCCACCCAATTCTGGGCTGTGGGGCTGGGTGGGAATATGGATGTGCAGAGCTATACTAGCAATACTAAACAAGAAGTATGGACGTGGAGCAGAGACTTGGGTACACCAAGGACTGTGCTTATAATTCACTGTCTGAATAACTATCCTAGTGGAGAATTAACCCCCAGAATTGTGGTACAGAGCTATTGACTCTGCAGCTGCAAAAGCCACAGGATGAAGTGGCAGCCCATGAGCAGAGCTGCCTGCTACCTCTGACAGCATTAACTGCAGCTCACATCACCCAGCACCCCCGTGAAATAGCAGGTTCATGACTTGGACTTCATGAGCACCTTAGTCCATCTAAATATCAGGTGCACTGGTATCATTCTCCTGGTTTTCAGCTGACATTTCTGTAAAGAGAGTCGTTTTCTCAAATTACAAATAGAGGGACTAATGAGTCAGAGGAAATTGGGGTTAGAATTGGGCATTTCAGGCACTCAGTTATGGATGAATTTCACACAATATTTAGACTGCCTGTCAGTCTTGTGAGGATGAACCTGCTGTGGCAACTCCCCTGTGTGAATCCTTGACATGCACATGGTGGCCATATCCTCACGTGCTTTCATCCTCTCTTTTCCAGGCAAAGCACCCCTGAAAACCCACAAGTACATCACTGTTCACCCAGCAAGACTGAGACAAAAACAGAATATTTGTCTGTGAAGTCAGCTTGATTCACTGCTCACCAGACAACACACAGGTGTCCAAGGTGTGAAAATACTCCTAAAATACCTTATGCTTTTTTTAATATAAACTATTATGGTTTATTTAATACACACTATCATACCTCAAAAATGCTATGACACACACGGGAAGAGTTGAGGCAACCTTTATCTTCCTTTTTAATTTAAATTGGGGAATAATTTTTGAGTGAAGGAGCAGCTTTGGCACTTCCCGATGTTTTCATGTTCCTAATCTCTTTTATTTTCACTCTATCAACGCAACCTGCTATTGATTTCTACAGTGCAATGTCATCTTGAAAGACTGTACATATTTGTGAATCTAAAACAGAAAACAACTTATGGATGAGGCAATTTTTCTTTTAATACACTATTCACATAGAAGGCAACATTTAGTTTCCAGAAAAGGGATGAACACAAAGATATTAATATTTTCCTCCTAAGCTTTTGAGGGATTGGACTGTGATTTCTTTCCCATCTGTATACAGCAAAGAACCAGTTCTGAGCCCTTTATAGCATAAACAAAATAATGGTGACAATGCATAATGATTAGAAAGGGGGAAAGAATCACTCTAGACTTTATAGAATGAGACACACAAAATGCCCAAAGTGAACACAAAAAAGAATTTACATCAAAACCATAAAAAAAATTATTCCTGATGAACACAAGAAAGCATTCCCTGGTTCTATACAGGAAAGGCAATAATAAATAATAAATAGTAGAAGAGATGCTGTTCTCCTCATTGACTGTGAAATTCCTTTCCACGCCTGTTTGTTTCGTCACAGTGCTGGGAGGCTCCAAGAGGCAAAATCTAATTTGAACTGATGATACCTGTGCTTGGAGTCTGATATTTCCTGGTTTAAGTGTGCTCATTTAATACTTAATGGATCAAATGCTGCTTTCAGTTACATAGAAGCTTGCACATGGATTTTATTGATTTCTTTGAAACCACTCTGACCTCGTTTCAACTAGAGGCTGGCCTCATATTGCTATTTTAACTGGATGGAAATATGAAATTATGACAAGGGTGTATGATTGTTCTTTTAATTTGGCTGGTTTGTGGTGTGTTCCAGTTTTGATATCTGTGTTTCTGGGATGGAATATATTCATAAGCTAAGCACTAAAATGATTCCTTTATTAAAAAAATAGGAAATTATTGATATTATTAAAGCAGATTAGGGGTTGTTTTGGGTTTTGTTTTTGGTTTTTGTTTGTTTGTCTTGACATAGGCAGGATTGTATCTGTGATTTTTCCTTCAGGCTATATAACCACTCTGAGGTTGATTTCCTCCTGGTGGAGTGTTCCAGGACAAGGGAAAGATACAATTTTTTGTTGTGCAATGCATTGTGCAATTAATGCCTAGGATGTAAATTAAAACCTGCCCAGCAGATAAATTTGTCTGTTATGACAAGGCCTCCCCAGTCCCAAAGTGGAGGTCGTGCTCAGAGCCACTCTCTGACGTTGGTTTTTCAAAGGATGATTTAAATAACCTGATGTATATCAAAAGGATCTTGATCCTTAGCAAAAGGAATTCAGAGCAGGCAATGGTAATTTATTTTGAGCAATTAATCACTGCCCTGTCAATGCCAGCAGAGTTCAGCTGGAGTTTCACGGGTACAAAAATGGGTTTCATCTTATCTAAGCCCAAAGGATTGCTAAGAGTCGCAAGACCTACAGTTCCACTCTAACAATTTAATTTCAAGTGTGCCCAGATTTTCTAAACCTAGACTGAGTCTCTGTTCCACTGCATCTGATTTGCAGTAAGATAAGCTATAAAATCTTAGCTGGCACAAAAGTGCTGTGGCAGAGCAGACAACCTGGTCAGGGACCACTTCTTCTCACCTCACTATCATTTTCTATCTCCCAGTAACGTGAGCAGCCAGCCCCCACGCCCTAAAAGTGATGGGGTTTTGTGCACTAAGGGCTGCAGGATGGTTTGTCCCCTTTCCTGGTCTCCCAGCCACATATTTAACCAGGGTATGTCACAAGCTCAGGGCTGACTCAAACCCAACTCTTCCCAAAGCTGTCCCATAATACCATTCCAGATTTTTAAACCTTGTGCAGCAGTTGAGATATAAATCTCTGCGCGCATTCCCTACCATTCATTTTCCATGGAACTCACTGGGACTGGAAAATAGGAAGAATCAGACTTTCTCACAAGATTTCACATTCCCTTTGGCTCCTGCCAACTCCAAACTGACATGGGAGCAGACTCTCCCGAGGAATTCTGCTGCCTCTGGTTCTGTTTGACATCAAGAAGTGTTGAGGGATGTGTAAAAAGTTACCATTTCCCCCCTCTGAATCTCAAATAGCGCACAGAGTTCAAATACAGTCACAACCAGACGTCAGTTGTTGAGTTCTCCGTGTCCCTGCTACAGATATTTCATTTCTAAAAGCAGCCTGTTAATGTCAAACATTTCCATTCTAGCGTTCAGAGATTAGGAGTTTATTGCAGCAGCTGTTATCTTCCTGTATTTCAAGGGAAATATATTGGGAGAGGTTTTAAATGCATTTTTCTTCTATTAACTTAAATCGTAGCATCTTGTGTAACAAAGTCAAATGGCAGGGCATAAATCCCACCAAAAGTCCTGAAACGTAAAGAAGACCTAAAGGAGAAACAAAATGAAATTAGGATTTCAGGTTTAAAATTTTAAATTTTAATTATGTGGGAATGCAATTCCTCTCACCAGGTAGTTCCTTCTGTCGCCAGCACACAAAAGCTGAGGTGCTACTAATGGGACTTTAATCCTTGCAGCTCCAGAGTGTGTGGAAAACATGAGTCTCCACTGTCTGGCTGCTTCTTGGTGGCTTCTGCAGGGCAAGTTCCATGGAGACACGAGGAACAGGCTGAAATCTCCATTTCATGAATTTTTCCCTTATGGATAGCTATAGTCTAGGCTGCTCAGGGCAAATTCAGCTTCAGCAGCACCCTCAACATTGTTTAAATTCTGCAAGGATGATGCTGCAGCGTGAGAAAAAAGGAGATGGTAATTGATTCTTTCATTAATTCAACTAAATATTTTGGGTGATCCCCTCAATTAAGGTCTCCGGATTTACACTCCATATTTAGTCAGGCAGTTGTCGTGCCCTAATAGCAATTCAGGCTCGTTAGGGAAACTTATTTATGGAAACTTCCTTTCATTGCTGTGAGAAATGATCTATTTTATGCTTGATTGTTTCAGATGCTCTGGTTTACATGACCTTTCTTCTAGCTGAACTCAACACAGGCTGAGAAAAGGCTACAAACATTATTTCAAATAGAAGAAATAGAAGAAATCTCTGCACAGCCTCAATCCCAATCTTCCTTTTTTGCCACCCTTTTGTTCACCCACTCTCTTCAATTTGCTGTCTGTTTCTGTTTAGTAGCCTGTCTACTGTTTTATCTATTGACTACATGGTTTCCAAATGAAAATGAGAAAGGAGGGAAATCAGAAGAGAGATATTCCTTTAGGAAACACTGTGTATGTGCTGAGGTCAGTGTAGTAAAGCTCTTGATATAGTAGCAAATCCAGTGACGATTTTTCTGCCAAGGAACAAGCCTTTGTGTGAATGTCAAAGCACTCTCCCACTCTCCCAGAACTTTCTCTCACTCTTAGAAAGCTGAAAACTAAAATGAAGATGGAACTTCTGGAGTTGTACACACCCTGTGCCTGAAAATGCTCTATTTTTGACTCTCATTATCTCTTGTTCAAGTGTATTTTTAGTGTTTTCTTCCATAACATTTTGTAAGGAGCCAAGTTAGAGTGAGGTCTGCAGTCTGTAAGGGCTGAAGTTCCAGGTAACCACGTTGGCTCCTCTAAGGGGCTCCAGGAGGAGGTGAGACAGGAGGCAGTGATGCCTTAAGTTTTAGTTTTCATGTTTTTCAGACTCTGTGCTGCCCAGGGCTGCAGTTCTGAGCTCACAGTCAGTGTCACTCAGCTCTGCACACAGCAGGGACACAAAACAAATCCTTTTCCTGCTGCACACCAAGGACAACTTTCAGCCCCAAAAGCACAAACAAGGGTGGGCTGGAGGGAGGGACAAGAAGGATGGGACCTCACAGCCTGGAGCTGGAATTGGACAATTAAACCCCAAGATGCAAATGGACCAGAACTTATAAAAATGTAAGATTTTGTGACCAGCCAGCCATTTTGTGACCATTTTTAGTCCACCTTGGGTGTAGCCCTGGCCAGGCCTTGTCCTGCCCAAGGTGGATCCTGGAGGCCTTTCAATAAATCCCTACTTTATTCTCTGGCTCTGTCCAGTCTCTGTTTCAGGTCAGCCTTCCATTCTTCTGAGGATCCTGGTGCATGATGCACTCAGTCGTGTCCAGCACCTGGTGTAGCTGTATCTTATTTTTATTTATCTGCTTCTTCTGACCACAGAAACAAGCCTGGCCAACAGAAAGGAGGCCAACATCCCTAGCAAAGGCTGGGTCAAGACTGTAATAAGCAAACCTAACAAAGCTAATGCAAATAAGATTTGCAGGGTCCATTACACTGAGTACCTTAGGGAGTGATTCAAGCAGAGATGAAACTTTCTGGGAATGTGCACTGGGCTGAACCAGAACCAGTTATCCCTGGACACCCCTTGAGCCTGAAAAGTTAATTTCTAACTTCTGTTATTATTTTTTTCTATTCTAGTGAAAGCTTTTGCTTTGAAACTTGGAGTCACACTATGGTCCCTGTTTTTATTGCTAAGCAAGAAATTTATGACTCTTGGATATAAAGATGAGCTGAAAATGTAACCAAACACATTACAAAGACTCAAAAATATAAATATGAAATACAAGCAATGCTTTATATATTTCTCTTTTTTTTTTTTTTTTTTTGAAGTTACAAGGCCAGTTCCATCAGCTTGTGAAGAAATTCCTTTCATTTGAGGTGAAATATAGGTCATGATTTCTGAGTCCTTGGGCTTGGCAGCATCATTTTTGGCCTGTAACTCAAAGTGGAGCTGGCCATCTGCACTTTGGGAATCCATTACCGTTGTCAGAAGCACACGGGGTATTATAGCAACTGCCCAAAGCAAAACAAAACCAAACCAAAACACTATAGTCATTATATTCATCTGCCTATCTATTTATAAACTAGTTTGCTGAGGTTCTCCTCACATTCTGGAGGCAATAACTTTGCCATTCCTGTTTATTTTTGCAGGTGTCCTTGAACCAATTTTGAAAAAAAAGCAAAACAGCACAGGGTTGAGAAGGGGAAAACTTGTTTGCTGCACTGAGTGAAACAGTAGGTCCTTTTCTGAGGGTCTGAAAAATGATACTGCAGTGAAGAATTTCTGGAGTTGGCTCCATTCATTTGACACTTTGGGGAATACTAATTGAGCTTTCAGTAGTTCCACACGGTGGGAGTGGGGTAAACCAATCCAGGAAAACCATCAGCTGTGGGGAAACCAATTTCCTCTCTCAAACTTATCGTTCCTGTATGTCAAAGATGGTCCCAAGAGATTCTACTTGTTGCTGACACATTCCAGAAATCATTTAATTTTCCCACCTCTTCTTTTTTTTTTTTAATTTATTTTCTATATTGGCAGAAGCAGGCAAGAGACTTAAGTATCCCAAGGGCAAAAGAGGAATCCTATGAAAGAAATGTTGAGAAGAGAGGCAAGACAGCTAACAAAGGGCAAAAATACCAAACCTGCTTGGGCAATTCTATTGGAATTCCACTGGAATTCCACTGGGCAATTCCCTTGGAATACTGTGCTGTCCATGTATATAAATGTGAACACATAATGCCCGTGTATATACATGTGAACAAATAACCAGCTCATCTGCAAAAAGATGATTTACTTGCCTGCTCTCTCTGCTGATTGGAAGTGGAGCAGCCCTGTTGAACTCATCAGAAATCTGTCTTTGTGGCTGCTGAGCTCACCACAACACTGAGATGGAACACAGAGCTGTGAGATAAATGTTGCTCACCTGCTGAAGGTGTGGCTGCTGCACTCCCTGGGGATGTGCCAGAGGCAGCCTTGCTCTCCAGTTTGAGAAGCTCTTAGTTAGGTAGTTAGGTAGTTTGAGAATCTACCAGAAATTAAAAAGCTACAGCAGAAAACAGACCTCGTTTTTATTTCTCCTCCCAACCAGAGTTATCTGGCTGTCCCTGGGAGGAGCAGTGAGGTCCCTTCACAGCCACAAACATTTTTCACAAAGCAGGTGTTGCACCAGCGAGCGTGCAGAACAACAGGCATCTCCCAGATGCATTTGTTTCCCATTCATACAGTTAGAAAGGAAAACACACAATTAGCATAATTTGCATAATTCCTTTACAAAACTCATCCCTCAGAGGTTTCAAAGACATTGCTTCATCTCCTCCTCATTTCCTGCAGGGATATTACTGTCATCTGGAAAATTTAAGTCCACCTGACAACAAATTTTCTGGCTGAAACTAATAGCAACGCAGCAACAGCTTTCAAACATTCTTTGCACTGCTTGGCTGGGAAGCCAGGATTAAGGATAGACCGTGTTTCTGCACTTCACTGAAAGCCTGTGCTTTAATGTTTTAAAGCTTCTAAAATTGTGTGCCAATAGTATCATATCTGTCACTGGCAACAGGATTCATGCTGCCAGGGGCAGAATTCAGCTCTGGGAGAACTTACAGTGGTTTTCCTTACGGGGTGGCAGATGCACAGTAGGTCATAATTTCTCACCTACTAGGTATTTTCCCTGAAATTTCAACACATGCAACTCTTCCTCGCTTCTTTATGAAGTTTAGCAGGCCTGTCAACACTGCTACCCCAGGATGTCACATTAATTAATCCATCCTCACAGCACTCCTTTGTTGGATGCCAGGTTTTGCAGAGAGCTCAGACTCAAATTTTCGAGTGCTCAACACCTAAATTGGAGCCAGATCTTTCTGAAAAACTGAGTTCCCTTTCAGTTTCTTAAAGAAGGTGCAAATTTTTCAAAGTTTCCATCAACCCTAGCAGCAGTGTCTGCTGCCCAGATTGTGTGAGGAGTGGAGGACTCAGTGTGCTGAGATTCTTCTCTGCCTGTTGGGACCCTGGGCACTGAGAATTTCAGGATTTCTGTGCTCACAGGCACTGACCCCCAAGCAAACACTGCATTTGACCTGAGGCCTTGGAAAAGGCTCCCAAAATTGAGTGACAGCACTGGGATTGTGGTTGTGTGGTTTGAATAGAAGTGTGTGATATCACAGGGTGGAAAACTTGAAGTTTAAGGTTTTAGAATATAGCAATATATATATATATAAATATAAAGCAAGATGGAGGTTTTAGGGCAGAGGCCAGTCCTTCTTTTTCACCTTCTTCTTCATAGGTCTGGGTGGGATTTTGTAACTATATAGAAAAGTCCACATTGCAGGTCACAGGTGGTTGGTTATTGGGTTAAAAGTAAAAATAATTTAGGTATCATTTCTTAATTGGACAGTTTATCCTTAAAAGGCCTTGTAGAGATGAAGATACTCCATTTTTACTGAATTAGCTTGAAGTGCTGTAGCACTCAGGGTTTGTGAGACTGTGATAGAGATAAGGATTAATAAACATCTGAGTCCGAACACCAAATACTGTCTAGAGCATTTAATCCCAACTCTGGCAGAAAAGAAGACAAAAAGCAACTAAAGTGGAGGTGATTTCCTTGTGAAGTGTGGCTGGCAGAGTGGGAGGCTGAGCTCCTCTGAGCTCCTCCTGGAGCTCTATTGTAAGGCTCCCACTGCTTTGCAGGAGACAAAACCGACAGCTGGAGCGAGGGCCCAGAGCAGTGGAACATTTGGGCAGCAAGTGGAAATGAGATCAGCATCCAGGCTGTCAAGCCACCCATCTCTGTCCACTCTGTCCTCGGGGCTGGGCTGCAGTGACAGCTCCAGGGAGAGCCGTGTGTCACGGGCTGTGACGTGGGCACGGGCTAAAACACGAGCTCAGCAGCATCCTGAGCGATGACAGAGCTGCTGCGTGAGGCACAGGGGATGAGGCAGAGTGAGGCAAGATCCTGGAAAGCCACAAAATAACACTTTGTCCTCCTCCTACTCGGTGGAACTGAGAAATACGGATGTACTAGCTGTGCTTGCATCCCAGAATTAAAGCAGTCCTACAAAGGAAAAAAGGTGGTTTGCCATTTTTTGGTGTTTGTGGGGTATTTTTGGTTTTTTGGTGGTTTTTTGGGGTTTTTTTTTTCTGCACTAATTGCCATCTTTTACTGTCTCTGGCTTACAGCTTGAATACAACGTGATGTAGCTTCACCCACTGCAATTCTGTGAGCCCATAAAGTGATTGCAAGGTCACTCCCACTCAGGACAGCCCTAAAGAGAAAGAAGCCCACAGATCAGAAGCCAGACTTGTGCATTTGGTAATCACAAATATACACTGAATATTTGAATATATGCTGAATGACCCAGGGGCAGAGAGCAAGAGTGGGAAATAGCCTCAACCATTGACACTGTTCACTCCTCAGGTTGCCCCATCTTAGTTTTGGACTGTGCTAAGCAGCTGCCTCTGAGACAAACTGGGCTGGAGTGGAGTCAGCTCTGAGGAGAACCCAGGGCTAAGAACCAGTCTTTATTTTGTGTGGCAGCAGAGGCACAGCCACAAAGCCTTGCCAGCAGAAAAGGTTCATTACTCTGGGCACACACACAGCTCAGCTATTCTTCTCCTCCTCCCTGAGTGAGCATTTTCAGTGCTGGCTTGGTGAGACCTGAACCTCCTGTTCCACAAGGAGCAGCCACGCCTGAGGCTGAGAAGCCACCACAGCCATGCCCAAAGGATGGTTTTGGTGGCACAGCAGCTTGGCTGAGAGAATGTACAAAAAACTGGCTGTTAAGACACAGAATCCTCCCCCACTCTGACAATGTAGGCAGAGCTAATTTTCAAGTGTTCCTAGTCGAGCTCTGGCAATTATTTGGCACCGTATCTTTTACTTCTAACAAAAGTGTCTCAGTTTTTAAGGGTCCAGAGCAAGAAGGCAAAGGCCACAGTCACAGATGTGCTAACCACCAACAATGCAGGTAGAGAGAGGTGGTTGCTCATCCTCTGTAAAAGCAGCTGAAGCAAGTTTCCAGGTGGGCCTGGATGCTCAAACCCAAGGCAGTAGTACCTCAGAGTTTCCTGCTCTCTCTCCTTTTCCCAGTCACGTAGGCAGCTCCTTGTCCACTCCCTCCCTCTGTACAATACCTTAATTTTTAAAAATGTTTCCAACCAGGCTGTGACAGATGGGAATTCTCTGTCATCTCCCTTCTGGTGAAACATTTATGAAGTGTTGTATGGCTTCGGAAAAAAACACATCAGAAACTTGGGAGGTGGAGGGTATAGAGGGAGAAGCTCTCCTATTTTAATTTTAAGCAGTAGGAGCACGAGTAGAGTGAGTCATTGCTCTTCAAACGTGAATCCCAAAGCAAATAACGCAATGGGAAGAGGAGAAATACAGATTAGGCAGACAGAGCAAACAATGCTGCTAATCCCTGCAGACCTGGATGGTGATTTGGTTGCAGAGGAATGGGCTGAGGTGGCACACACGGGTGTTTTGGCCACAGAGGAAGGTGAATCACTGCAGATGACTTGGGACACGAGTGGAGCTGTGCTGATGGGCTGCAGAATGGCCAAAGGGCCACAGTTTGTGTTCCCAGTGCTGCAGGGAGGGATGGAGGGTGTGCAGTGCCATGGGGGAGCTGCCCTCTCCACAGCTGGCTGGGATGTTTCCCCAGCCTAGAAAGAGGGAACAGTGATTTCCATCACGCTGAACATGAAGAGTGGGTGGGGAAGACATTTCTAGTTTTGCCCACATCCCCTCCAGGCAGTATCACCACCATGAGTACTCCCAAAATGTGATGGTATCCCAGCAACGGGGCTGGAATGACACCTCATGGATAGAGGTGCAACACTCAGAGCCCTCCACGACAGCCATAATTATCCCCAGGGCTAATTTTGTCAATTAGGGAGGCACTGGAATACCAGGGATGGTTCTGCCAATCAAAAGGAGGGAACAGAGGTGTGTTTTTCCTGAAGTCATTATTTATTTGTCTTGGCCAACAGCAGGTTCCAGTTTGCTCTCCTGGAAGGCTTCAGCACAACATCAGCCTCCATCCCCTGCATGGCAAAATGAGTTTAGCTCATAGAGAGGCACTATTTTTATGTGCCTGGTGTTGTTTAGAAATCCAGAATTCTCTTGGTTGCTGTGGTCCAACACACCTTTAATCAAGTCTTTATTTTGCCCCTGCTAGACTGCACAGTTAGACAGCAGGGCAGGCTTTCTCCTGTTTGCTTAGCTGCAGCCACTGCACTTCAATGTTTACTAGCATGGTTGAAAAAAATTCCAGGAGGGTTTGGTTTGGGGTTTTTTTACTCTTTTTTTTTTAAATTAATTTTTATTTTTCTATTAGCATTTTGCTTATTCGTCAAAGTTGAAACGTTTTGAAGAGATGGTTTGGTTTTGACAGTTCTTCCTCACAACCCAGGAAGCTTTGGGATCAGTCAGCACAAAGGTTGGGATTCTTAGGGCTCTTGGCATTGCCCTGTCTCTGGGGAAGAGAGCCAAGATATCTGCTCCTGAGCCCTAGCCCCGTGCCTTTTTCTTTTTATAGAGGATTTTAAAACATGTCTCTCGTCAGAACATTACCAAAATTCAAACCATCTAAATTTTCTCTCAAGCAGAATCACCTTTCAGTGCAGAGCTGCAATATTTATACACTAATCACCATTGCCAGAGGCACAGAAGTACAAAGCAGTGCTATTTGGAATATTATCCAGCACCTACTTGTGTTACAAACAATAATGCAGTGTCTTGCTAGAACACGTGTGAAATAGAACTCCTCCTCTCGTTGATTCATTGCCATCCAGGTGACAAAGTCTAGCTGGAAATGAAGGCACCTTGTTGGATCTGGGATAGATTCCAGATGCCTCTCACTGGCTTTTCTCTGAATCCAAAAGCTCTCCAAATTTTAGAAGCCATGGTATTTTTAGACCTCTCTAGCATGCTGTGTCTTAGAGCTTTGCAGCAGGCCTGGGAGGTGGAGGGAACACCGCAAGCCCCCATTCCATAAAGGAGAAGGCTGGAAGCAGGAGGTTGCCAAAGATCACAGCGCAGTTCCAAGGCAGAGCAGGACAGATGGCCACCCTTGCAGGAGACAGGAGCTGTGTTATTCCTGGCACACTCAGGCACCTCCATCCTGTCAGACTCCACTCCAGAGGCTGGGGTGGCTGCAGGAGCCCATCATTTTCTGTCCAGAAAAGTCACAGCTACTTGGTGCTGTGAAAAAGAATCCACACTTTCCCCCTAAGCCGGATATATTTTGGGAGAAAGCAAAACAACTTGCTCCCAGTGGTGATGAGCCAGCGCAGAACACACTGAGAGCAGAACTCCGCATCCCTCTGTGCTCCTGTTGTGCCCCACAGGGATTTAGGGGCTAAATATTTCATTTATCCTGCAGAAAGAACTCCAGTGTTTCCTCAGCAGCTTGATATTGTGCTCGCATTCACCTGACAGGGCACAGAGAACTTCAGCACTCCAGGCTGTCAGCACTTACAGCATTTTGAGAACCAGTGAAACACTCTGTCTGTACAGCATCTGTTACCACGGCCTGCAAGCACTCATCTCCACAAAGAAGAACAGCAGTAGTAAAGCAGAAGTCGTAGTAAATACACAACGTTTATCTGCACACTACATTAGAACTGCTACGGAAAGCAAACCAACCACATCCATCTCTTCCAAAGCCTTCTGCCACCTGCACCCTGAACACCGCTCTGGTTTTACTGGAGAACTTACTCCTCTCAAACTGCTGAGGCTGCACCTGCTCACTCAGTGCTGGTGAATTTGACTTACAAGCATAAAATCACTCTTACATTGCAGCTCACGGGCCATGAATAATTAACCACAGCTCTGCAACAGAGGAATCTGCATAGAAATCCAGGGCTGGAGCTGCAGCTGAATTCAGCACTTGAGAGTTACTCCTCTAATTCTCTCTCAGGTTCGCTTTGGGGATATGACAAGTGATGAAGAACTGCCCCTAGACTCATCCTTTGAGTGAAGTTCTTGCATTACAAACATGAATCGAAGTGGGAACGGCAAGCAACATCAGTTTGTATGCCTGGATATATTTTATTTTAGAGCTATTTTCTAGGCATTATTCTACCCTGTGGGACCACTCATGATAATCTTTGCCCTTGATCTGTGTTTGCACAACACCAAACACAGCCTGGCCAGGTGTGCTGAGAACTGAAGTGCTACAAATATGGAAAAAACTCAGTCTGGGAGGAGCAACACTGAGGGAGCCCAGGTTTTTTGGGTTTTTTTCAGATGTGGCTCCCAAGATTAAACTCAGATATCTCAAAAGGAGAGCTTAAAATGAACAATTTCTACAACTAGGGCTTTACATGCACTATCAGGACACAATATGCTTCAGGTAACTCTATCTGTTTATTAAATTTGGATGCAGTTTGGTCAGCAAATAATTAAAATAAGAGACAGATGGCTAAATAGAGCAAGACGGAATGATGGGGAGGAAAATGAAGTTTCCTTAGGAAACCAGGGTCATAAAGACAACAGTGAAATGAAATGTTTGGACTCACGTATTTTCTCATTCCACTTTTTTTTTTTCTGGTGACAGTTCACATTTTCCAGAAGTACCTCCCCTTATTGCTTTTCCCTTGCCAATTAGACCTGTGCTTCTTGTGTAATTAAATTTGAACCTTCTAATTTCTCAGAGACAGAATTACAGTGTAAAAAACAGTGGACTAGAGTAAGTTAATGTGAGATTAGAAGAGTAAACACAAAGCACATTTAAGATACTTTCTCAGTAATATGGACCACGACAGTACAGATGAAATAAAACTAAATTCCCATCTCAAATCAGACCTATGGCAGTCTTAGCAAACTCTTAAACATTGTTATGGATTTTTTTTTTGCCTCTACACTCCAGTTTAAGCAGAAGCAAAGAGTCTCACAAATCTCATTATAAAATTTATTCCTGCAAGACTTCCAAACTATTTTAGGATGTTCTGAAACCTTCGAGAAACACAATCCAAACAGGTTTTTGTGTTCCTTCCTAACCAAGTTATGTGAAAGTCTGAGACACCATTCCAACAGCGAAATCTCTTACACAAGAGAACAGTTTTATAATAAGAAAGTTGCAAAACACTTCCTTTTCTATTTCTTCGGTTTAGAAGAAACAAGCTGAGATTTGTGAGCCATCTCCTCCCTCAGCATTTCCAAAGGTGAAATATGCTGGTATACAGTGGAGCAGTATTGTGGCCTCAGTTAGCACAACTCCTGGTGTAATGGCACAGGACAAAAACAATGCAGAGGACATTTGTTGACCCTTTGTACAAGGCTGAACACAGAGATACCAAATCTAATTTAAAAAAGAAAAAAAGTGATGGAAAGACTACTTCATCTCCACCTTGGAAATGTTCCACCAGTCCCATCTGCACAAAGGAAAAAACCAGGAATGAAGATTGATGAAGAACCTGAAGCTGAATATTGGCAAGTTTTTGATATGTAAACTTCTCAAATCTGCAGCTCCCTGGCAATACTGCACAATGGGCTGATGGTGCCCAGTCCTGATACAACTTGTGTAGAGTTATAAAGAAAAGATTCCTCTTTACTCTGATGAAGTGCACAATTTGATAAACTCTCCCAATAAACTCTCCTCCAGCTATTAAGAGCTGAAATATTGTGCTTTCACTGGATAACTCGTAAATTACACAGACATAAACATCACATCATTAGCAAAGCCAGTATCAAATGTAGCCGTAAATCACGAAAGGAAAGCTTTTATTTATAGATCATGGCTTGCAATTTTGAAAATTTATGCTTAGACAAACAACTTTCCTCATCAAGAGCGAGTAATTAAACCACAGCTTTAAAGACTGTATTTCAGCACCACAGTAACTTCAGGGCTTGTTGATTTTCTCGGGATTTAGGGATGCACTCTGGCCTCTGGCTGACCACTCAGGTGTATTATTCTCAATTTCAGTAGCTGGAAGCAGGCTGCTGCACATGTCAAAATTATTTGTACTGCTAACACTCTCCCCCAAATTGTCCCACACTCGGTTTTGCTGTCATTTTACTCTTTTAACAGGCTTGGATTGTGAAATGTGATGCATGTTTAGAACATGGTGTCTTCTCCTGTGGGTTTTTTGTCTTCTTTTCTTGGTCTTAGAGCCGGGATTAATGCACAGGAGTCACACTTTCATGTTTGGACTCGGTGTTTATTAATTCTTATCTATAGCACAGCCTCACAAGCTGTGAGCTCTAACTAACAAGGTACAAAATGGAGGTGTCTTTATTTCTAAGGTCTTTTAAGAGCTAATTACCCAGTAATGAGATGACACCTGTATTATTCATACTTTTAACCCAATAACTGACCACCCAAGATCCACAATGCAGACCTTTTTCATCCAATTAGAAAAAAAACACCCAAAACCAAGAAGAATAAGGTGAAGAAGGAGAACTTAGACAACACCTTAAGTCCTCCATACTGCCCCATATATATTACTATATACTAAAACCTCGAAATCTAAGTTTCCAAGGTTTCAACATTCTCCTTCCATCAGCTTCATTCCAGAGCAACCTGCCAAGCCAAGAGAGCAGCCAAGGAGCCTGCAGGGCCCCTGCTGGGAGCTCTGTCACCTCCCCTGCCCTGCCCCTGGTCCCAGGGCAGCTGCTCCTCCATCACCCTCTCCACAGGACCAAGCCCTGATGGGAAATGCAGCCCGTGGGCAACCAGGCTGATGGAGATGAGCTGATTGCAGCAACTCCCTTTAAACTGCAAGCCCCAGGGCTGCTCAGGGCAGCCTAAGCTTGGAAGGGATCCCATTTTTGGGGAGTGGGATGCACCATCAGAGAGATGGGAAGGAGCCACAGGACAAAGGCAAGAGCCCTGCACAGAAAGCAGGAACTGTTTGGGGATGTTCCTGGAACAAACACTGATTTTGGGTCTGGATACCAAATAGGGATTTTCATGTCTACCCACTGCTTAAATCAGTTCTATTAGTGTAAGACGTGTGGATTTATGGTCGTGTAAAGCAACCCAAAAAGCAATGAGAACTATTTTTACAGGAGGGAATTCAGGGAAGGCTCTGTCTTCAGTCAAAGGAGCAAATGAGAAGCTGTTGGGGAATTCAAACTAGACTGGCTGAGGCAATTTTTCTGCTTTGCATTTCTTGTGGAGAGAGCTACTTGAAAATTTTCCAGCTAACTATTTTCTTTTTTTTTTTTTTCCCTTCTGGAAAATGCCAATTCATGAAAATCAACAAGTTTCATGGGAATATGCTGTTTTTTAAAATCAAATATTTTCATTGCGCAGAAGAGCAAAAAGCAAACGGTGATGACAAGGTCAAGGAATGTTCTGATATTTCATTTCAAGCTTGTCAGCTTTAACATTTCATCCTGCATAAAATTTTAAACAGAGGCAAAAAATGAGCCATGACTTATTTAAGCAAGAAAATGAGTTTACGGTTAACTTTTGTAGCTGCGTGGAGCTGGAAGGAGGGTGTGCTGAAAATAACAGGCCTTTTGTGAAGCTCCAAAAATCTGCTGCTGTTGGTCTCACTGGGGAGTTTTATCCTGGCTCAAGGAGCTTGAAATGGGAGAGGGGAGAGCTGTGAATGCCCACTGCTGGATGCCCACTTGAGGAATGGAGATATTGCTGTTAATAATGAGTTTAAGGGAAGACATCAGGTCATTGTGTGTCCCTGGGCATGGAGCTGCTCCTTGTTAATGCCTTGCACATTGACAAACTCCTTGTTAAAGCTTGGGGATTAGATGCTTTGTCTGGAAAAATCTACTCTGGAGCTTTAATTCACACCTTTCCCTTTCAAAGGCTACCACTGGATTACTTGTGGGTCCCATTTTATCTTGTGGGAGCGTGACTCTAATGAATCCCCAACTGTGGCCAGTGAGGCTCCCAGCCCATTTCTGTGACCACTCCTGTGTTCATCCTTCTGATGTGGTAA
The DNA here is from genome assembly GCA_003546035.1 of Mixornis gularis. NCBI lineage: Eukaryota > Metazoa > Chordata > Aves > Passeriformes > Timaliidae > Mixornis > Mixornis gularis. The sequence continues at coordinate 754,603 of QVAJ01000301.1, forward strand.
AATACAAAATATCACCAGTTTTGTTTTTAATCAGTGGTCTCTGCTCAAGAACACGACTAAGCAAGTTCAGGTTCTCTAGCTGCCTCTGTGTTTTTCCTCTTGTTAGGTCAATGATTTTGATTTCTTGGAGGGCTTTGGGTTTTATTTTTGGTCTTGAGGATTTGTTGGTTGGTTGGTTGGTTTTTTTGTTGTTGTTGTTTTTTGTTTTGTTGTGGAGTAAAAGTGAGTGGTGTTACATGTTTGGTTCTTACACTTGCAATAAGTTTTAGAAAACATGCTTGTCCTGGAGCCCAAAATATATGTGAACATGAAATACCTGTAGAGAATAAAGTGCTCTTTTAAAATGTAGAGGTTCATGGTCAGCTTCTGGGCTAGAAGTATTTCTCTTTCTGCACTTAGTCTAAATGAAGCAAAGGAGCCCATCTGAACTCAATTTAATAAAAAAACCTACTCTTGAAATATGGCTTTTATGCAGACAGTGTCAATTTTGTAACAGAGCTGCACACTGACTGCCTCCTGCATGCAAACTGTGCCCATGCTGAGGGTAGGAGTGTTAAATTCAGCACATGCTTCTTGTCTGGAGATGGAAGAGCAGCTCAGAGCACCCTGTGAGGGCCATGTGTTAGAGCTGGCAGTCAGACCCCCTGCTCACAGCCCTCCTTTTCTATGCCAGCAGACAAGGCTGATGTCAATTCTGTCTGAACAGCTTGGGAGCAGACCTTTGGAGGGATTTTTCCCCACTTCAAAGGCTCCTCCCACCGTGTGAGTCAGGCATTTTCTATATTTTATCTAGCTCTGCTCCTAGCTTGTTTTATTCATACCCAAGGCTCCAAAGAGCCTTTTGTGATTTGTTTCACAATGCCTTTCCTACGTGCTTTGGAGAACAAGCTGAGAATCCAATTTAAGACCAGGTTCACCCCCACCAGGAAGGGACCCCAAGGATCATTGGTCCAACCCTGGGCACTGCAAAAGATGGGAAATACCTGATGTGATCTAAATTATATTCAGCTTCAGCCACACAACTTGGGTTATAGCAAACAGAAGCTGATCTCTGTATATGGAAGTCAAATAACCCTTGGGATGATCTAGATTTTCCTAATCCATTATGGTGTGTGATTACGAGCACATGGGCCTTCAGCAGCTTCTCTTTTTTTATTTTAATTGCCTTGATATATTTTTTTTTAAACTTAAGTTTGGCTCAGCTGATGGAAAAGAGGTCACTTTATCTCCTATACTGAGGATCATTGTGTAATTCACACGCCATGGATCACCTGCACAATCCAAGAGCTTGGTGAGAATGTTTCCTCTATTACAGGGCTCCTTGCTCTGAGAAAGCAGAGAAAGGATTTTTGTCCAGAAATCATGAGCTGTGTTACAAAGCCACATTTAAATAACCATCTTCCTCCTAGGAGCCACAATGCAGAGGAAGAGATTTTCAGCCCACACTTCAGCAGGCATCAGAGATGCAGCACTGATCTATCAAGACAACTTTTTTGTTTCTCCTCTCTGGGGATAACGAGGCTGTGCCATCTGCTCCTGCCTGCTGGACAGAGCCCAGGGAAGTGCCAATGCAGACTTAGAAAATGAGAGGTGAGGGTGGATGAAAAGGAGGTCCCAAGCAGGGCAGAGGAGAGAGATGCCAGAAAACGATGAGCAGAAAGGGAAATATGCAGGGGTGGGAGAACAGTCGTGTCCTACAAGTCTTTGTGCAGTCTGTGCCTGGCTCGGTGTGACTTTTATTGCAGTGGTAACTCCACTAACAGGGGAGCTGGGGGAGAGCAGAGTTTGGGAACTCAGCAAGTGCAGGAATGCAAGAAGACTCCCAGGTGAAGAGATGCAGCCCTTACCAGGGACTGCCCTTGGGTTGTCTGATCTTAAAAACACGCAGGTCCTAGGAAAAAACTGTGGTTTAAAGGGATGTGAATGACTGGATGCCATGAAAAGAAAGGTGGTGCCTGGCTGCAGTCAGTGGAAAGCCCCAAGAAACCTTCCTAGGTATTAAATGTTCTGCACTGAAGGTTTAGCGTTTGGGCCTGAACTAGTCAGTGATTCCTTTGCTGTTTTCCTAGACTTTTGGCTGGACTCATTTGTGAGTGGCCTTTCTCCAAGAAAAATGTTATGCTGTTTCTATGGGATACACAACAAGCCCGAGTTTTTTCAGGATCTGATAATCCCACTTTCCTTGTATGCCTGTGATCTAGTAACTATCTGCTGGCACTATACTCTGATCCTTGCACATGAACACCATATGCTATCCAGAAAATATGGACAACCCCTGGAGTTTAGCAGCAAATGAACTCCCTGAAGACACAAAGCTTGTCCCAAATATATTTGGTAGAGCCCCAATATATTTGGTAGAGATTGAAGAGCTGAAGGGCAGCACAAGATGCAAGTTGGTGGGAGAGGTCTGAAGGGTCAATGCCTTGCTTCTGACACAGAACCATCTCCAACCAGGTTCAGGGAAGGAGCTGAGTTGCTGAGTTCAGTCTCTGCACGTTTCATTGTCAGTCATTAATATCGGTGCCGTTACCTGAAGCAATAATTAAGTGTGTAATTCTATATTCTTGAGCTCTAGCGACCAAAAACTTTGCCTCATTCTCTTGTCCTTGCAAATCTTGCTGCAGAACTTGTAAGAAAAGTTGTGTAGGGCACTGAAGCCTCTTCAGACAGGGAATGAGAGGGTGGTGGCTTATAAACCAGGATGTGAAACTTCAATTAGACGGTTCCAAAAGCCATTTGATACCACACAGGCAATACTGTAAGCTTGTGTTTTATTTCTGAATCCCTGATGTGGGAAATGAAAGACAGCTTGAGCTCTTGGAGCTGCATTTTTGAGCAAGGACAAATACCTGAAAAGGAATTCAACTAAATCATAAAATACTAGGCTTGGAATCTGGACAGCTCTGCAGAGTATTCATTATGCTTTGAATTAACACTATATCTCCTTATTTCAGAGCAATTTCCCTGTCCTCTGGGAACGTTCTTTGCAGGACAGCTCCTTGCAGGATGTGCTCACCTCAGAGCTGCCTGTCCTTGCAATGTGCTGAAGATGAATTAGGTTCAATGCACTTCTAAGGCTCTGCTTGCTCATCTTTGCCCATTGGCAGGACAAAATCTGCACATCTTCTCTGACACACCTAGAGCTGCAAAGTCTTTGTATGCAGGCAGAAATACTGCAGGAAAGCCCTTTGGCACGGGCAGGATATTTAAATTTCTCATCTGGCTTAAGCTGTCCTAACTAAACTGTGTGGAGCAGGGTGTCTGTATTTGTTAACAGTGAAAATTTGTTTAAATTTTCACACTTACAGGGAAAGCAGGATGCTTCTTATTTCTTGCTTTGGATTGACTTCTGACTGAGTGTCTGTCTATGGTCTTGGTTCTTGAGAGGAAGAATCCTTAATTCTTACTGCATCCTTAATTCTTTCTGCACTGTGATGCTTGCAGGCAAGTTTAGTGTCCCAGCCCTCCTGGTTTCCACAGGAAAAGGGCATCAGGTACACATTTAAGGGCTAATAAGTGTCACTGGGGTATTGCATGAAGATGTTCTCTGGGACAGAAGGCTCTACAGGGGAGAGCTATTTCAGATGAGTGCTTCAGTGCCAATGGGAAAAACATAGGGAGAGAGTTTAAAATGGACTGAGAGGAAAAACATTTTCTTTGAACCAACTTGCTGAGTCTCCTACATTCCATTAAGAAACATTTTATAACCTTCAGTCCTTTTAAAGCAAGAGTATGAGCCTGCCCCTCACCACACAAAGAGCAGAATTTTCTTCTACTTCTGTTGGAAGACAATGTGCTTTTTGTGCTTTTTGCTTTTCAGAAGGGTCCTTGTTCATTCCTGGGTCTGGCACCAAAAGTTTGGGGGGCTGGGGGTGGTGTTTAAATGCCTCACCAGTGGGATGGGAGGAAATGCAGGAGCACAGGGATATGTCCTGTGGCATAGAGTGAAGGCACCTCAGTAGGGGACTCTGGTTGATCCAAGCAGGAGCACCCAGAGCTGAGGGACCCTTGAATCCTCATGTCCTGGAGATTCCACACAGAAAACATGTTCTGTTGGGTGGACAAGACACTGGATTTTGAAGACATTGCTAGAGATGTTAGGACAAGATGGGAAAGGGTCAGGTGAAGGTACAAACTCCTTAGCTTAAAATATTCTGATTGATAGCTTTTTCTCCCCTGGGAAATGGGCAGTAATCATATTCACACCCCCAAATGTTTTTGTCAGACATGGTCTTTATGCTCTCTTTCTTTTACAAGAAATTTATTTTGACATTAAAATAGGTTGAGAGAAAAAACTAATGTGGAGGCCAAGGAGGCAGCCACAAAAGAAATCTCATCTACTCCCAACCATTTTTACACAATCACAACACAAACTGACATGTTAATGTGTGGAGCCTCCAACTGATGTGGTATTCAACTATTTAAAGGTCTAAAAGCATTTATTCCCCCAAGGTTTTTTGAAGTAAACTTCTAGTCTAACAATTACATTAGAATTGAAGTGGCTGACCTAAGGTTGTACAAGAAATCTCTGACAGACACAAAATGTGAATTCGAGTGGTTGGTTTACAAAGACATCCACTCCTTAATGACAACTACATCATAAGACATAGCTATCCCAAACTAATTCAGGGAGGCACTACATCATTTACTTCAACCTAGCTGCTGTTTGGGTAGTCTTTCCCAAATAAACAAAGAAGTTTGCCTCCCATGAGGGTTGCCTTGCACCTTCTTCAGTGCTTCTTGCAGAGAGAAAAGTGGGAGAGCAAAACCGTTCTGCTGGGCTATTAAAGATTTTATTTGAAGCCTGATGATCAGCAAACCTATCCCCAAAAATCAAAACATTAGTACAAGCAAATGGCTTTCTGCTACATATAAAATACAGTCTTACAGAAGCATGGAAACTCTGCAAGTGGTTTCTAAGAAACGTGACAAAGAAAACTCCTCACAGAAGGGGCATTCAGGGAAAGCTCTTTAAATTTAAGTAGGAAACATTTCCCCTGAGTCATAACTACACTTAACTCCCATGTGTTAGGGAAGGAGGAGGTTGTGGCGTGAGGGAAATGGGATGTTCCCCCAGTAAAAACTTCAGATGAGCAGTTGCTTCTTCAGGCATCTGCTTGTAGGATTATGCCAGACGTAAAATCCATATGGTGCGCTGCAAACAAGGCTCTCCCTGCTATACAAACATCAGCTGATTTCTGCACATCCTCTGCTTGCCTTCGAGCAAACAGGGCAGAGAACCCTCTCATCTCTGCTGGGCCTTGCTGGGTCCTGCCATAATTAAAGAGGAAGCAGGAAATTAAAAGGTGCTGTGTTCTTTAGGGACAGGGATAAATCGAGGCAGAGAACGATTGTGGCTTGCCAAGACCACACAACGAGTGGGAGAACCCTCAGACTTCTATTTCTATTCTATTTCTATTCTATTTTTATTCTATTTCTATTCTATTTCTATTCTATTTCTATTCCTATTCTTTTTCTCAGATTCCTATTCCCCCATTTTGCAGCCCCAGTTGGGAGATGTGGGACTTCTTGGACTAAAACTAGGATTGCTCTACATAAAGCATCATGAACCTCAGGAAGTGGATCGCTGCATTCTGTCTGGATAATCTCCTGGCTACCTGTGCCCTTTTGGCACACAGGGACACAGGCAAAGGATGTCCTACAGGTCAAATCCTCAGAGTAAACCACCCTGGGCTAGGGCACAAGTGGCTGCACACTTTCTCCTTCAGTGACTTAATGTCCCTTTTGACTGAGGGACTTAAAATTATTGATTCTGGCTGCTCGGGTTGGTAGAGTTCCTTTGAAGAACACCGTAGTCCTACAGGGGTGTTGATAAGGATGTTTTAAAGCACAGTGGTGTAGCTGAAGTATTTGTTTACGGTGAGGCAAATCTTTCTGCTGCTTGGCCACAGACAGATAAGGAGTTTTTTTTACTTAGGAGTCTGAGCGACTGTTAAAAAAAAAAAAGAGAGAAACAAAACCCAAAAAAACTTCCACAAAGAACAAAAAAACCCCAAACAAACAAAAAAATTTAAAAATCCCAAAACCACAAACCTGTGACACTTGGAATATCTCTAGCTTGAAATATAATTAGATTTCTCAATAAGCATGTTTGTGTTTTATCTTCTTTTATAAGGGTTGAATACCCTTGCTTCCAAAGCAAAACACCTTCTGGATGGCCCAGGCAGCACAGAACTGTGCCTTCCACATAAAGTGCCCTTGCAAAAGAAAGCAGCCAGGCAGAAGCAGAATGAAATATAAGCCAGTAACTTAAGGATCCCAGTAAAATGAAATGCAACAGCCCAGATTTTGCTCTCCACTTCACTGGCTGTGGTTTGTGTGGTCAACCTGTTGCAGAAGTTTCTAGGTGACAGACTTTGAGACAATCCATCTGTTTAGCCTTAAGAACGACCCCATAGTGCTGTGACTGTGGTGAAAGGAGTCCTAGATCAGAAAAACAGTCATTTTTGTGCCAGTTTTTTTTCATTTGTTTGGTTTTAATACCTGTGCTGAGACTTCAAGTGCCGCTTCTCTGGTTTTCTTTGATGGAGACCTTTGGAACAGGTTAACCCAAGAAGCTTTTTTGATTTGTGGAGCTGAGTGCATATAAAATCATCCAGATGGCTGAGAGCCAGATGCAACCTCCTTTAGTCACAAAAGTATTGTCATTTCTCATGACTTTACTGCAATGTTTTTGACTCTTGCTGCCTTTTCTGCAGCCCTGACTGACGGCAGCGGCCACTGTGAGAATCTCAGCTTTGTTTGAAAGCCCATGGAGGTGTGTGCTCAGCCACTGAGACTAGGCAGAGAAGTTTGAAGATGTTATGGAGGAGTGTTCTGAAACCTCACACACAAATAGAAGAATCTTCATAGCTGAAATAGGAGTGCAGGAATTCCTTTCCGCCTTCCCCTTCTTTTACTCTATTCCCTGCAGATTTTCTCTGTCATCCACGCTTTGCACCTTTATAGCTGCCCCAAGACAATGACTTTAAGCATTTCTCTGAGCTTAATAAAGCCTTCTCCTTGTGTCTCAGCATAAGATGGTAAATAACTCCAAACTGATGGAAGATTTTTCAACTTTATGTAATAAATACCAGCAGAATTAAGAAAATATGCTGGAAAACCAGGACTAAAGTCTCTTGCTGTCAGCAAACTGTGGTTCATTTTGAGACACAATTACTGGAGAACAGTGTAATGTTACTTCAGACCTTTACACCAGCCTGACTCCAAAGTTAAATATTGAAATGTATGCATTTTTTTCTAGCTGCTAATTAACTGTTGGTGTAGACACACGTGGACTTCAGAACTGTCACTCATTTGCTCCATGCACGTGAATGTGATCCTTGCACTTGTGTTCATATTAAAAAGGTTCTCTTGAGCAGTTAAAGTTCACTGGGAGTAGCTTGGAACATTCATAATTGGTATGAAAGACACCACAAATCAGATTATGATTCCCTAGGAGATTCTAAAATGCAGGGAGGTGCTCTCTGCCTATATCACAGGATGAAAATTACTAAATACTCTGCATCGAACTAGTAAAGCAGTTAACTTTTTTCCTTTCTGAACAGCTTTTTAAGCCCACTGCTCAAAAAGGCTCAAGCTCTTCTCAAAATCACCTGGGATTTTTTTTGTGCACAAAAATATGGAAATGTGTTGAGGGAAAACTTCCATAGAGAAAGAGAAAAACAATGTGACATTCTAAATCTGTAGACATCGCCTGTATATATTTGCTAAAGATCAGACTTTTATCGCTTGCTATGGGTGTAAAATGAATATAAGTACTAATTTCATGGCCCTGCAAGCCACAGGGGAAATGATGAATCAATGCAAAGCAGTGAGGAAAGCAAAGGTTTGAGCAGCACAAGTCTGACACAAAGGCTTGAAGGATGTGTCCCCAGGAATGGCAGCAGAGCTGTAAGATCCCCTTCCCACTGTTCTTCAGCAAAGGGATAACTTGAAGGGAACAGGGAATAAAGAGATCCTAAGGGGAGGCAGTGGCAATCCATCAAAAAACCTCCTTTGTAACAGCACAGAGAAAGCCCAGGAAAGACCCAGGGAATCTCAGACCCTTCAGCTCCTGTGCACAGGGACAAATGCTGCAGGGGTGGTTTGTTTCACCCATCAGCTGCAGCAGGCTACAGTCACAATGATTAACTTAACACTCACACAGGCTGCTGATGCTGCCCTGTAAATGCCTTTTAAAAGCTTTCAGTTCCACAGGACTTAGGGCTTAAGCAAACAAGGTACAGTTTAATGGGGACATCATGACATATAGGATCAAGAACTACAAAACAACCCAGGTTTGGGGTTTTTTCCTGCTTTTCTCTTAGCGATGCACAAACCAAAGTCCAAATGTGGACACACTCCCAGGGTTTTAGGATTCTGCAAAACTGAAATTTGCCTTATTCTCACTGGGATAACAAATTTTTCATCATGGCAATTTTGGACAAGGTGAAAAATGCCAAACAGTTTGCTCCAGGACTGCAGCACTGAAGCAGAAAGTGGAGGGAACTGAAGGGAAGGGCAGAGGAAGTTACTTTATAAAGAAGAATTGCATTAAACTCACTTTCTGAGAGAAGATGAAATTGAAGTTGCCCTTAAATGAATTATTTCCCCCACAGCTTGTTTCAGCAGCAGACAAACTCCCGAGCAGTCATTTATTCACTTGCTGCATTGTGGGGAGAAGCACAGCAGAAGAGAAAATTATCAAGTTGTGTATAAGGCTCTGACTTTGGGTAATACCAAAAAAACCCTCATGTCAGCTTTGTGTCGTTCACTGCAGGCACACAACACTTGTCTATGCTGTGTCCCCCCAGAGTAAATGAATTTTTTAATGTAAATCTCCCAGTTAAAGCTGCACTAATGGTGGTAAACAGGGGCTGTGTTGGTGGTAAATGTGCCGAGCTTTGACGGCGAGATGCTTTTCACCCCTAATCTAAGCGAGGCGCCAGCAAATCCATCAGAGGAGATTTATTGGAAAGATTCATCACGCTGCTGGCCTGGCTGGCAGTAAAACAGGCTGTAAAGTTCCACCAAAGCCACACAGCAGTGTCCTGCTGGGCTGATGGAAATGCCAGTGCGTGAGGGCCCCGCGCTCATCGCTTGGGGCAGCCTGAGCTGGAGTCTGGCCATAAACAAACCCCCCCTCAGTGCCCTGCAAGTGCTAAACCTTGGGAAGGCACTCGGATCACTAATTGTTTTAAGAGTCTTAAAAGCATTTAGCTAAGACAAACATCTAGAAGTAAGGTGAACACCCAAAATTAATGTGATGCGCCGGCAGTGGTTGCTGGGGCTGCTGCTGCAGGGTTTATTCTCAGGGTATTATAATTGCTTCCTAAGCTGCTCACTGTCCTCACTTGAACACTTGAGCTGTTCCATCCTGGCACTAAAAAGCCAAAAAAAAATTAAAAAATCAAGAAGCTGCAAGCAACTGATCTTCAATTGAAGTGGATGGAAAAATAACTCTTCTGGAATGACTTTTGTGTAGGACAGTAGATAAAACAGAGAAATCAGTGATACCCTGATGGTCCCCTTACTTCTAGTTGCTCTGGACAGAGAAAAGATACAGAGTGTAAAAAGCTCCATCAAAGGCCAAGCATGGAGGAGAGGAAGTTTCACAGTGATGTTCAGAGATGAGGTAAAGCAACAAAGACTTTGCCACTAATCTCTGATGCTGGGAGATGTATTTTTTTAGCTTCTAGAGCTGCTTCCCGAGACAAATCTGTTTCAGATAAGCTAATGGAAAGGCAAACTTAATCCTAAATTGCTGTTTGCTCTTCATTTCTTGGGGTTTTTTTCTCCTGTGCACTTCATTACTTCTTCAGAGGGTCTGTGCCAAATTTTTTCCCTACACACCTATTTGAAAAAAAAAAGCTTCTTGAAAAATATCTAGGGCTGGAATGTCTTCCATAAGGATAAACTTATGAGGAAATTTTAACTTCTACCTCCAGCATGTGACACATGGCTTGGAATTTCCTGAGGCATTGCTTTGCTTTCAAACACAGGTACACCTTCAGAGGCAAAGGAAAAGAACACCCTTGGCTGACATCCTGACCCCACTCTTGTCATGTTTTGTGTTCCTGCTGTGGGGATTGATAATACTGGAACACCTGGGTGTAAAGAATATTTTTTAACACAGACACACAGCTTTTTTTTGTTTGTTTTCCTAACCTTCTTCTTGGAGATGTCTGTATTGCTTCTGCAGACATCTTCAAGTAAAAAAAAAACCTGAAAAAACCAACCTGGAGCAGACATCCAGCATGGAAATAAATGCCAAGTCTGACTAGTTAAACCTAAGCAATGTCCTAAGAAACTTAGAAGGGCGCTGGTACTATCCTAACAGTATTTAAAGCTACATTAAGGAGTTTTGTTTTCAGTGAAGCCTCAGCTGAAAACTGAGGCTTATCCTGGCAGATGACACTCATCCCTGCCAGAGAAAGAAATGCAGGAGCCTCACTGACTTCACTCAGGTCAGCATTTAGAGGCAGCACAGCTAAACAGCTCCTGTTATTGGACATGATCCTCATGTGTTGTGTGCTAGTCATTACCACTGTCTCCTCGTTATTTTAATTACCAAAGCTCTTAGCAAACCACTCCTTTTTTCCTCTTGCTCCTCTGAGCAACCCAAGCCAGGCTCATGTAGAAGCACCACGTTGCTATTGAACTGAAAATCTCGTGGCTTGTAGGCATTTTCTTGCTGTCCTGTGATAAGAAGGCTCCTATTAAGTGCTTGTATCTAGGAGATGAAGACAGAAAGTTGTGGTATTTATGTGGCTGAAAAATATAAAACACGCTGATGGGGAGCAGTTTGAATCCTTCAGACAGCAGGAAGAGCCCTTGGTCTGAGGAGTCAGGGTCTGGATGGAACTGGAATGGTCTGGATTCCTGGGTTAGATCTCCCTGGTATCAGTTCCTTTGTGGTTCTATTCAGTGTGTCCCCAGAATGTGAAATCCATGTCACTGCAAGGCCATGTTGGTGCTGTGCTGTGTAAAGTCCAGTGCTGCTGCAAGGCAGGGGTGGGAAAAACGTGTGAACTCTTTTTCAAATGCTGTGTTTTTAGAGAATTTGTAGGAAGTGCTCCAGATTTTGAATGAGAAACGATGCAGCACCCATGACTGAGGAGATGGCACACCACACCTTTCCTGGGCCTATGGTTTTGCCCTTACAGTGTTTGCTTTTAAGCTGTGTTTTGCCTTTCAGTTCATTATATTATATTTCTGCTAGCACTGGTTGTGGGGCCACCCCAGACATCTTTTTTCCTCCCTGGGAGGAGGAGGAGGCAGGGTGGGCATGGTCCATGGCATGCCTGGCCCTGCTCCAAAGCCCACAGAAATAAACACAGCCTTTTTCATTTATTTTCATATATCAACCTCCTTCTCTCTGTGAGGGCCACAGCATTTGTTCAGGACACGGCACAAGGTTATTTAGTCTGGCACTTTGTGGAGCCTTGAATTAATCTTTAATTTTCCATAACTAATGTTTCTTTATTAGCTTTGCAAATAATCCCTTGAAATGTTCATCTGGTTTTGAAGAGCTGTAACCAAAGCTCACCTTCTGTGACTTTGCTTTTTCATCTTCCAAGAGCGTTAGCTTAAGGTTTGTCTTTCTAAATCTGACTGCTTCTACATTTCCTCTTTGATATGGGCAGATGTCCCCTGTGCAAGCTCTTTATTTGAGAGTGTGTTTTCAAATCTTACACCTTGTTCAGAGGTAAAAATATTCGTGTTAGCACGGGTCACTGGAAAGCTCTGCATTTTTGTTCTGATCTCCATGTGAAAAAATTGCAGCTGTTTTATGCTCTTCTGTGTCCTCCTGTTAATAATCCCTGTTCTTGCAAATAAGCCACTGCTGCACAAACTGTGCTCCTCATTTTAATGAGATCAAAAGCATAAAATTCAGATGTTCTCATTAACATCCCTGCAGCACAGTCCAAACATTGACTTGGTGAATGCTTTCAACCTAGTGCCATAAAATTATATGTTAAATAAAACCAATACGGAAAGTGATAGAATTTTTTTTCCCCTCGGATACTTAACATTAAATCTTAAAAAAAGATTTCAGAACAGAGTTAAGAAGATCATCCAGCTCATCAAATTCAGAGTGTGGTTAGTGTGTAGGAATAAGCAGATGTATAGAATACAAACACTACTAAGAAAAAGGGAAGTGGCCCAGAGGAGAGGATCATGACTGTAGCACTGTTTTAGCTCAAGAGGAAATAAAAATCCACTAAGCACCAGGGAAAGAGTCTTAATTTAATGGCCAACAAGACCATATTTTTCAAGTCAGGAAGGGTTATTGCAGTCATCTCCTCTGACCCCCTTGTAATGAAGGACATAAAATGTTTGTCACTGGGGAAATTATTTAATGAGGAATAAAATCCTGGGGTGTTCACGAGGCACCTAGAATGGGACAGGTTCTGCACTGCTGAGAGAAGCAGGATAGAGAAAACCCTGCACTGGCTGCAGGGTGCAGCAGTGTCCAGGCTCCAGCCTGGTCTAATATTGAAGTGTGGTGCCAAGTGCACCACCTGTGTGACAATATTTAGGTTTTCTTTCAAATGCTAAATAATATCATCTCTATGATAAAATGAACAAACATGAATAAATGTTGGCAGAAAGAATTTTAAATTATATGAACTTGATAAAACTTAGATGTAATAAAACCTTGAATTAACAGCATATAGACTTAATATTATATAAACTTTATAAAGCTTAAACTTATGATTTCCTTTTAAATGCATTTTCTTTCAAATGCATCTTAATAATATCATCTAAACTTCATAAAACTTAAACTTATGAAAACTCAAAATACAGCTGAGGGAGCATTTCCAGTGCTCTGATGTGCAAACAAAGCTCCTCGGACTGGATGATATTAACATTTTCACAGCTTACTAGAAGGCAGCATTTAGTAAATGTTTGGCACTTGAAGAAATGCTACAAAACGAGCCATGCAAAATTGTTTTAGGAGAATAAAAAGTCTTTTAGGTACAGACCTAATGTGAGGTGAGACAGATGATACTGAGCATGGAGTTAGTCTTGATAATACTGAAACTTTTTCCAGCTGGGTGTGAAGACCTGCAGACAAACCATGGCACTTTTCATACCTGTAAAATGTTAGAACTTAAGAAACTGCTCAAAGGTTCTTCTGCATTTTCCATGGTCTGTCTCTGGCCCCACCTTTACTGGGACACCAAACTGTCCTGCTCCAGAGCTGATACTGATCATGCCATGATCAGCAGCTGCATGGGATTTTATTGATAAAAATACATTTTAGCTGCTAGAACTGCTTAGGAAAAAGGCAACTTTAATGAGGCTTCTTCATGAAAAGAAAAAACTAAAAGAAAATCCTATATATTTTGGTGCTTTATTCTGAGTAGACTAGGAAAACAGAACAGGCAAAGCTCCTTTCTTAGCTGAGAATCCAATATATCTGCCTCTTCAAGCAGTGGAAAGAGTGGAAATAGAGTGTGATCTTTTCTGTGGAGGCCCAGAAGTCTGCAGAATGATACATAAGACCTTCCCAAACGATGGAAGCATTTCTTATAGTCCAGGCTCCCAAACTCCTCCCAGTCTGCACTGAACACTATGTGAATTTCCACCACAGTGGTACTGAGTTAAATCTCAGGGGCCTCTTTCATACTAGATCCCAAATAGCAAATTAATGAAGAAAACAGTCATACTGAGCCTGTTTAAAATAGAGGTAGTTCGTTTTCGTGAGAGAGACTTGGGTATTTCACATGCCAGGTCAGAAACCGCAAACAAAATTCGCCAAGAAATTACCAGAGTGATGCTGAGGGTACAAGGTGGTGGGTGGTGAGAACTAGACTGGTTTAATTACACTGAATGCTAACAAAAGAGTATTCTTGAATGAGATGTAATTATTTGAGATTACCATGGGAGACTGAAGATTAGTATATGAATGTTTGATTATCCAGGACACAGCTTACTGTAATATCCTGAGACCTATCATGCTCCACATAGATAAAGGCCAAAATTTCTTTAATTGGAGATAAATTTTTTTGAAACTTTTGCCTGGAAGTAGATCCAACAAACCAAGACATATTGTGGATCACTGTTCAATTATTTTATGGTGGAAATCAGCCTGGAGGAGAACCAACTCCAGTGCACATAACCACAGGAATCCAGCTGGGTAGAGCAGCAGTGCTTGGCACCACGGATTGTGCCACTGAGGTTTGTTAACAGAGTGTTTGTTTTGGCACCCAAATTCCCATGCCCAACCTTTTGTAGACTGTGGGGTTTGGTGGGGATTTTTTTGTTTGTGTGTTTTCTCTGCTACCCATGGGTCTAATACTGCATTCTTCTGGGGCGACTCTTCGATAATTTTCAATTTATTCTGCAGTGAAAAAAAAAAAAATAAATAGCTCGCTCTGATCTTTTAGCTTCCAATTCTTTCTTACACTTCCCTGCTTTGAATGACACTTTTGAAGTCCTCACTTGTAAAGCTCCTCTGGTTCAATTGCTGGGTAGGTCAGAAAAAGATGATGGTTGACAGCTCTATCTAACTGGCTTCCACTGCTCTGGGGAGGGGGATTTTTGTTTCCCAGAGATGAGCTGCTGACAAAAGCAGCTCTCTAGAGCAGAGTTGTGCAAGTCTCTGATAGACTACATTAGAGTCAGACTGAGAGTTGGATGGAAAATACAGCCACATGAAGGGGAGAAAAGGACTAAAGACAAGCTCTTTTTGTGCTTGTGGTCCTGTGGGTCAAAATGAAATTAAGCCCTGCTGGGGAAGCAGTGAAAGACAGGATTGCCAAATATGTTTTTAATGAAAATAAATGTTGCTTCTGTGCTTTATTTTGCTGTCAATAATTGATGTCAGTGGAAGAGCCATAGAAGGGTGAGAGGGATCCCACAGGGCTGACAGGGGCTGGCTCTCAGATGCTGCCAGCCCTGGAGCCATGCAGCAGGCTGAGCAGAAGTCATGGACAGCAGCTCTGGCAATGCCCAAATCACAATTCCTTTGGTGACTTGGGTCTATCAGGCTCCCCTTTCCCTCACCTCAGTCCCCACAGTGGCCACTTGAGTCCCCTGTCCCAGTGGCCTGCCTTGCAGGAGGGCCCTGCTGGTGGCCACTGCTCCCACAGCCCTGTTTGGTGTCCCAGTAAAGATGAGGCCCGAGACAGACCATGGAAAATGCAGAAGAACCTTTGAGGGGAAAGCCACAGTGCCGAAATTCCCTCCCTGGCAGAACGCATCCTGCGCATCCTTCCACCCCGAAAACTTCTCAAGCCACTTATCCAAACACTTCCCCTGTGGCTACACTGCCCCAGGCCTCTGCTCCTGCTTGTCTGCAGCTCCTCTGGCTGCTGACCCCAGCAGAACAACCCGGGAATGTCAGCAGCTCTGTGTGCTTCCAAACCCAGGCTGGATGTTTTCAACATATTCCCTCATTTCCCTGCGAGCAGACTACTGTCTAACATTTCTGGAAAGGCAGCTGGAGGCTCCAGCCAATTTCTATGACATTTTAAAGCTGCACATATGTTTAATACATCTACTACTTCCTTCCCCAGGGCTTCATGCTTCTCTTGCCATTCATCTTTCCATGCTGGATGCAGAGAATGTGAGTTATCTCCATAATATATGGCATTTCCCAACACCTACATGGCAAATCCATTAGAAGCTGGAACAGCTGCAGCCTGACTCCAGCAGCGTGAATGTTTCTACCTGGTGGGAAACAGCCATTAAAAAAAAAAAGGACTTTTCCCCATTCAGAATTATGAAAAGGCAACAGAAACAGATGCACCTCCCTCAGCTGTTCTCCTGGCTCCAGGAAAAGGTAGGAGTCAATGAAAATAGGAGGGGATGGTTTGATCTGAGGTGAATGGAAGGAAATGTGGGCTCAAACAGCAGGCCAGGGCGGGAGCTGGAGTTCCATAACTTTGGATCAGCACCCCTCAAACTGCCTGGGGAGAGGGAAGGGAAGCTGAGGGCTGTCCTTACCCAAAGCTGAAATTGCCTCTGCAGCAGGGGGTGTATAAAAGGCTGCCAGTTGTGCTGAGCAAACACAAGTTTGGAATAAAAGCAGCAAATGGATGAGGGTGCCACAGTTCCTTCAGAGCAGCTCTTTGTGTCTCCTGCTCATCTGAGGGCCTGCCAGGCTGTGGTGAGAGGGTGCAAACACCTCCAGCCACCAGCAGATAATCACAGCCCTGTGATCAGCCAGAGCCTGAAGCATTTCATTGATCCTCCTACCTTAAGGCAGTGTTAGTTTTTCATACACCTAATATATTTATTTTTGGGTGCTGTAAAAAGTAAAAGGCTCAAGGGTGGTAAAAAAAAAAATGCAAAAAAAAAAAAAAAAAAAGAGTTTGTTTGAGAAATACAAATGTAACTTGTTTCTCCTGCTCTGCCACAAAGCCAAAATAGGTAAATTTACCCACTTCTATGACCAAGCCTAGCTATGTACAGATACTGCTTCCCTTTTTAACCTGTGCAAGGCTGGCTTCAGGCAATGACTGTTTGGAGCACTCAGCATCCTCCACATCCAAGGAATGGCTTCCAGGACAGGAGGAACCACTTGAGAGTGACTGTTCTCTGCTGCATCACACCACTGCTGCCAGGATTAGCTCATCTGGAGCTCATGCCCTGAGCATTTGATGATGCACAAGGCACTGACAGTGTGGGCAAAGAAGGAGCTGGGGATGAGAAACAGAGATGGGAGGAAGCCCAGAGAGAGGAGGATGAGAAAGGAATGTAAATCCAAAGTCTTCCTGTGAAGCACAAAGCCATTTCACCATATGCAGTTTTTAGGGAACATGTACAGCTCCAGGGAACTGGCAGGGGAAAAGGGAGGGTGACAGCTGAAGAGAAACAAGGCCAAAAAAAAAGTATATGCAAGGACTTCAGATATCAGGGAGGTAAAAAAAGTTTGTGGAAGATTAAAAATGTTGCTGTTTCTGAAAGGAAAGAGCGTCCAGTGCCCTGCTGGGGAGCAGCAGACTGACCCAAAGAGGGCAAACCTTTACCAGACCCAGACAAACCATCCCTGGGACTCCACCAGGAAACTTTGCAGTTGCCTTTGGCAAAACTGCAGGAGACCAGTGGGCAGGGCAGCTATCTTATCAAGGCAAGAGCTGCAGGGGGTGGCTAGCCACAGGCCCAGGGAAAAAAATTGTGCCGCAGGCATAAATCTTGAATCCTAGCATTCCTCCCTCAGTAATCAAACAGCAGGGCTATATTTAGCCCAACCTAAACAACAAAAAAAGAAAAAGACCAGCAGGACCAGTCTAAGCTCCAACAGCTGCCACCAGCTGCTCAGAGGGGACACAGGTAGAGCTGATGTCAGATGTAGTTAAATGAGATGGAACAGGGGAGAGCAGCTATGCCTGAACAATGCTGGCGTCTGCTTAGAGAGATTCTGCATTTTATTATTCCATGGTTAGCCAGGAGGAGGATCAAATGTCGAGCAGAGCATGAATGGTTCCTGCTACACCAAGGGCAAGGCCATAGTGAACCACGGAGAGGCAAACAAGCAGAGGAAAGGGAGGAGGAAACAGACACGAGCAGAGCAAATGTTTGTCTGTCTAGCCCAGGTCCCTGGTGCTCCTTCTCTTCAGTTCTAGCACGAGAAGATCAACAAATGCAGTTTTGAGAAAGGCTGTTGGCTAGGGAGATTGCATCTGTGTGCTAAAGCCACAATGCAACTTATTTCAGCAATGCATGAACCTGTAAACAGACATCAACTTCATCCACTGAGCAGCAGCTTGGCAAAGTCATCCCAATGCAACTGTTTGCTTGCAATATTACTTGCTCCAAAGGGACACGTTTGTATTCTTGCTGGGGAAGAAATAATCTTAAATTTAGTGATCTAATTACTGTTATGACTTATACACATACATGCACGGTCCCTTCAGAGAAGCTGGAGCTGGTTGAGAAGTGTAAAACCAGAGAATGTGAAAAATGGGAGTGTTTTATGAGTACTTTACCAGCAAAATAGGGCAGGACAATTAATATAGGGGGTGTTAAACATGATCACTCAATAATCACTTCAGCATCTGGTTGTCATTGCCATTCCTAAGAACAAAGGAAAATAAAAGGCAACTGATCTACTACACTAGTGTAATTAAAAAAAAAAGACAACAAAAACAAAACCCACAACAGAAAATCCAGTCTCTTTCCACCCACACTTCTGGATTTCTGAGGCACCTTATTACAGTAATCCATACATCAGCTGCTACAGCAGAGACTTTGAAGTCCTTGTGGCAGCTTTCCCTGCCTTACTAGCAGAGCTGTGAGCTTGATAACTAATCACTCCTTAATAACTCATGTTTCCTCTGCAAAAGTCCCTTGAAATGCAACTGGTGGGGGGAAATATATGAGCAGGGATTTGTGAGGTAGAAAAATCCCTTTGGGCTTCTTTCCCAGTAACCCTCAGGGTTTTTTTGAATGGGGGGTGGGGTGACAATGAATGCAGTTCTGTTTCCCACATGCCCAGGCCTTGCAATTGGGAAGTGATCCCTGGCAGTGTGGTTCAGACATATCCCCAAATAATGAAAACAAAACACGGATTTGTTGAAGGACTCTCTGGTTTGGCTCCTGCTTGAATTTTTTTTTTCTGTAGGAACTTTCAAAAGCAGGTATCTTTCTCCCAGGTATGTTCCCACATCCTGGCTTAGACATGGGAATATAGAATAAACCAACAGATACAAATGTAAGTCTGCTCAGGACTTTCCCAATTGTGACTCTAAAGTGACAGGAGTTGCTGAGATCTTCATTTCTGTGCTGGCACAGGCTTTTTTTGTGAGGTGACAACTACTGAAACAACTTTTCTGGCCACTCTTTTGCCCAAATGGAAGCATCCAAGCCGTTTCTGGATCAAAAGGTGACAGCAGCCCTCTGTCCCACGTACCTGATCACACAAGCAATGATCTGCTTGGAAGCCAACACATTTATTGGGGGAAGCCTCTGGGAGCTTCAGCATCTTCCCCATTGCTTCCCACACGTCCCTGTCCCATTCCTGGCTGCAGCTGCACAGCCCATCCACACAGATGAGAACAGCATCTGCCAGGGGCTGGGCAAAGCACCCCTGCTAAGACAGAAACTTGGAGAGTTCAGCAAAAAGGCAGGTTGGATAGCACAGGCTGCAGCTGGACATTGTCTCCTTTTTGGCCAAAATATGAAGGTTCCTAAGCAGAGGTATTTTGAGCATTTATAGTCAAATGAGTTGTGAGCTGGAAAAGCATCAGCCATGCAGTGTTATCCAGTATATGCCCTGTTTCTCTCCTCTTGGTTCATGCATTTTAGATTTCTGGGCACATACTGTGTCTTGTGATGACATGGAAGAACAAGGCCTTTAAGTCTTTATTAATTGCTACCACTGTAGTTTTACAAGGAGCTATTTAGGAAATCCTCAGTTTTGTTACCATAGGAATGAAGCTGTAGGATGCAGTGAGAGAACAATTTAAACAGCAGCATTTAAGTAATTCACTTCAACTTTAATTCTCTGCTCCATCCAGGCTCCTCTTGGCCGTAAAGAAAAAGACCTTTAAAAGCTCTCTCCCCTCCTCAGTGCTGCTTGACTCCAGCCCAAATTAGGAGGTAGAGCCCTGTTATCTATAGCAGGTCTTAGCAATGTCCCTTCCCACCCACAGAGCATTTCCTCCTCTCCCCGAGTGAAGCAGCTGCAAAGTGCTCCTTGGCTGGGGCAGAGCTCCTCATCTGGCTTTTCTCAGCTGTTGTAAAACAATGTTTATGCAGCTTTTATACAGTAAGAACAGGGTGGATGGAGGAGCACTGAGCCCACTGTCCAGAGCAGGTTGGGGTGCTCGTACCTCATGGGTTTGCTCATTACTCAGTGTAACTCTGATCTGGGGGAATTCCTGTGTGCCTCTTTCTGAGCTGGTTTGGCTCTTCTTTTTCTGTGTGAAAGCTTTAGGTCTGCACTAAGTGATAATGGGACAGGTGGGTTGATTAAGCCACTCTGCTGGTCTTCTCCAGACAAGGCAAGGAAGGAGAACAGTGAAAAGCTGCCACTCACATTAGCTATTGCCTCATGTTTGTTTTTTAAACCTTGGGAAATTTGGTGAGCAGCAAGAAGGCAAAGTAACTTTGGTTTCCCTGGATTTAACTCTTTTGAGACGCTGTCACTACTCAGATCTGTGAACAGTGTTCTGGTTTCCCCACCTCACGTTTGGTAGAGTCTTGGAAGGGACTGCTTTGTAGAACAGGGAGCCTTTCACCCTGGGCACAGACACCTGGAGTTAAGGATGAGGCTGGGATGTCCCTCAGCTCTCAGCAATGGTAACAGGTCTAATGACTCCAGTAGTGCATGAGGGACAGCTTTAGCTCCCCACACGTCCTGAAGCACAACACTTCTTTCTCCACAGCTGCTCTGACTCACTGGTGGGAGAGGAGCCTCTCCAGGACCTTCCAAAGCGTGTCTGTAACTCCACAGACACTGTCAGGTGCTTCAGCCACTTACAGATTAAGAACCTAATGCCTGGCTGCTCCTCAACAAACAGAGATGAGCCAGGAAAGCAAGCCCAGTGACCATATTTTGGCATGACTTCCTGGCACTTACAGTGGCCCTATTTATCACCCAAAGTCTCCCTTTCATTGCATGTGTGCTCCAGCATTCTGCCTTGTGCTCTTGCTTCTAGAGTCTGGCTTATCTTCCAGCTGTCTGGCCAAGTCTGCTCCAGCAAGCTCTGACCACAGGCTCCTGCCTCCACAAAGTGGTCACAGGGATAGGGAATGACAGAAACCACACCATCAACACTGTTCCCACCAGAGCCAGCCTGCTCTGTGTCCAGCTCTGTTTTTAACAAAGGTGTAACAGCACCTCCAGGGCTCCCACTGTTGTTGCTGTTGGCCACAAGCAAATAGGTATTTTCAGACACCACCCCCCTCACACACACACACTAATTTCTCTGCAGTTGGCCAAGCTGGGGAAACTGGATCCTTTTATGGGAATGTACAAGAGGGGTTTTCATAAGCAAGCTGGAGATTCTGGAAGGCACAGTTGCTGCTCTGTTGAGGTAGCTGATGGCACCTCATGGCCCTTCCACCCCATTAAATTCACCCTCTTGTGCTGCCCATTTGTTTGTGCCTTCGCTGCCACACAGATTCACAAATATGGTCACAGTCAAAATAGGGGACCTCATTCATGTTTTATGTAATGTTTTCTTGCATCTCAAAGGGGGGAAAAAAAAAGGAGAGAGGTGGAAGACTTTACAGGACTAGGATGTTTTTATTGGCTTTCCATTTCTTTTGTCTCCCACCCAGTTCCAGGACTATAGGAAAACATTTTTACTATTTATACTATCCTAGTATATATTGAAATCTACAAAAAGGATACAACAGGTAAAAAGTTGATCCTGTGCTGGTGTAAAATTTTAATGGAGCACTTAAAAAGTAGTTTTGTATTTTATTTTTTAAATATAAGCTCTCACACTATTAAGAGTACCAGGGAGAGGGGACTTTTAGTTTTCCTGCAAATATTTCAATGTTCTCTTGCATTACTTTGAATCCAGCCAAAAGACTGGACAACCACAGAAACCATCAACTGAATGTAAGATAAACCAAAAGGGGAACCACTGAAGTTGCAAAACTTTGGTAGGACAGTGAAATATAAATACAAAAGAGGGGATTGGGGTAAGGGCAGCAGGGAAGAAGGAGGAGTTTAAACTTATCCCAGGATATTATCAGCATTCCCTCGGGCATTCTATTCAAAAAGGTGGAATTTAATCTGCATTGCTCTTGAATAAGCAGTGTAATCTCTCAGAACTTCTGCCTCACATACAGCCTTTTTTCCTGATGGCTGACAGAACCACTTCACTGATAGTGTTCTGGTAAAATACCTTCAGGGTAAATGTGCTTTTATAAACAACCCATCCCCACGTTACTGACACTGTAATGCATTTATAGGACAGAACCTTGGCGTGTGTAATATAAAAATCACTTTGGGGAACTGGAGCTGGTTGATGGCAGCTGAATCTGGCTTAATGCTCTTACCAGGACATCCTATCTCCTGCCTTCTCTTGCGCAGATTTTTTCCTAAAACAAACAGTATCTTACAGTTCCCAAACTGCTACAGGAGCATGATTAGGCTCAGTCTCCTCATTTCCTCATCCCTGTGGTGCAAGGACTTGTTAGGGTGGTCATGGAGCTGTCAAGTTAATGCAACACCCCTGAACTACCCGAGAAAGATTACACCCCTCACACTCTGCTCCTCATCTCAGCAGAGGAAAGGCTGTCTGTAGAAATGGATTTTTCACATTTATGCCTCCCCCTTGTGTTTCTGCCACACAACCTCGCCAGACTATGTTTATTTCTCAAACAAACTCTACAAATGCAAACTTTACACATGTCTGTTGCCTTAGATTGCTGGTAAACATGTAAACCCAGTGAGAGCAAAACTTCCTTGAGTTGCTGAGTCTAAAATCTCCTGTGGAAATCAGCCAGAATTACAACTGTTACAGAAGTCATCTAATATTTAATAGAGGACAGGGAGCATAATATTCCATGCTTTCACTGAGCACAGGCTATGAAGAGACAAATTGAATATTACTAATTCTGTTCCACAGGAAAAGGATAATGTTGCCACTCACTTCTTGAGAAGAAGTGGGTTTGATCTGGGTTTGGAAGTTCGTTTTGGTGTTGCTTATTGGGCTTCTTCTTAAAAAGTGATAAAAGTACTTTTATTTGGTAGAACCTAGAGAAAACAGCACAAAACCTAAGGAAGAGAGAATTCCCGGCCTGATCCCAACCACTCTGACAAGAAGAAGGTCAGAGATGTCCTTTTTTATGAAGAGTTTGGAGCAAAAAGTTACCCAAAGACAAGCAGAGGAAAGACCAGAAGTCAAACATACCTGACTTGCCCACGCCAGCTCGACCGAAGATCGCCAACTTCACTTCTGCACTCTTGGCCATGCTGAAGGAGCACGGTGGAGGCAAACTCACTCAATTATCAGGAGTGAAGCAGAAGAACCGTTCCCAGCTCCTGCCTTCAGCTTCACCGTGTCATTGTGACGTCAATGCAGAGCCTGGGGAAGAACACCACAGGGATGGAACTGCGAGGAGCCGGGCTCTCCCCTTCCCCTGCCTGCCCCCCTCCTTTTCTCCTTCTCTTTAAATAATCATGATAATTGATGCTGTGCTCCTGCTTTAAACATTGCAGTAACACCGCCGACACATCTGGCACCGTTTGTGCAGAACCTGCCTCCAGCTTTCTGGCTGCTGCTCTTTGCTTCACCCTGGCACTGTAAGATTGCAAAAGGCAGGTAACAACCCCAAGCACCTGCCTTGTAAGGCTCCCAATTATTCATTTCTTCCTTTCTCTTTCAGCTGAAATTGCATATATTCACTGCATTTGAATCACATGCAGGGAATTCTGTTTTGTAGAATAGATTTAATAGCTGCGGTGCCTGCAGGTAGCTGCTCTTTCCTTGAGCCCTCCAGCTCCAAAAAGGTTTCAATTACTCAGCAGCAGTTGCCTAAAGCCCTCTAAGCACTTGTACCTTTGCTCACTGCCCTGAACAAATCCACACCCGGAGAGTTCTCCAGCGCTCCTTTTTAAGCTGCCTCAGCTCATACATAAACATTCAGCGAGGCATGGGGATAGCAGAGGGATGCCAGAGTTTCTGGTGCTGCACTTCGAGTAAGGGAATTATCTGCGTTCACAGCTTTGCTGCATGACCTTGACTTCCCTAACCTGGACAGTGAAATCTGTAACCATCCCTGTCATTGTAGAACGCTTTAAGATCTTCAGGGAAAACACGGCAGTAGTGATGATGATGATCCTCAGCCCTGACTAAAAAGTCAATAACTCGGCCTCCCCTTAAAGCAGGGCAGAACTTTATGCGTGAATGCCACCAGTTACTTTGGCCATGAATTCTAACAGTAGTGTAGGATGCTTCTCTTGTCAGCACCCCTCGGTCTACAGCAAAATGCATTTCTAACATGATTGGGGGGGGGG
>QVAJ01000301.1:779493-795876 GCA_003546035.1 Mixornis gularis
GGGATGCGGATCAGAGCGGGATGCGGAGAGGGAGGGATGCGGAGCGGGAGGGATGCGGATCAGAGCGGGATGCGGATCAGAGCGGGATGCGGATCAGAGCGGGATGCGGAGAGGGAGGGATGTGGAGAGGAGCGGGATGCGGAGCGGGAGGGATGCTCAGCCGAGCGGGAGGGATGCGCAGAGGCGGCGGCCGAGGTGGCTCCGTTCCCTCCGCGGTGCTCAACCCGTGCCCGAAAGGAAGGGACCCAGCCCAGTAACTCGGCGGTACCGCAGCCTTTAATTACGTGGGGCAGCTGCTCTTGGCTTGCACGGATTGTGAGCCAGCGCTTGCTGGCGGGTCCGGCCAAGGCTGCCCCGCAGTTTATTTTAACATCACGAGTGTTCTCCTTCCCTCTCTCGCTCCCTCAGCCTGTGCCAGCCTGTGTAGAGCCAGTCTCTCCTGTCCCGACACGTGTGACAGCAGAGGGACAGCAGGGCTGCTGCCGCCCCATCAGACTGCTTTAGCACCAACTTTTTACTCTGGGCTTTTCCTCCCGCCTTCCAGACCTGGCTTATGGCAAAAGAAAGCGTTGTTAGTGCAATTTGCAAACGGGCAGAACGAATCATGTAAATACATCAGCCTCTGCAAGGGGTTCGTGTCAGAGCCGGGGATCAAGTTCTGAAAGGATAGACCGAGTTCAGCGGACAGCTCTCTCTTCCTTGTTTATTAAACCATCCCGTGATATAAAGATACATTAGTAACAGATGTGAACCAGAGCTGGAAAACGCTTAGAGTTCAGTGGATGTTCCTCTGTTTCTGTTCCAGCTCAGATCTGAATGAGATACCAGATGAGGAAAAGAAAAAAGCTCTCCCCTCATTGTCTTCCTTCACGCAAAATTAAATAGAAGTTGGACTGGAAAAGGTCTTCCATGGTCCAAGTCTTTCTACAGGAGCAAGATAAACATTTAGGGGGCAGGGTGATAGTCCTGAGGAGAAATGAGAACCTAACTCCCTCTAAGAAGTACCAGTTGCAGGCTCTCAGGAGCAGATCTCAAAATAGTTGCAGTGCATATCATAGGGAAAAAAAAAAATTAGAAGGCAGATATAAAAACAGTAGCATGGTTTATATTTTACTTCTTAAAAGCAAAGGCTTTAAAGCCTTCTCTCACTGCTTGGTTTGCATAATTTAGAGGGATTAGCTTTTTCCATTCTCCTAAGAGAGTAACTGATGTGTATTTTGCATCTGGGGAAATGCATGTTAGTCTCGAGGGCTGGCATTTGTTTTGTGCCTATGGAATTCACCCTGCATGGGGCTGTCAAATTAAATACCATAACTGGCTTTTCCAAAACAGCAGATAATTTATTGGGCATTAAAATCCCAGTGGCTGTGCAGTCAGCTTGTGCTGAAGTCTGCTGTTGGTGAAGAATTCAGTAAACACTGATCATGGACAAAGGTTTCAGAGGGTTGAGACTCAAGATTGGTCCAGGAATGCTCCAGTTGCTGTTTGTTTTCTGTGTACTCACCGTGTTTCATAATGTTGATGAGGTTTTGGGTTGTTTTTTATCTACCCAAAATGGATTTTGAAAGCCTTAGTCTTGAACCTGTAGATCATGGGCCACCTTAAGAAATGGTTTTTTGGTTGTTGTGGCTGTCATGGTGCATTTTCTCAATGGTTTTGCCATTTGTGCTGATCAAAAAATGTTCTGACAGGTGTTACCCTGGCACTGGGAATGAGATCCATGGGTGAAGTCCCTCAGGTGGCTGATGGATGGGGGAGGTTCCTTTCCTGCCCTTCCATTTTATGAAAATTTGAGACTAGGGAAGCAATGCTGGGGTTTGATCCCTGATGATGTGTGTGCTGTCAGTCTGAATTCAGCCTCAGCCAGCAGAAAATCAGGAGAACCCTCTTTCCCCATCCATCACAGGAAAGTGTCTTAGATTTCTCCCTTTTGGTGAGTTTCATGTATTGTTTCACAGCTTAATTAATTTTTGAAAATAGCACTTTGGTATATTTAAAGATATTATTCTTCTTTCACCAGGAGGGAGAGCGAGCCCAGCACAAGAAGATAGCTGCTGTCTTATGGGAATTACTGGCTGAATTGAGCCAGTAATTAATTGAATTAAAATGGAGCAGATAATGAAATAGGAGTGTGAACAGCTTGAAATGCCAATGAAGCCACATGTTCTTAAGTCAAAACAGGAATGCTGTTTCAGGATTGATTAACAGAGATCCATCCAAGCAGTTACAGTTGACAGAAGTATTTTAGAAAGACTCACAATTTCAAGTACCACTAAACAACATTTTATGGGCTTAAAAAGACGTATCCAGGTGCTGCCAAAATCCAGAGAGTTCTTTCTGCCTGGTCTGGAGGTGCAACTTTTTTAATGTCAAACACTTCCACTGGCTTATTTTTTTCATCCTGGATGCTTCTGATGTGTTTTCTGAAGGTGTCTTTTTTGTGAAAGCCAATGGCATTTGACTCCTGAAAGGTGGGAGAGAAAATGACACTGCAGCCCTGACAGTAACACGTGGAAAATATATATGAGCAGGAAAGGAAATTGTGGGAAATTGTTTTTTTGGTGATTTTTGTTGTTGTTTTGTTTTGTTTTTCCTTTTGAAGCTGGAAATCCCATTACAGACGGCAATTTCGTAGGTTTCAACAACTTCCAAACCAAGATTTGAGCACGGGATTTGTTGAGGCTCATGAAAGCTGAAAAACAAGACGCAGATTCCAGGAGGTCATTTAGGAGCCTCTGAATCCTGTGGGACCCAGTGGGATTTCATCTTCTGAGCACCTCTGTGCAGCTGAGTGCATCTGCAGAGTGTAGAGCAGGTCATGCCACAGGTGTGAGAGAACAGACTCCTGTGGCACAATTCCTGCAGTAAGGAAGGGGCTGCTGAACTCAGGGCTCTTGTCTTGGCTGCTGCTGTAGAGAACAGCCCAGATCTGCCATGAGGATTGCTCTAGGACAGAGCACACATCAGCAGAGCTTGCATTAAAAAGCAAATCAGTGACTTGGTTTGTTTTTTCACCCTTCCTTCCAGCCCTTCTGCTGGGGGCTGAGATGATGTTTGATAACTAGCAGAAAAACTACCAAATAAATAGCGTGTTAACACAACATTTGCAGCTATTACTAAAGGTTCACAGGGAAAAGATTCAGATTGTTTTCTTAATTTTCAGAGAATACCTTCCAAATGTTTTTGTGTTGGCTCTCAGCAGTGTACATAAATCTGCTCAGTTACGCTAATCTAGCACAGTGAAAAAATATTGCAACTTTGTCATTAAATTGTGGGTGGACTTTGCTGTTATTTTGGTTTGTATTCAATAGGAAATATTGCTGGTTTAAATTAATATTGCATTTTCTCATATTTTCCCTGGTAGCTTGTGAAACACTGGGTTTATAGTGACGGGTTTTCTTGAGGGTAAGTTAAGCATTTATAACTTCTTTTCCTCTCCACTTTCAATACATAGAGGAAAAATTAAATACAAGATGTAGGCTTTATTCTTAATAAGTGTTTATTTCTAATGGAATAAATAAGACCACAATCCTGAGAGTATTTTTTTGCATTTACCCTTCCATGGACAGGCTTAATGCAGTGGCCAGAGGAGGTACAGCTTCCCCATCAGGTACTCTGTGGAAGTTTCTGGTTCTGCAGAACCCAGGTTTCAACTTTCTGTCCCATCTGGCTCCGTGAGGTGCCAAAACAGGGCACAGAAGATGAACATGGGATGCTCTTCACAGCACAGTGTGGATCTCACACGTGCAAATGCCTCTGTCCTGCCACAGACCTTCTGTCCCAGTCTCATTTGGCACATTTGCACAGAGATACAAATCCACAGCTTGGGTTTCTGGCAGTAGCAGGGTTTTATCAGGTATATTTAACAGTGATGCATGAGCAGAGCTGAGAGGCACAGCTCAGTAGCAGCTACTGCCAAGTAGAGGAATGAGGTATCAGCTCATGTTTTACAACACGTGGCCAACAACCCTTCCTATTGCCCGAGTTAAAATTCTGCTCACCTTTGTTTCTTCTCACCATTGAATAAGTTGTGGCCTGAGAGTCTGTCCTTAAAAATGGGCAAGCTGAGAGTCCACACTCATGGCCACACAGCTGTGACAGCTCTGATCCCATCACAGCTTGGTATTATTGTTATTTGGTTTGCTCTTTGTTTAGGGTTTGCTCTTCTGGTATTGTTATTTCTCCCTCCACACTTAGGTCACAGAGACATTGTTTAATAGGTTTTTGTTTTAATTGCTGTGCTATCAAAAAGAAAGCAGGGCTACTGTAACTCTCTTCCACGTATTTTGTAGGGATTGAATCACTACAAAATATCTACTTACTGTAAACCTGAGCAAGTTCAGTTTCTGCACCAAAGCAGATTGAAACTAAAAATTAAATCACCTACAGAATAGCCTGCAAGTGGGACAGCACTCTTCTGCCAGAGACATTTGTGTTATGGTTTCAATTAAATACACTTACAGAATTAAAACCCACGGGTAACCAATGCAACAAACTTTGCAACGAATGTGCAATCCCAGACTTTATTAATGAATGAGTTACACTGGTGTGTCATCTTAATTTCTTACAGATGTATTCGTGTTCTTTGAAAGGACCGGTGGAAATTGTCATAAATCCATTTGCTGCTCACATGAATGAATGCTGGCCCTCGTTCTTGCTCAGTGGCATTATGATTGCAATCTGGATTGCCGTGGGGACCCCACTGTAATTCATCATTGCTTCAGCCTTCAAACTCTCTGGTGGAACCAGATATTGGTGTCGACAACATCTGGGGTTTTATGTCTCTCATCTTTTTTTTTTTTTTCCTACCTCCTTCCTTCTGTTTAATCAAGAGAATGGGAAGGGGAAATTGCTGCCACTGTTAATATCTTCGAGACACGGAGGGATTGCTGGGGGTTTGGAGCGTGGTTACACCTGGGAGGGAGGGGACACAGGTCTGTCCAAGGAGGTGAGGATGAGGAGCAGCTGCTTTCAGCTCACTGAAAGGCCTGGAGGGGCAGAAGGGCACTTTTCCATCTTCTATCCTGAATCCAAGCAGTGCCTTTGACAGGGGATGGCCTTTCACAGAAGTGTCTTGGCAAGCACGTTCCCTGTTTCCTTCACTGGGGCCATTTCATGTTCTATAAAACTGTTCTGTACTTGGATCAAGGGGACACATAGGTTGATGTGGATTTTAAATAGGAATCTTTATACCTGATCGGACCTTGACTTCTTTCCTACCCAAATCCTTCAGATGCAAGTCCATTCTCAGGGCCAGGGTTTAAATGAGCTCAGGAATGCACTGCAAGGTAAATCCTGAGTGTGGGGTGTTGCTCAGCTTAGAGTGTGTCTGTCTGTCCTCACAGTGTGTGACAACACACTGCTTTGTGGGAGACACACTGATGTTTATAAATTCTCCAGAGATGTGCTTTCCCCTGTCCTGTCTGCTGCACTTGGGAGAGGCTCACAAAAAGATAACTCATCATCCTCCTTCGAGTCTCAAAACTCCTCCTTGCCATAATACCTAACATCAATTTGATAAATGTTTGTCTGCAAATATATTATGACTACTGCCTGTTGTGCTGAGGGATATTTTACAATCTTTGTCCTTCCCCATCTATCCAAATCCACCAGTTGTCTCCCAGGGCTGGGAGTGTGTTGTGGTAGGGAACCAACCTTTGTGCTCCCAAACATTCTGCAGCTGGAATGTGCAATTCACGTCCCTGGGATGGTGACACTTGTAAAAATCCTGAAGGAAAAGGAGTAAGTGCACTTTCCAGTCATGAAAATGATGATCTGCTGTCCATGAACCTTGCAAGCTCAAATCTGATTCATCTACCCAGGCCTGGTGGGGGCTAAATTATTTCTTCTCTCCCCCCATGCATGCTTGGACTATGTAATTTTGCCTTCAAGTGTATTCCTCCACTTTGGTGCTGTTTTAGGGAATGATACACTGATATTTCCACTTTGCTCCACAATATTTGGGTGCAAGTTCTAAAAGAAAAAAAAAATAACAACCAACTGGTGAAATACTTGACAAATGAGTGTCACGTAAATACTTTTTTAGAGCTATCCCTGAATTCATTATTATAATAATTATTATAAGATGATCAAGGGATTTAGGAGCCTCAGACCCCTCTCTGTTCAGGGCACAGCTGGTGAAGGTAATCAGCTCTTGCAGAATTAGGGAAGAGTTGTAGCTGGTAACAGATGCTGAGCATTTCTGTGCTGCTCTGTGACTGCAGGACACGAGGTGATGGCCCCGGTGGGTTATCCATCCTCATCTGGAAATCATTATTGCTAATCACTCTGGCTTTTGGGTACTAATTGCTGTTATCATATCCCCTGTCAAAGTTTCTGGGAACTGGTTTCTGAGACTTTGTGTGCGAAGTTTCAGGCATCAACGAAGACCTTTAGGCACCATTTGTAAATGAAGGATTAATAAACCAACATAAAAGTGTGTTAGGACAGAATGAGAGAAGCAGTCAGAGACACCCTCCAATGAAAGGGAAGAAAACGTTAAAAAATTGATGTTACAAGCCCAAATTTTCCAGCATGTTATCCTGTGGGGTGGAGAAACTTTGAAAGGAACTATATTAAAAAGCAACTGGTAATGCCAAATTTTCAGAATCTTTTAAGCACGTGTTAAATTCCTATGGACTCCCTGCTCAACGGATGGCACAGCTTGAAGGATGCCATAAAAAGCAGTAATTAAAACCACAAGAAAAACAAACAAACAAACAAACAAACAACCAAAAAAACCCCCCAAAAAACCACCAAAAAAACTCCCCCTAAGATTAAGTCTCTAGTTCTTTACCCAGAGCTCCCATCTTCATATAAACACAAATCCCATGGAAAACAGTGTAACGTTTTTATGGAGATTAACTAAATAAGCAGTCATCAGTTTATTTAAGCTGTTCATTATTTCAGTACCCACTGATGGTAAGATTGCAGGAACAAAATGAAGTGTATTCCTTAAGAAACACTCTTCTCTAATGCCTGTGCCATACCCTTAATTAGTATGGTGTCATCCATAATAAAATGTATTTTAAAAATTCATTAAATGTTTTGGGTGTAGTTGGAAAAAAGAGCAAAAGAATGAATGTTTCATTTTGAAACACTTAGAGGTAATACTTAAAATTAGCTGAATTTATTTTCTGTTCTGGCTTCAGTTAGAAATATAAACTCTGCAGGAAACTTATGATTTAGAACAATATAATTTAGCTGCAATGTTTTTGCATGGTTGAAGAACATGCTGTCCAATGGTACATTGTTTTTTTTCATTTGTTACTTGAATGTTCTGTCTCAGGAATGAAATAGCACTTTTTTCTTCAGTCACACAAGATTGCTGTTCTGCCTCTTAATGCATACAGATGCAGAGCAAATGAGCACTGGGAAATAATATATCAAATGGAATAGCTTAGTTATAAGATTTTTGTAATATTTTGGCAGCTGCGGATGAAATTTATTCTAAACTGTGAAATCTTAAATAAAAAAAGACCAGTCAGTACCTGCAGTCAAGATGATTTCTGTGATATATATTTCTGTGAAATATTCTACTTCCATCTAGTAAAGGACAGAGTTTATCTGAAGAATATCCTTGTAGAAAATGATGAAATATTAAGACTTTTCTGTTGTTTTCCAGACTGAAACACCAAAACAGCAGCTCCCTGCTGACCTTGAGACAAAGCAAGGAGATGCACAAGGGATAGAAGAGCACAAGCTCTTTTTGGTGAGGTAACATTGGTGAATGAAGCAGAGATGGGTTAGATATTACTACTAACAAAAGTTCATCAGCTGCTAACCCAAAAGTCTTGGTAAAAAAGAGTTGAAAGGTATTTGCATTCCAGATTTTTTGATGTATATTTAGGAAGTCTTTAAGAGGTCATGATATTAATGAATTCTTGAGCGAATTTTCTGAGCTCTCTGTTGCCTTTGAGAACACCAGCTCTTGCCTAAAATGACTGTTAATTGGATCAGTAATCATCTTTTGGGTGGTTTAATTAACAGATTCTGACATCTCTCATGTTCAGAGGAGGGCGAGTCGGTGTTTTGTAAATGTTGGTTCTGTGCTGGAGGTTTCCATCAGGCAGCCAAACTGGGGGGCCCATCCTGCCCTGGGGGTGGGTGTGTGTCTGTGCCCAGGCTGCTTTATGTTGTTTCCTCTCCTGATTCAGCCAGAGAAGAGGCTGAGAGGCCAGCCTGGTACAGGATCATAACGTGGAGACTGTTTGTAGCTGGTGTCCCCATGCTGGGTGTGACTCATGGTGTTCTGTTCGGAGCAGCCAGGGGTGCCTGGCTTATTTCATTCACCTTTAGCCATTCAATGTGCATCTACTCCAAGCTACTGATCTGGTTTTCTGCAGCCCATGGAGTTACCTCTGACTTCATCTTCTCTGTCTCTGACTGAAGGCATCTTGGAGGCTCCAGTGTTTCAGTTAAACATAACAATTTGCTGCTGGTATAATCTACTCCCAACAACCCTTCTCACCCAGCTGGAGACTGCTCACAGGCATCCTACCTCTGCCTAGAGTTCAAGTCACCTATTTTGGTGAGATGCATTGAGTTTAGCACACTCCTCCTTGTTTATTTTTTTTTCCTTTATCCCCGTTGGAAAAAAAAAGCAATTTCAGTTAAGTAGCTCAGATGAAACCAAGTCCTAGTTCCAACTGAGGTGTCGAAGGTTTTGTTCTCAAGGTCCATCTGTATTTCCCAAGAAGTGACTGTCCTGCAGCTGGAAGTGTGGGACTCCCTTCCAGGAGTTCAAAATTTGCCATTCTTATTCTCTGTGATGTAACCTACCAGGAAAGTTCGTGGCTTTCATTCTTGTTTTCACAGAAGAGGAGAAATCTGTTAAAATTACATATATTATGGTACAATCTTGTGTGCAGTTTTGCTCCACGGATAATTTTTTGCTCTCCAGACCACAACTGAAGCATTCTGAAAAGCGTGTCACTCCTGAGAGTTTTTCACTCAACAAACTTTGTTCCAACTCCTGGTTTTGTCTTCCTCCCACTTTTACAACCAAGACCTTTTACAGCCACTTCAATTGTGAACTATGGTCTGTCTGCCTTTATTATAAGATCTGAGGCAATCACCATCGTCACCTGCAGCTGAATAAAGGGCTTGATTGCACTTTCTCTTGAGCCTGAATGGGGCAGACAGCTTGGCTTTAGGGTCCACTGTTATCCCCCCTGACAACCACAAACCCTTTCACCAAAATGACCATCCCCTGAGGCACACAGCTATTTAACACGGGGCTCAGGGTGGCACCCCTTTAAAAGAAATTTGAATTACTAGGCTGACTTTCAAATAAAACAAAGATAGAAACCCTTCTGGGTTTTCTGGGGGTGGCATGGTGAGAGGAACGTGGTTTATGGTTTTATTTTAAGGCAGGCAGCGTGTGCATTCCGTGGCCCTGTGCCATTTGCATCATTAAACCACCTTCTTCCATGATTTATATAAAACTTACAAGCACCAAAACTCTGCTAACCATCCAGCCAAACTAAAAATAACCTCTGAAAATAATCCAGTGTAAAAATGTTTGCCTTCAAGAGAGACAGCAATTTAGTCTTTACAACCTTTAGTCTTTACAACCTTTCTACTGCGTTGAAACTCTGATTAAGTTACTGGTTACCAGTAGTACCAAGAAATTTAAAGTTATTAATTGCTTGCAGTCTTCTTCTGAATGATAATTAGAGAAACCTGGTGTAGGTGCTGCTTTGAGCTATTAAAATGCTCTTAGATTAATGTTGTGGAAGGAATATAGTGAGCTCTTAAGATTAGACTGCTTATGCATTGAAATTTCCCTAATGGGGTGCAAATTTATCTTTTGTTTGTACCAAGTGTTGAGCACCCATCCTTATATTTTGAAATATTTTCCTGATTTTGTTCATTTTTCACGTGACAGATTGGAAGGTTGTGTTGAGTGATCAAAAATCTGCAGAGCTGTACTAGCACTAGCAGCAGGACTGTTCATTAAATCCTGATTTCTGTGTATTCAAAGAAATCATTGAAAAGACGCATTTTAACTACCCTGTAAACAACCAAAAACTGGGGTTGTGGTTTCATCATTTTGGAGGGCTTTTATTTAAGGAAAAGAGACATCTCAGGGCTGCTCTGCTGTCAGAGGAGAAAAGGAAGGAGTCCTGCAGGTAACTCATTTCTGTTTTAACAGCAGCAAACCCTGATCTCTGTTTACAAAGGGAGCAAAGATGTTTCGCCTCCCTGTGTAATTTTTTTGGAATTAATGCCTTTTCCTGTTAAAACTCGTACCTCCCTTAGGTGTCTTCCCACTCCTGTGCCAGCTAAGGAGATGGTATGTAGGGATGCTGACTTGTGGAAACATTTATTAATAGATGCATCAACCACAAATTGTTGTTACACACGAGCTCTGAATTTATTGGGAAAAGGTTCATGGAGTGCTCTGTGTGGTGTAAGGCTTTGAAATGTGATAGCCAGCCAGTTTCTGGCACAGGATGGAAACTTCTAGAAAGGGACCTTACCAAAAGTCTTGGAATATTTTTATTTAACACATAGGAGAAACAGAAGAAGAACAAAAAAACCCCACCCAAAAATAGAGCATCACTGGCTTCTTTGTGATGTGCTGAGTTTCAAACTGATGACACAGTAGAATAAGATTGAAGCCCTGTAGCCAAATCATAATAAGAAATGTTTTATCTCTGTTATTTAGGACAGTGACACTGTCTGAGGGAGCATTTCCAAAAAGAAGCAGGTGGAGAATCTTCAGATCCTCCATCTGCCCGATTTAACACTTGAATTCTGAAAAGCTTTATTGATTAATTGGGAATATCTGAAAAAAGGGTTGCAAACGTTTGTTTACAACAGGGTCTCAGCGATTGGGTTTGAATTATACTTTACTAAAGGCATCTCTCTGTTTGAGGCTCCTGTTCTCAGACAGCAAAATTGACATTTAAACACCACCTTTAAAACCAAATGTGCTGTAGAAGGGAATACAGGTTACCTGGCCCCTGATAATAACAGCAGTGTTAATGACCCAATACAGCCTCATCCTTGATGAGTCACAGCTATATCCAAGAAAGATAAGGAGCCCTGGAGCTGTGGTCCTTGCCAATAGGCAAGTTTTGCTGATTACTTATAGCCTTAATTAGTCCTAAAGGCTTCAGGAGCCAGTTGTTGGCAGGGAGGTCCTGGTGAGGTGGATTATCTGCAACATTGTCCTTCAGGGTGAGGCTTGGTGGAAAAGGCTGAGTTCCAGGGGGAAAAATAATAGTTTGCATCATATAATTAATATATCACTGAGAATACACCTAGTGAAGCTAAATGATAGAGGATTTTGGATAGATTAAATCTGGAATTTTGTATTGTGTGCGTTCTGCTTGTGTTGGGTTTTTTTTTTTTTTAATGTAATGTACTGAAAGAGCTCACGAGATGATTATTTGATCTGAAGCTGAACAGAAGAGACTAATATTGCAATACCTTATAAACAGAGAGATAATTCAAGTAGGTCTGGGAGCTGCAGCTGCTGTGAAAGGCAGTAGCTCTCCTTGCAGGAATTGCATGCACAACAATGTTCTGTACCATTCACCCAGAGGAAGGGACATAAAGACAAACAGATTTTGAATTAGGGTACTCAAAAAGACATGAAGAGAATTCCACTTTTCTAAATATTTTTTTGAATCCATTCTTTACTTTCTGCCTAAATTGGGCTACAATTCCAGACTCCAGAACCTGGGAATAGCCTTTAGGTCCAGATGTATTTTGACTGACAAGCATTTTGATAACAGAGCAGATTTTTGCCCATCACCGTGCAATAAAATGGTGTCAAGTATTTTGACACGAGCCAAGGCGAGAGCCCAGCACGCACCAGCAGTCAAATCCTGCCTTGCTTTCCACCAAAAGGCCTCTGGGAGCAAAACCAAGGGTATCTTCTCTTATCTCCACCCAGGAATATAAATGTAGGCAGCTTATCTGGGCCCTGGCTCTAGCAGGGACTTGTGCTGGCAGTGGAACTGATCAAATTATTCAGGATAGCACTGATCTGCAATGAGATGCTCTCAAGATACTCCCATTCCCTGACCAGCCCAGCTTGCTTTTCTTGCTGGCTGCATGTCTTACTTAAATCACACCCTGAAGGAACAGCGTGCACAAGATTGTATTAATATTGACAATAAAGAATTAACAGGCATCCTGTCATTGATTTCCACCAAAGCAGATTTTGTTTGAGGGATCGTGTGTTACAGTCCTTAATTATATTAGATTTAGCCAGAAGCATTCTTTCCTCACAGAAATATGTGCCTACATACACTTGCTCAATAGCCACCTGGGCTTTTGTTGGGATGGCCAAATAATAATTCTTTGAAAAAGAGCAACTAAGAGCTCAAAATATTGAAGAAAATCAGGGTTCGTTAACTGTTTGCTTAGAAGCACTTTGTATCTTTAATAAAAATACCAAATATTGAAAACTCTAGCACTTTTATTGAGATGAAAGTAGAGACAATCTGCTTAGAATGATTTGCTTGAGCTGGTATTGTTGTTTACTAGATTAGACAAGATGCATTTCAGTCGATAAATACAGAATGGAGCTTTTGCCAGATGATTCACTTTCCCTAAATCGTGATTGACTTTGAAAGGATTTGCTTTGCCTCTTATGTAGTTTTTCTGTTGCACAGCCTGTCTGAGATGAGCTTTGCCACGAGGTGGGATTGCTTTCTACTGCTCACTTTAGCTGCAAAAAATTGCTGTGAGCTGAAAATCCACTCACGTGCTGAAGTTTAGATTGAGCTTTCATCAGAGCTATGGAGAGAAACTCCATGGCAGTCGAGGGATTGAATCTCTCATTCTTTCTATCCTTTTGACAAGAGCAGATTTTGCCCATCAGCATGCAATAAAATGGTGTCAAGTGTAGAAATGTGTGGAAATGATATTACTCAGAAAATTTTGTCAAATAATTTTAAACTGAAAAAAACACCATGGTGGAATTGAATGAGGCTTGAAGTCCGGAGCAATGTGAAGGGCTCACTTTTGATATGTTTTGAAATCCATTAGAACAAGGGAAACCGAAATTTTCCAACACTTCACCCACAAAAATGAGGATTTATTCCCTGGCATGCCACAGATTTCTGCCTCAGCGATTTTTGCCACAAATGTTGCTAATTTGTTTTTTAAACTTGCTACATCTAAAAATTAATCAGCACCCTTAAACATGCAGGCCTCTAAACTTTATTGGAATAGTGGATTTTAATTCCCTTTACTCTCTTCCTTGTTTAGACCCTCTTGGTTGATGCTCATTATCAGGGAGAGCTCGTGATTATCTCATTGGCAAAAACCCTGTGCTTATTTCATCCTTATCACAAAGAGGAGAAAAATTATACTTTGCTAGAGTTTTATGCAACTGTACAGTGGGGAAGAGGTGTTTTTTTTCCCTAGTGACCAGCTGTCTGAAACCAGCAGTGCATAAACACATCCATTCACCCAGATAATCATTTCCCCAGATTTGATTTAAGACACTTCATTGAAGTTATTATGCTCATGTAAAAGAGCAACAATACGTGAGCGAGCCAGGCCTTAGGCCTTGATTTCCCTCCAAAAGATGAAAGCAAACCAAGAAATTCTGAGAACAAAACAATGGGTAAAAAAATCCTGGAACTGAACCATTTCTGAAGGGAGATTTAGGACTTAATCCTGGGAAGAAAAACCTGCTCTGGCCCTGATCCAAAACAGTACTCAAGTCTAACTCCATCAGCAGTTCCACTGAAGCCTCATGTCTGCCCAAGTGCTTTGTAGACAGGGGCAGAATATCAGTAATTTGCAAGGCTAAGCCCTCAAAGAAATGATCTTGGTCAAGTGATAAGGACTGGTAAAGAGCTGAGCTTGTAAGAGATAGAAGGGGCTGGCTGTGGGCGTGTCAGTGAGTTGTAAAGTAGGAGTAAGGATTAGTAGGAGTAAGGGTTAGTAGGGAAGTTGGAGCAAAAACTACTGAAAGAAAAAGCTTTACTATTATTTTAACATTTTGAACTTTCTTCTTTTTTTTTTTCCCCCAGTAAAATAATTTCTAAATAGGTATTGAAATAATGTAATGTTTTTCAGAACTGATTTTGTTGTTGTTGTTATGGCAAAATTCGTGTTCTTTTTTTTCTCCCCTCAAACCTGCTATCCAAAACTGTTAGGTGAGAATTGAGAATCAGAATTCAGGCATGTTAGAATGCCTCCACCTTTGTTCTCTGGGTGTAGAGGTTGTTGCTTGGCTTTCTTCTCCAATAAATCCCTCTGCTGTTCATCTGGTTATTTGATACCACTCCTGGTTTTGCACAGTTTCAGTGGTACACGTGTATAAATGGTATATGTAATATATTCCTATTATTTGCTATCAGCATACTGATGCAGCCTATACCATTACCCAATTTTTTTTGCAGCTTGCTGCTCCTTAAACCAAAATCTTTACTGAACCATTTCAAATAATGTTTGTTCTGTGGTTCCCACTCTTTCCAGGTAGAAAAAAGAGCAGTATTTGGCTAGGGAGGGAAAAAAAGGCAGTGTCTGAATGTAGGGCTGCTGTGTTTTGGGTTCTGCGTGTTCCTTTTCAAACTAAGTATGATAAAAAATTGCTTTATAAGGAATGATTTGTGCAAATAACCCAGGAATCCATAGCTCATGTGTGGGTCAGGGTTCAGCTTCAATTCTGAGCTCACACTTGCTGGCTTAGAACTCCTCAAGCGTCCCAAGATTTGCATTAGCATCCAATGCTTGTTCATTGGTTTTTTTCTTGGATCTTTGGATCTGGGACTGTGGTTTGTACCATTTGAGCAAGAATATTCACATCCAGACACAGAGTTTAAACGTAGATTTAATCTGAGCTGTCTGTAGTTATGAACAAAAGTAGAGGAAGAGAAATGCAGAGTAAAGAAAGTGACTAAATTTCTCTGTGTTCGTGTTCAGTTTCACTTGTATTTGGACAGAGATTTGAAATAATTTTCAAATTATTTCAACAGACTGTCTCCTTATGTCTTAATTTAAACTGCACCTCTTTCTAATTTTTAGATATTTTTAAAAGTGCTGCTATAAACAAATTATAACTCACTGATGTGATGCAGGAATTCCTGATTCAGAACCTATGGTTCATTTTGCCATTTCCACTGGATGATTTACTGGCAAATCATTTCGAGGGTTAAGAGGAAGAGGAATGAAAGTGACTGCAGATGGTCCCCAAGCTGCTGGAGTGCCACATCCAGATTTCCCAGAGCCCTCCAGCTGTTTAAGTTTCTCATTATGCAAAGCAAGGCTTGCCCCAGAATTAACTTTTACTGCAAGCCCCCCACCAAGGCTTTGACCACCCAAATGCCTACAAAGAAAATTTCTACAGTATCCTGCCTCGTTTTCCTTTATGCCACACTTCAGTATATGGGTAAATAAATAAGCATTAGATAGCAAAAAAAAACCAAACCAACCCAACAAGAGTCCTTTTGCCTGCCACCCCACCTGGGAATCATCTAACCTTAATATGGAAGATGTGGAAGATGTGCTCTTGGAGTTCAACCAAGCTGGAAATGTCCTTCTACATTTGCTTGTCCTTAAGAAAATGCAGTTCGTGCCCTTTCCCACTGAGTAAATGGTTCTAATTATCTCAAACATTTCTCTTTTTTTTTTTTTTTCCCCCACATTTAATCACTGGCTTCCAAAAAGTCTGGACTTGGAGCAGAGTTTTGAAACTCTGCTTGACCACAAGAGTTTAGTTCTTATCTGACTTAATCTTGCCCACCTCAGGAATAATTTACAGTTATTTGATCTGTTGAACAAAATACATCCAAGGTTATTGACCTCTAGTCCCACTTGCTCACACAGGATATTCCAGGGTTGCCTTAGTTCAACTGAGCAATAATATTTTCTAAAAGTAGCCCCACTGAATCTTGTAGGGCTGGCTATTTGTTTAGGAAAGTCATGTTTACTGTGTGAAAGCACCAAAGTTGAACTTTTGATAATGCTGCTTCCTTGATAAAGACACTTGCTCTACAAAAGAGCTTTTACCAGCTCTACAGCTGGAAATATAAAATAAAATAAAATAAATAACCCCACATTAGAGCCTGTATCATTAACAACCTTCCTATAAGAGGAAATCTACACTTACCTGAAAATCTGAGGGTTTTTATAGGGTTTAAGAAGACTGAAGGATTCCCGTAGATCATCCTACAACTTTTACCCATTGCCCAGGACTGGGGAGGATCCTCAAGCAGACACTTGGGTGCAGCAGTGGCTGCCTCCCATACCCTGATGGCTTTGGGCAAACTGGGGTTAATCACATCCTCTTCACTAAAGTGGAATAGTGGTGGCTCTGCACAAACCACAAAAAAAAGGTGTTATCTCGTGGAGTAATTTTTCTTTTTTTTTTTAATTTTTTTTTTCCTGGTTGGGTTTGTTTTTTGGTTG
>QVAJ01000301.1:795987-811067 GCA_003546035.1 Mixornis gularis
ATTGGTGTTTGGGTTTTTTTTGTGGATTTTTTTGTTTTGGTTTTTTTTGGGGTTTTTTGGTGTTTTTTTTATTATTTGTTTTGGGTTTTTTTGGTTTTTGGTTTTGTTCCTTTCTGCTGTTAACTGAACGACTTAATAATTGGAGAAAGTGAACTCGGATGGACTTATGAAGATGAAAGTACAATTAGGGGTTTGATCCATCCCACATCTGAGAAACTGTGTAAAACCAGTGAGAGGGAGCTGTGCAGCCACAGTCACATGTGCTCCTTCAGGCTGGTGCTGACAGGGACTCCTTGGCTGGGACCGTGTGACCTTTTAAAGGCTTGCAATGGAAAGAGGAAGAAACGTCTCCTGACTGGAAAAGCCCAGTTTAACCTTTCAGCCTGTGATAAATTAACTGCTTTGCTAAAGTGACACTTTACCCTGTTTGGATGCCAACAAAGGGAATAAATGTGAGCGTGCCTGCCTGGCATAAAGCATGGAAGTGAAGCACATGCCTCTGTTCACCCCTGGCTCACTAAATCCACAGAAAAGCAGGATTTGGAATATATGTAGGAATGTACTGGATGCAGCATCAAAGCGTTGTCCTGATCTCCATCATCCATTCACAATCTTGCAGAGTGTAGTAATGCATATTTCCTTGCTTATTCTCAGATTTGTAGCTTGACCCATGAGAATTATTTTAACTCTTGCTGGGGGTGAGGGGGGGGAGCAGACAGGCTGTGCTCCAGCTTTGATATATGAGCAGATTAGAGCTTCTGGCAGCCTCCAGGACAGGGGTTCTCAGCAGCAAGTTCTCCAGAGGGTTTCTGAGGGTGGGATTACTGTTAAGGCTTTGGTTTTTTTCCTTGATCAGAGTCCTACTGCTAGTAGAGTGTGTGAAACAAAAGTTCAAATGTTGGCATAGTCTCCTGTGGGAGAGCAGTACTCACAGCAGATAATTTCCATATCTGAAATAAGCTGCACAATGATAGTTTTTTCAGCTGCTTCATGCAGCTGAAGCATCATCAGTGGTTTCTAGTCTAGTTATTAACACTTCTGTACTACTTTTCCCATGCTCACGCAAATAATTGTAAAAAGAAAAAAAAAATCATAGAAGCTATGTGATTGCTTTTCTATAAAAACAGACTATCAAGAATTGAGAAATCAGGAATTCCTGCTCCCTCAGATGCCTGGATTAGAAGCATAGTCATTTTGCAGCTCTGATACAGTTTTTGTAGAAAGTTTAACAGCTGAATTTCCTCCAGAAATGGTGATTGATTCTCTCCAATGGCAAAAGAAGAATCCTCCTGTGCCTAGGTTCTTAAATTCAATACTTAAATTTTGATGGGTTTAGTTGTTCCCCTCACAACTGCTGGCACCTTCTGGGGCTTGCTTCTGTTCCTCAAGAGCTTTGAAATCTGTGATAGAAATAGAACTTGTTTCTTTGTCTTTCTCACCCTGTTTGGAACAGGATACAGACCTTACCGTGGTACTCTGGGACCATCAAGAAAGACTGTGTTTCAGGCAGTTTAAAATAGATTCAAAATAACCAAAATACAGGAGCTGCAGCCTTTTACCAGCCCCACAACATGTGCACGATAATCGAGCAATATAGACTGATGATCTTCACTACACATGCAATACCAGATTTAAGGGAATTTTAAAAAGGACCAAGAGATTTTAAAATAACCTTTTTCTCCCTGCAGTTAATCACCAGCTGTGAGTGCTGGTTTCTCTCTAGTGGTTGTACTGAAGGTGAGAATTTCTTTCTCTCATCTAGCTGAGTAAGAGAGCTGGGATGTGAGACTTGTGGCATCCTTGTGGCTTCCAGAGGAGATGCTACTGATGCCTTGGGAAGGCTGACCTGGAACAGAGACTGGACAGAACAGGAGAATAAAGTAGGGATTTATTGAAAGGCCTCCAGGATCCACCTGGGGCAGGACAGGGCCTGACCAGGGCTACACCCAAGGTGGACCCAAAATGGTCACAAAATGGACAAATGGTCACAAAGTTTCACATTTTTATAAGTTCGGCTTCATTTGCATCTTGGGGTTTAATTGTCCAATTCCAGCTCCAGGCTGTGAGGTCCCATCCTTCTTGTTCCTCCCTCCAGCCCACCCTTGTTTGTGCTTTTGGGGCTGAAAGTTGTCCTGGGTGTGCAGCAGGAAAAGGATTTGTTTTGTGTCCCTGCTGTGTGCAGAGCTGAGTGACACTGAATGTGAGCTCAGAACTGCACCCCTGGGCAGCACAGAACCTGAAAATATGAAAGATCAAACTTAAGGCATCACTAGAGCTGACCAAAAGCTCCTTTCCACCTCCTGTCTTTATATTTCTCATTACAACAGATTGCCAAAATTCATCCTGGAATTCCCACTGTTATCATCTTGCCTTGCTGCTGCCCTCAGAGTCCTTGATTATGAAATCTAGGGGGACTTAGCATCTGCCAGTACATGTCTGTGAGGAAAAAAGAAGAGAAATTATACTCTCTCCTCCTTGCAGCAGTACTCAAAGTGTTGAGGCTCCTGGAGTAAATCCTTTGCCTAAAGGAGTCTTAAATGTATTGAGCATGGAGTGATGATTTACACCTCCTCGGAGCCTGTCAAGGTCAGCCAAGTATCAGCTACAGAAAGTATCAAGAAGAGAATTCAGTAAAATCTAATTCTTCCATGCTCCCAGCATTCTACTGCCCCACAAAACCCTCCTGGGAAACCTGCGAAATATGAAAGATTAGGCACAAGTATCAACAAACCTGAAGTGAACTCAACACTGGAATGCATCTTATGCTGAGTGCCCCAGCGTAGGATGAAAATAAACGAGCAGAGATGCGAGAAGACAACTGCGCTGCATCCTCGGGCCGCTCCGTGTGACAAAATCCTTAAAAACACATCCAACATTGCCACCTGCGGGTGGCTTCGGCGAGGAGCCGGAGGAACCCCGGCAGCGTTTCCCGGGACCAGGTGGAAATGTGGAGTGGAGCAGCGAGCCTTTGGGAAGGGCATCGCCCAGCCCAGGGGAGTGATTCTGTTCTTCAAACTGTGCTGCTGTGAGACACCGGTGATTGTAAAACAACACTTTCACTGACTTTAGAGATGGGAATCATTAATCATAGAGTCATGGAATTGATGAACCAGTTAGGCTGGAAAAGATCTTTAAGATCATTGACTCCAACCATTAGCCCAGCACTGTCAAGCTCCTCACTAAGCCATGTCCCCAAGTGCCACATCTAAAATTTATTCTAATTTAGATTCAGTCACTTCCAAGCTAACATAAGGGAGAAGACAAATCAGAGTAAGAATGTTTACATTCTTAGAATGAATGAGGCCACCTTATTGAAGGTAAATGAAATTACACCTTATCATACAGCAGGAAAATGCCTTTCTGTGGGCACAGTCATAAGCAGGGTCTTGGCACAGATTTGCTTGCACAGGAAACCAAAGTAGATCTTTTGTTAGAGGCTGTGAGGTGCTCAGCATCTGAATTCTCATGGATTTCCTTGGTCAGAGCTTTCACAACAGAAATAAAATATGAGCATTTGTGTGAAGCAGAGCATTGCTTTCTGTGCTCTGAGAACAGTGCTGCATTTGTTACCTCTAGCTCTGCGTTTAACAAGGCTCCCTGTGCATTATTTGTCAGGTCTGCAGCAGCACTGGGGATGCTTTCACAGCTCTGGGATTGTATTACCTGCCACATACCCACTTTTCACAGGCAAGACCTTTCTGAATGTCCCACTCTTGAGTGGGAGGTTTGAACCAATCAAATGATTTTTAAAATGAATAGTTTACTCACCAAAGATAATGTGAATTTGACCTAATTTACCAGGTTTCTTTGAACCTGCTTTCAAGTGAGAGAGAGAGAAGATGATATTATTATTTTATCATTTGGAAAAGAAGGAATCTCAGTTCTCCAGGTCAGATTTACACCAAGTGGTTCATGAAGATCCAGGTGGCAATTAGCCAACACCATAGGAAAAGTCAGAGAGCTGACTGCTCCCTCTTGAATGGACCTCACAATGTCCCAGTGTATAGTGGTGACACACATACTGTATGAACTCACATGATATTTATTTATGGAAGGAAACATAATTTCCCACAAAGCCTAATTGACATAGAAAAAACAACAATTCAATTTCTGTCATTTTGCATTTAAAATAGAAAACTTCTTACCATTGTCTTTGGAAGAAGACCAATGAGTTTTGATGGAAACCAGAATAGAAAGAGCCATGCTAAGTGGGAGGATGCTGAGTGAACACTGAATCCACTCTTCACACAAAATGGTAAAATTATTCCTTTTAATGTGCATTTTGTCTTTTTTCACAAGGACCTTTAATGCTCAAAGTGCCAAAATAAAAAGAGAAACAAAAGCCTAAGACACTATCATCTTTAGAAACCACAAACAGGAGTGAGAAAGTTTGTTTCAGACTGATTCTGCTTCTTTTTAAATGAAAGCAAAATAGCCACAACTTACAGTGCCTCTAGTTTTTTCACAAAGGCTGCATGTCCATTAAAATCAACGATCAAATTATTTCAGGTA
This sequence comes from Mixornis gularis, assembly GCA_003546035.1. Taxonomy (NCBI): domain Eukaryota; kingdom Metazoa; phylum Chordata; class Aves; order Passeriformes; family Timaliidae; genus Mixornis; species Mixornis gularis. The sequence continues at coordinate 800,500 of QVAJ01000301.1, forward strand.
AGTTTTGCAGTACTCACCTGACCTGCACAGAAAGCACACTCTCCATGAAGATGTATAATATTTGTGTAATACTTCTGCATCCACACACATGAAGGGTTTTGCTTGGTTTTGTTGTTGTTGGGCAAGGAGTCATGGGGATTGTTTGTTGATGGGTTTATGTGTTTGTACACAGTGCCCATGCTCCCATGGGAAGCTGGAGTATAAAGCACTGGAGAAATCCCAGACATTTATTGATTACCACCCCAGCATGTTCCCCAGGACATCTCCTCTTTCAAACACCTAACTGATGCATTTTCCTGGGACACAAAAGATGGGGAAAAGTTCCCAGAAACTTCATGGTTGACTCTGGCTGAATGGCAGGTGCCCATCTAGCCACTCTATAACTTCCTCTTTTTAACTGGACAGTGGAGAGAAAATATAAGAAAAGGCCCCAGGTCAAGATAAGGACAGCAAGAGATTGTTCGCCAATTACTGTTACGGGCAAAACAGACTCAAGTTGGGAAAAATTAGTCTGTTGCTAATCAAATTAGGAAGTATAATGAGAAATAAACCCAAATCTTGAAACACCTTTCTCCACCCCTCCCTTCTTCCCAGGCTCAGCTTCACTCCCAATTTCTCTACCTCTTTTCATCCAGCAGGAATGGGAGTTGTGGTCAGTTCACCTCACATTGTCTCTGCTGCTCCTTCCTCCTCAGGGGGAGGACTCCTCACAGTCTTCCCCTGCTCCAGGGTGGGGTCCCTCCAAAGGAGACTAGGTCCTTCAGGAATTTCTCCAACATGAGTTCTTCCCAAGGGTTGTTTTTGATGAAGTGCTCCAGCATGAGACCCTTTCCATGAGGTGCAGTCCTTCTCCAACGAGGGCTCCTCTCTCCACGGATTCTATCAGGATCCTGCTCCAGCACAGGCTTCCCTTGGAGTCACAGCCTCCTTCAGACATCCCCCTGCTCTGGCATGGGCACCTCCAGGGGCTGCACATGGATCTCTGCACTCCCCTGCCCTCCAGGGGCTGCAGGGGCTCAGCCACCTCTCTGGGCTGCACCATGGAATCTCAGGGGAATGTCAGCTCTGGAGCCTGGGGCAGCTCCTGCCCCTCCTTCTGCCCTGCCCTGGGTGTTTGCAGAGCTGCTCCTCTCACATTCACACTCCTGTGTCTTTTTACACTTTCTTAAATATGTAATCACAGAGGAGCTACCAGTGTTGTAGAAGGGCTCAGCCTTGACCAGCAGCAGGTCCATCGTGGAGCTGAGGGAAGCTTCTGGCATCTTCTCACAGAAGTCACCTCTGCAGTCCATCCCATCACCAAAACCTTGCCACACAAACCTAACGCTCCTTTAACTCAAGTTTCTCCTTACATTTTCTACAGCTTCTAAACACACTTTACTCCCTCCCAAATGACCACTGGCAGAACGATATCAACAGGTTGATTTAACAATAATGATAACAAGTTTCTTGGGTCTGGCATGGAGGAGAGATTTTATAGATGTTTGAAGAACAAAGGGATCCCTTCCAGCATACGCACCTCGTTCTGAGCTTGCAAAATATTTAGAAAGGGAAAACTCTGAGACTTCTTTCTCCTTTACCAAAATATGAAAGGACCCTTCAGAGGATCGTGTATTCCTTCACCAGGCTGTGCACATCAACACCAGCAACATCAGCATAGAGTTCAGGCACCACTGGCTCAGGCACCTGCAGCACTGTGTGCCCATTGCTGGTCTTCATGGCTGTTTTCAGGGAGCACAAGAGGTCTGCTGGAGAAGGCCTGTGAGCTGCACTCCACTGCCAGCAGGACTTCATGATGCAGTACCTGTGAATGATGAAATTACGTCTTCATGCAAAGAAATGTACCTTAGATTGTCCCTGCCGATACTTTGCTCATTTCAGAGAATATCCTGTAACTTAGAGGAGAAAAATCATTCCCCAGCAGTGCTGCACCTGGAAAGGAAGCAGCAGAGCAGCAAAATGCAAGAGCACTTAAAGAAACAGAAATAAGTTCCATTTTCAAGAGAACAGACAGATTTTGGCCACAGGCATTTTACGCAGCAGAACCCAGTAAGGAGATGCGGCAGACACAAATCTGAGCTAACAGGTTACACTCCCAGTATAGTCTAGACTTAGAAATCTTGTGTAAAATCTCATTTTGTGTGCCTCACTTCCATTTAGCTCTGCCAACCTCATGTTCAATTGTCTGTAAAGCAAGTATCTTACATGGCTTGCTGGCAGCTTGAGGGCTGCTTCATAATGTTCTGTTTCTGCAGGTATGATAGGATGTCAGAAGGTGGCACCTCAGGATATGGTGGAGCACCTGAAACAAAGGCAAAAGGAGCAATGGTAGAAAACTTTATGGCAGTGGTTGCAGAGAGCAGCTTCTGTGCAAGACTGCCTTCCTTCCCTAGCAAAATCTGGTTTTTCTCCTACCACAATTCACAGTAACAGAAGGTCTAAAAGGAATTGATGAGACTTTGCAAATTGGAAAAAAACAGGGTGTTAATTAAATGGCCCAACTTTACATTTTAAAATTCGAGGTTTGGGGTCTCGTTAATTTGCTGTTTCCTTATGTATGGGGTTTTTTTTATTAGCATTAGATCTTCTTACCTAATGTAATCATTTCATACAGCAGAATTCCAAAAGACCATCTGCAAGACAAGAAAACGAAGTGATGTTGTCTGCAGGCTTAAATACATAAAAACAACCAGGCATGGCCTGCAGACAGGAGAAAGTACGAGCTGTAAAAGTGGAGCGTTATGCTGAAACGAGATCTGCCTTCCTGTGAACTTCAGGATGCGAAATCATGCATAAAGGAGTGAAAGAGACAGGCCTGAGAAGACAGGTGAACTTCTACTCCCAAAATGAAGCCATACACGTCTGCCTTGATGGTAGGGGGTTTGCTCAGGAGCCTCTCTGGTGCCTGCCACTTGACGGGCACTTTCCGTGTCACTGAGCTGGCACCGTGTGTGTGAGCTTCGTAAGCCAGGCCCAAACCACAGAGCTTAGCAGTGAAGTTTTGATGAAGGAGGACATTCCTGGCAGCAATGTCACCATGGAACAAGTTCTTCCCTTCCAGATAAGCCTGGGAAATTGGAAAAGAAAGAAAACAGGATGATTTTAAAAGGAAATTTAATTGATAGGAATTTTCACCGAGTTTCACCGATGCTTGTTTCCAACACCGCGGAGTAGAGACGTGCTCACCAACATAATGGAAGCACATTTTAACAAAGCCTTTATTCTCAAGGCTTAGACCAAGAAGACTTAACCCACCATGCAAACTTGTGTTGCAATCCAGCAAGGAAAAAATACAGCCAACATAAGCAAACTTACCAGAGCTGCTGCAACCTGCTGTCCAACCTCATACACCTGCCTCTCAGTGAGGTCATAGGGGACACCATCCATTGCCATCACATCCTAGAGACAAAATAAAAGACCTTGGTTCAAACACATGCCACAGCAGTAGGAGAGTGGGGAATGTTTCCTTCTATCTCATCTTATGCTCTTCCTTCTCACAATTGCTCATAAATTGACTGAGATGTAAGAGGATGTGGATGGGTGATGCTGGTGGCGTGTTGAATAAGACCAGTACACCAGAGACAACTGGTGGGCAAACTGACACGTGGGGAAAAACTTATTAGGTTAGAAAGAAATTGTCAGAATGACAGTGAAGAACACCAATCCACACAGGTGAATGGAAGATATATTATAAATTAGAATGAGGAGTAGAAAAGCACATTTCTAACATATGAATTGGGTACCTGGTATGAGACTAACAGTCCATCTCTCCTACCACCCTGCCTGTAACAGTAAGAGAAAGGGAGACAAGAGAGTAAGGTAAGCACACAATGTTCTTCCTGAGCCACTTTACAGCCCACAGATTTGTTCTATTTAAAAACTTCCTGAGATGGTTATGGTTTCTACATGTTCAGCAACCTTTGAAAGGTTGCCTTCCATAACTCTCCTCATATGAAGTGTCAGTATCCACAGCAGGCAAGACATTCCAGTAGTCAGCTCCTCACTTCATGAAGAACCAGCTCCATTTGTTTGTTTTGATCATGACACATACTAGCTTTATTTGCTACCACCTGGACCTTCTGCTGAACAGGACAGGAAGCAATCCTTCTGTATTTAGAGTTTCAGATGTAGGGGAGTGATGGATTTACACAGTAACAGCAGAGTTTTGTTTTCATCCCTTTTGTAACAATGAGCCATAGAATCACAGTATGTGCTGAGTTAGAAGGGACCCACGAGGACCACTGAGTCCAACTCCTGGCCCTGCACAGGACATCCCAACCCCACCCTGTCCCTGATAGTATTGTCCCAACACTCCTGGAGCTCTGACAGCCTTGGAGTTGTGACCACTCCCTGGAGCACCTGTTCAGTGCCTGACCACCCTCTGGGGGAAGAATATCTTCCTGCTATCCAATCTAAACCTCCTCTGATATTGGGTCTCTTTTTTAGCTTGAGTTAACATTTTCAATGGAGTAAATATTTTCATACTATCAGACCTCATCCCATCAGATTTTACCCCTCATCAGCAATGGGCAGACATGAAGCCATCCTTCACAAATACGAAACTTCTTCCTGAGCATTACTTCATTTTTGACTGCTGAATTTCATCTGTTCTTTTTGTTGACAAGCCTCTCAATCTTGGAAGATCCTTCTGCAATTCCTTTGGGTCAGCCCTTGCCTTTACTGGCTAGAATCATCAGCAAATATCATCACATCACTGTCATCCCATTTTTAGGTTATTAATACATGTAATGAACAGCACCATGCCCTAGATAGCTGACCTCCCTTCAGTGCAAGTACCAACCTTTCATTCTTATATTCTATTTCCTGTCTTTTACCAATTAGTTATCATCCCATGACCTTCACCCTGTTGTAACTGCTCTGCTTTCTTAAAAGCATTTGGAGTGACACATGATTTAAAACTTTAGAAATTCAGCTGGCTGTATGGATTCATTCTAATCCCAATGCCTACAATGCTCTTCAATGGTCTACAAATTAGAACCTGTGCAGAACTTCTTTGGGGCATGGAAATAGTTTTGATTGATATAGAGGGATGCATGGAGAGATGGAAAAATCATTTATGACTTATGGATAGATACGTACCTAAGGAATTTAAAAAGCTATTCTGTCGTCACTTCTTTTGACTCACCTTCCGACATGCCCACAGAAATGTCAGCAGGTCACCAAGAGACACATCTTCCATGATCATATAAAGTGGGAGCTGGTCTACACAACATCCAACCAATTCAACCAGGTTCTCATGATGGCCAAGACTTTGATGGAATTTAATCCTTCCCAAGAAATCTTTTACTTTCTGGGGACTAGCCGGGTCTGAAAGAACAAAAGAAAACAAATTGAAAACAAAACAACAAATAGAAGTAGCAAAGGACAGGCTGGACAGCTAAAATCAACATGCTCAGCAATCTTTAATCCTCTCAAGACATTCCTACAAGAACATCTCAGACTTACTATACTGAGCATAGCTTGCTCTTGCCCAGTACTGATGGCAGTGCACCATGTCTGGGATACACAGACTGTACCAAAGTGCATCCTGACCACGGGCCTTACCTTGCAAGGCTTTCAATACCACAGTCTTAGTCTTCCCAGAGCTCCCAGTTTCCAACTGTGCCCTGTAGATGCTCCCATAGGCACCAAGTTTTATCAGCTGCAAGGTGTCTGGTAGGAGTTTCTCTCGTGGTATCTCTAATTGTTTCAGAGTCAAGGATGCAGAGTTTAGCAGGCTCTCCACAGATGTCTCGCTCAGGCGGATGTAGCAGTTCTCTGTTGAGCAGGGCTCCCGCTGATTCTTTTTTGTCACTAGCAAAAGCAAATGCATATGATGCATAAAACCAGACAGGGGAACTCCTGTAATAGGTGGCAGTGCTCATCCTTCAATGCTTTTTAATTTTTGCACCACTGTTTTTTGGAAATCAGTAAGCAAGGAACTTACTGATTTCAAAACACTTAATCAAAAAGTAAGGAACTGTTATTGTATCTTACTTACCCTGGCCCTTGAAGAGGAGAAAGAATTTATCTCCCATTCTATTTGAGGAAAAGACAGAACCAGTCTAGAAATATCTCCCATATTTAACTACATAACCTTTCTAGACAAGACACAATTGGACTTCATTCCCATGTGCTCAAGCAATGAACATTTTCTTTTATTACCAGTTCTCAATTATTTCTCTTGATATAGGCTCAAGAGGCTGTTTCCCTCTACATACCCAAAATTAGTTCAGAACTGTATTTTCATTTCCACACAGCCACACCTGCACCAACAAACCTTTCCCAACCCTCTCACCAGTCCCTGTTCTACCTCATGTTGTCTCCGTAGGAAGAGGAAGACAGCAGCTTGAAATTAAATTTCTTAAATGTCAGAATAGAAAATTGATTAAGTGGGTGTATTCTACATCAAAATTACTATAATTCATAACTACCCCAGTAAACCCCTCCTTGCAGCAGCCTCCAGGAGGCTGCTATGTAAATACACTGTGCAGCTCTTGCAACGTTACCACAGCATGTTAAACAGCCTACAGGGCACGAGGTTTTAGATGTTCTCAGATGCATCTACACTACAGCTTCCACTGCTGCTGTTGCAAAATGGAGTAAATCAGGGTTCCAAATGGAGTAAATCAGGGTTCCCAATTTTTCTAATGTTTACTGGACTGCTGAATACCACTCAGGGTCCTCACAAAGGGTTTTGCCTAACAGCTCAAGCGATGGGGAAATGGAATTGGCTGCTGGCCACTGAAACCAATACTCATTCCTCTGGTTGAAAAGCTTTTTTTTTTTTACCTTGGGTTCCAGCTGGTGCTGATTGCTCCTGCTTTGCCCGCAGGCCACGGCAGTGGAGCCAAAGGATCACAGTGAGCACAATGACAAAAAGTCCCACCAGGAGAGCTGGGACAACGATCACTTCTGTTTGATGCTCACGCACAACTGCCAGCAGAGAAACAAGATGGAAAAACCAAGGAATAAGCAGCACATTGGTTCTGTGTAACCACGTACCAACAATCCATTTCAGTAACTTTCAACCCCAAAAGTGTGTGTTCCATCCTCTGGAATAGCTGAACATTGTTAGTGCTGAAATCTTATTTTTCAAAGGTGCTGAGTAGTTAAACTGCATGAAATCACCAAGACCCCCACACCTAAGGTCACTTACATGGAGGGCAGGAATTGCAGCCATTTGAAGTAGCACCCACCAGTGGAACAGAATCAGCACTGGCAGCAGGACAGCAGGGAGATGGGATGGGCTGGATATTGCTGTGTCATCATTGCCATTACAGCTCCAGCTCCTTCCAGTAAAATTACATAGAGCATTTTAAAGGAAACTGGGCGTGGTCACCTTTGGAATTTGACTGGAAGACATTGCAATTAGCAAGGTATGTGAAGGTCACCATCTTTCTCATGTCCCCAGATCTGGAGGTGGTCGAGATAATTTTTTCAGTTCCCAAAGATGGCAGAAAGTCAGGAAATCAAAATCCCACAAAACTGGTCCTTTGGGAAGCTGCAGGGAATCTTTAATGATTGCTGTATACCTCACTCAAAGTAGGAATTCTCTAAAATGGCTGAAATTATGTGAGATTAATCCTGCCACAGAGGCTTCATCCCCATAAACATTTCTTCCCTGAAACACAAGGCAGGGAAAGCTCCATCAAATTTTTCTGTGTGGGCTGGGATGAAGGTAGAGGAGGAGAAAGAGCTTGGCACACTTTTTAGTGGAGCTGGCCTTCCTGCCCAGCATGTGAAGCCTTATTAAAGAAATGTATGAATCCTACCACACAGCTTGTCACTGCTATTGCACTCCAGCAGCATCCGTGAGAATCTTCTCACATCCCCTGCCATGTCTCCAACCCTCACTTCCTGCACAGACATAAAGAATAATAACAAAATTCATTAGGAGAAAGGATGATGATGAAGCAACAAGTGAAGTGAATAGGGAGCTTTCTACCCCTTACAATCAGTGGCTGCATGAAGCAGAAATTGGGATTTAAAGGCTTAGAGAACGACACAGGACATCCACTATCACATCCTATGGATGATGCCCAGAGAGAATTTAGGGTTAAGCTTGTTTTAGAGTGCTCCACAAGCAAATGAGGACCCCTAGGCCTAAAGGCTGGCATGTGTACAAAAATCCATAAATACAAACTTAATTCTATGTAAAGAACATGTAATACACTCCTAGCTAACACATTTTTTCAGATGCCAGAATGGCTCAGCGTTTTATCTTCTGGTCCATTACAAGTGAACAGATCAGCAGCATGCACAGAAAATGTCATTCTTGACTACAGTCCTTGCCACAACTCCTACTGTTGCTGTACAAAGACAAGGAGAACAAAAGAGTTGTCATTAGGGCTCTCTGGTACCAACTTCTGAGCACTGCCAAGTCTGTGGGTATTCTGAAGCACAACATCTGCAACTCTTCTGCATTTGCTGCTGAAAATCCAGAGCCTGTACAAGCATGCACCTTGTTTAGTCACTGCTTCTTATAAACATTGCGAAAAGTTAAGACTTAGCAGCTTTGCAAACAGTATTATCTAGAACTTTATTATTCTTTATTATCTAGAACAGGATTATCTAGAATTCCTACTGTATAGGAATTGTGACTTCTATCCTGTAAGCACCTACTTTGTTTACAGGTATGAGTTTTAGGCAATTAACCTCAATGGCAAATATAGGGCATTGATTTGATGGAATTTGGTGATGAAACATTCAACAGTTTGTTCTCATGCTCAAAATTAATGAAATTATTCTTTTACCAGTTGCACAACAGAGGCAGTAGAGAAAGACAAATGGATATATCTGTGCTTTAAGGTATCACAAAAAAGCCTGGTTCCTTTTTTTATTTGATTTCATTCTTAACGTGCTAGCAGATTTACCTGGTATGGCTACACCAGGAATCCAGTCAAAAGAGTAATAACACAGCAAAAATAACAACCTTTTCAGGTACACTCTGAAAGCAAGATGCTAAAACAACCCACCCCAGCTCTAACACACACTTACACACAAATACACAGGACCAGTCCTGGCTTCTTTCATTCTCAGGCACACACAGACTTCAGGACCATTAGCTGGCAATCATATTGTGGAATCTAAGTCATGGACAGTCCAAGCTCCATCCTAAAACTTGCTAATGGCTTTGTAGGGGTGCTCACTAGAAATGCACACTGACATTTGAACACCATGCATGCACAGGCACACAAAAGCACACACACCCCAATTTGTGCTTACAGAGAGCAGCAAAGATCCATGGAAAAAGCTCTGACACAGCAGCCACATCTACACTGGTCCCTGCCTGTAAAAATAATTCCTCCCTACTCTTCATACACCTCCCAGCAGTGATGCCAGTGGGTGGCACTCACGTTTTCCAACCATGCTTAGGGCAGAACCATGGGATCCAGGAATGAAAACAATGGCAGTCATTGGCACTTTATTTGCCCTGGCACTCCCCTGTGCTGTGGTTGCTTATGGAGGTGTTATGATTGGAAAAGCTCAATTACAGAAGCCCATTTACACCCTGTGTCTCTATCCTCTTGCAATACTCAGCAAGCAGAAAAAGAAGGTTTGCTCAGTAAGGGAATTCTGAAGTGCCTTTCAGTGCCACTTTTCAGGCCAAGACCAAATTCCTGTACAAGGCTGTTTCTGCAATTTACTTGTCTGACAGTAACATCATTGCAGTTCTTACATTCCTATCCTCACAGGGAGAATGGTAACTCAGAAATCCACAGAACTCACATTATGCATTCAATGTTTTTTGCAATGGGAGACACGTAACAGTTATGAGGAACTAACATAAATCATGTCTATGAATGTAACACATTCATACTCAACACAGAGCAGGACTACTGACAGTGCTCAACTACTTATTTTATTAGATGAAGACATTTTTTCCAGTACCAAGACAGGCTAAAGGAAACAAAAATATCTTGAAAGGTTCAAAATCTGTACCTCACTGGCATTGTGATTTTCCTTGCCTGTGTGTTAACACTATACCAGTATCAGTCCTGTCTAGATCATCAGCACACATACACTGTGCTACTTCAGTTTAGAATTTGCTTTAGAGAATTTGTGCAATTTCAACTAAATGTCAACTTATTTATTCCACTGGATTTTTTAATATTCTTTTACACAGACTGAATTCCGTTCACTGGAATTCATAGAATCGTAAAGGTTGGAAAATACCCTTAAAATCATCAAGTTCAACAGTCAGTCCAGCACCACCACCGTGTTCACCACTAAACCATGTCCTCAGGTGCCACATCCATAGGTTTTTTGTACATTTCCAGGGATGGTGACTCCACCAACTTCACTGGGCAGCCTATCCCAATGTTTAATCACTCTCAGAAAAGAAATTTTTCCTAATCTAATATAAACATCCCCTGAGACAACTTGAGGCTGTTCCCTCTTGTCCTGTCCCTGTTCCCTGGGAGCAGAGCCCGACCCCCCCGGCTGTCCCCTCCTGTCAGGGAGTTGTGCAGAGCCACAAGGTCCCCCCTGAGCCTCCTTTTCTCCAGGCTGAGCCCCCACAGCTCCCTCAGCCCCTCCTGCTGCTCCAGCCCCTTCCCCAGCTC
>QVAJ01000301.1:811332-839288 GCA_003546035.1 Mixornis gularis
AGGTGCCATTGGCCTCTTGCCCAGCTGGGCTCCTGTCCAGCCGCTGTCCCCAGCACCCCCAGGGCCTTTCCCAGCTTTGCAGCCCCTCTGCCCCAGCCTGGAGCTGCAGGGGGTTGGTGTGAGCCCAGGGCAGGAGCAGGACCTGGCCTTGTTGGCCCTCAGGCCACTGGCCTGGGCCCATGGATCCAGCCTGTCCAGATCCCTGTGCAGAGCCTTCTGACCCTCAACCTGAACCCAAATCCTGATGTCAAAGCTAAATATACAGCCAAGACCACGGTACCTAAAAATAGAAGAAGCAGCTGCTCTTAGCAAAACCTTAGCAGAAGTTAAACTACAGTCACCAGCACCTGCAAACTGCTCCCAGCAGACTACTTGGTGCATTGGCACAGCAGTGACAGGTTAATTAACTCCCACCCTACACCAACACTGCTCCTCTGTGCACATTTGCCAACAGGATGAACGCTCGGGGAAAGGTGGCATTTTGTTTTGATGTTTTGCTGCCCTGGCAATTTAGACAAAGCACAGAGGGCAACAGAGGGACAGGAAAAAGCAGCTAGAAGGTGGCAGCTGTGGGAGCTGCTTAAACCAGTTCAGGAAGCCCAAATACTGAATGTGAATGTAGCTGAGCTGAATTAAGTGCTCACCAATGCCAAAAGAAGGGATTATCTCCTCTCTCTGCTGTCTTCTCATTGCTTGTTTTGCTCTCAGTTGTGCAACTGATCACACTGTGTGAACTGATTCAAACCACTAACCTAGCAGGGAAAATCTTTTGCCATAGTGATTTCCTGCCGTTTCAGTGGTGGTATTAGTCAGGGGTGAATGGCTAATTCATCTAAAGCTGCACTGTGAAACCACACCCTGTGTCAGCACAGATCTGCACGCACTGTGTGCCAGCCAAAGCCTTAACTGTGATTTTTCCAGTCCCTCGTCATTCCTTCTCACGTGGATACTGTCCCCTTAGCAATAGCAGAAGCATTCACATGGCAACGTGGTAAACTGAACCAGGAAGGTGATCTGCCCTAAAACAATCAATCCTCTCTGACATTTCATGGCCTTAAAGTTCTCATCAAGCTCAAATTATGTTATTTGAAGTGCCAGGATTATGACTTAAGAAGCTTGAGTGACAAACTTTGGGGTGAAGACTGAAAAGAAAGAGAAATATCAAGACTTAACATGCCCATGGAATATAAGGGAACAGACAGCTTGGATACTGTCCATACAGAAGCTGCTTGTTACTGACATGTTAAAGAGAGTAAGTTGTCCATATTCACAGCAAATGTACAGTTTTTCCCCTGAATATGTCTAATTTGTGAGCTACCAGCAGTTCCCATCATCAGTGCAAACCTGTAAATCCTTGTGTAATGATTAGCTAAAGAATAACTGCCTGACTGATAAAAGACAAATCTTTAAACATTATGTCTTCTACTTAATTTCTTGCAGTGGCAGAACCTTGCTCTCCAGCTTTCCCAGTTACCATTCCACTGCTGCTTTTATTATTTCCCTCCTCTTTTATCTGACCTTTGAACGTGGTCAACAGTCAAGGCTTTGGCAACTGCTCTGCACAAGCACGCTGTGCTGGCTGTGCAGGAGGAAGGGAGAGGAGCTTCCAGGGAATTACAAGAACCAAAACAGCAGGAAACCACCAGGTGTGGGCAATTGTGGACACTGAATGTGAGACAAGAGGGAGAAATAAAGCACCATTGTAAAGCAAACAGTGAAAAAGAGATTTTTTTTTTTTCCCCTGCAGTGTCCACCATTTACTAAAAGCAGCATCCACACAAATAAAAAACTAGCCTGACAGGTTCCAGCCATGTATTTGTTAGGCTGTATATTCTGTCTCTTCTGCCTGCACAAGACCTTAGTGACTATTTCCAACAGCCTGGCAGACCATGACATCTCTGCAAGGTCTTCCTGGCCCATGGAGTCATCTCATCTCTCACTGCAAGGCACCTGTGGGTCACCCAACACTGTGCAGAATGGGAAATCCTGACCAGCCACACCAGAGTCACTTCTGTCCTTGTGAACAATGATTAGAAATAATATCCTGTGGCTTGCTGTAACACTGTCTCAACTATAAAGATTTAATAGTGTAACTCACTATTACAGCTGGTAGCTGTAACACCCTGTAAGAAAACAAAGCGTTTCAAAAATCACATCCGAAGACACAAGATTTTCTCTTGGTCCAAAATTAGAAGCAATACTTGAATATCAAACCTAGGCTAGCTGCTACAGAAGCATATTAAGAGAGTGGAAGAAAATTAGGCTGGCCACTTTTGAAGAGCTAAACCATAGAGAAAACAGCAAATAATGAGGCCCATGCTGCTACCTGAGCAGGTGGTTACTTAGAGGAAACTTGGCTCCTTTTCAGTATGGCAGAAAAAACAGGCAAAGTCAACAGTCACTACTGCACTGAGAAATTAGTCAGGAGGACTCAGTGCTGCTGGGCTTTTATGCTAAAAATGTTAGCTCTAACTGGCAGCATTTCAGTGGAGATATGCAAGTTCTTACAGTGCTAGGTTTTGCTTAAACTCAGATAATCTACAAAAATTAATTTATTTGTGCTGCATAAGGAAATCGAAGTATAGAAGTGTGAAATGGTACAGAAACTGAATGGGGATAAAGACCAAGATCTTTTTTCTAATGCAGACATGGCCTACTATAGTTTCTGAAAAATTAACATATATCTTGAACATTCCCACTGAATTGAGGCCACCAAAAGTGATTGCTCACAGGTAATCAGAAGAATAAGTTAAAATGATAAGAAAACCCAAGGAACACATTAAACTGAAGCCTTAATGAGCAGGCTATTAAAAGTCCAGAGGCCAAACTTTCAACAGTACACTATCACCTATGGCTTCCTTTTATGAAAGCAAAATCATATCCCACTTTTGAAAATGTCTCCCAGCTGACTGAGCTCTGATCTTGCTGGTAGCTGCCTGTACTAAGCCTGTATCAAACCCAGCACAAATACAGAAATTCTAAAAAACTGTGACAGCAAAAGCTGACAGAACATGAGAAGAATAAGGGATTTTTGTTTCAAAGGACCATACATACATATAACTCTTGTTGTGAAAAACCTACTGTGTGATAAAAATACAGCATCACATCACATTGCTGCTTAATGGTTTAAAAAATCCAACACAGATCTGCTTTCATGAATTCACAGCCACCTGAAGCTGTGTAGACAACTTTAGCTCCAGTTTCCCGAGTTCTGGATGCTTCTTGGTGGATTTAACACAGATTTTGTTTGTAATTTAATCAGTAGCTCATGCACACACAGGTAAATACAGGAAAATCTAGATATCTGCACCACTTTGGGTTAGAGTTCACTGCCTCACAATCAACGGTAAATTAGTAAAATGGTAATTAGTTCTGAATTCAGCCCTAGGCATGCATTACTTAATTAAAGACTGAACATATTTATACACACATGCATAGCATCACCCGGTTTCAGTGAACCGAGACTAATTTTATACAAAACTTAATTACTTTGTTAATTCCTTTCTCTTTAAAAAAATGCCTGTGAGCTATTTCATTCCAATCAGCTAGTGCATAGAGGGCATCCCTCTTTTATTTTCTTCTTAAACCCTATTACCATCATGACCATAGAAATGACTATGAATAGCTTCACTACAAGCAGTAAGTACACGCACAAATGTACCTGCATGCATACACAGATGTACAGTACAGCTACCTTCTAATTCAGGTCACATTTATGTTAATAAAAGTCTTTTAAAAATAAATATTCATGGGCTGATCTTTCAGAAGTGCTTTCTCCCACTTACCTGAACGACACCACTTTCCTTGCCCTACGGTTGTCTTTTCCTGAAGCTCTCCTGCTACCAGATCCCAGTTTGTGAGGCCACTCCCAGTAACGCTGACGATTACCTCGGTGTGGTTTTATGACTAAGCTCCTCCTCACTAATTTTTCCCCTCCAGTCCCGGCCAGCTTCGGTTCTTTGCTTCTCTGTGTCTCCTCAGCTGTCTCCGCAGGGATGTCCAACACACAGCTGACAGGAAGGCACACACCTGCAGAACAGGTCTGCCTGCCTTCCACACAGCAGCTGCTCAGGGCTGACTGCAGACACAGGCACAGCAAAGAGCCCTGGGGCAGGCACCTGCAGTGGGGTTTGAAAGGCAGACCAATACAGATCGAGAGGGACAAGGTGATGTAATAAACAGGATTCAGACACTTCTGGTTACAGGTTCACATTTAGAAAGAATGGGCTCTTGGGATAGAAAATCTGTACAAAGCCCCCAGGACTCCAGAGGCCGAAAAAGCGTTCCATCAGGAACACAGTCTGCAAATGAAGAAAGAGATATAAGATTAATAATAGCAAAACATGCAACAGCAGACAGCAGAAACATGGGGGTTTTTCACATTCTGCCTTGTCCTTTGGTGTCCGTCCTGTTTGGGCTGTCCATGCATTCTGCCAGAACTTTGGAAAGTTTGGCTTTCCCCTGCCCTCTTCTCACACCACTCTGAGCTCCCCAACCACACCAGACAATATTCCTGAATTTCCCTGTGACCTTTTCCTGTCATGATGCCCTTGGGGTCTCCATTGTGCAGCCGTGGGGTGTAATCTTCATCACACCTCAGCATTTTAGTTCTGGGGACTTTATTCCCAACCAATCCAGGCACACAAGTCCCAGCTGTTGGCCTGCTCTCCCCTATCACTGATAAATCCTGTGTTAAGAGTTTTAGATTCCTGAGTCCTGGTTACATGAGTCTACACAAGATTATTTGCTTACCCACTTCATAGGAGTGAGAGGCAGTTGCATTTCAAGAGTAAACAATATGAGACCTACTTCTTGTTGAGAGACAAACTTCATTTCACAGTCAGCAACTCGATGCAGGTGGCTTGGGGAAGATGCAGCAGATGATGTGATCTCTGCCAACTGTTTTAGCCAAACTCACCTACTACTGTTAACATTTTGTCACTGCACGTATGTTGTTGTGGGGGAAATTTGAGTTGTAGCCCAATCAATACCTTTGGGTATCAAAAGACAATAGTTGATTTCAGAGAGATTTCTCCCTAGCATTATTCTTCCAGCTGGCATTTATCCATGTGTGCAAAATGGTGAAAACCAGGAGTGATTTTTTCATTGCTTGACTCTCTACAGATACTGGCAGGAGTGGGCAAAATAGTATCAGCAAAAAGTCCTGTGATATGGATTTTTATCCTCTGGGGAACCAGGAGAGACATCTTCTAGACTGAAAACTTTCTCGAATTAGAAAGATTCCACATTTTACATTTAGATTCTACATCTTGAATTAGAAAGATTTCTATTAGAAAGATACTACAGCTGCAGAATGTAGGCTTGGACTCTGGTTTCAGCTTTCCTCTCATTCTGGTACTAACTTGCACTGACCCTCTGCAGTGTTTTCTCCATGAAAAGCACGGGATCTGTCTTATAACTCATACTCCATTTAATAGTAGGTAAAATGCAAATAACAGTTCCTCATTTAAATGAGTTCCTTACTGAAATGAGTTACATTCCACAGGCACCTTCCTCAAGGTCACCTGGGAAAAAACCTATTCAGATTCCTGTTTAAAAATATGACAACTGAAAATCTTCTTCCTTCTTTCAGTTTCTACACTTGCCCACTGGGAGAGAGTGTGAAAGGCAAAGGGTTAAATATTCAGGGGAAGCATATGCAAAACCAGCAATGGCTGCAGCTTTTAATTTTCCTCACCAGTGTTTCTGTTGTGCTCCCAGTCCGACTGGTTGGATAAGATCTTTTAATGGTTCAGAGTTCAGACTTCAGCCTGTATAATCCTTCTCATCCATCAACGAGCCTATCCGCCAGTTTAGTGAAGTGACAGAAGTCATTTATTGCCCTGTGAAAAACAGACTTTTCCTGCTATGTCTTGTATTGTATGTGCATCCACAAAGAAAACATTGCCTGTTGAACATCCTCTATCCTTCTCTGTTTTTTCCTTATGATTAAGCACACTGAAAGGCAGCAGACCGGCACAGCCCGGCCGCCTCGCAAAGCCAACCGCGCCGCTCCCCGGGCCGCCGAACTCTGCCAAGCGCTTTTTTCGTGAAACACGGAATCAACCGAGCTCGCGAGCCCGGGGAAGACGCGGGCGGGAGGGGCGGGCACGGCCGCCGGGCCGTGTTTGGTGTCCCGTTGCCGCCGGCTCTGTCCGTGAGGGCGAGCGGCGGTGGCGGTGGCGGGGTCCCGGCGCTCCGGGGGTGGCGGCCCCGGCGGCGGCCCGAGGGTGCCCATGGTGTGGGACAACACCGGGGCTTGGGCTCTCCAAGGGCTCCGGGGCAAGGGGGCTGCCCCGTTAAACCTCAGTTTTACCTCGTTGTGTGAAGTGACGCTTGGAACACCCGGCGTCTGAGGTTTGGCACCGGTTTAAAACGCTGTGAAGCCATTACAAACCAACCACCCGTCGCGTTCCTTCCGCACATATCGGCAATAAAACTGGGAAAACAGATACCCACTGAGTCTGAGAAATCACAGGATAAAAACTCGGCGGTGTGATGTATAAAGTCACTACAATGAAGCTCTTCTGTCTCTCTCTTTACAGTTCCGTCCCATCCATTGAGAGTTTTCAGAAAAGGAAATTAAAGGCAATACTTTGTGTCACATTGTCAGTGAAAACTCTGTTTTTGCCCCAAGCCCTTTTACATCCTAGAATTTCACTTCCTACAACTTAGCAGAGGTTAGGGAGTGATAATCGCTTATCTGCCTCTACAGTGACAAAACTTAGTGTTTGTACTAAACCTGGCCAGAGCCTGCAATTGTGAAATAAACACTGGTTACAAATGGGGATTTTACAACTAACTTTGAAAATAAAGAGTTGCTCTGGGTCAGAGTATTTGGAAGAGAAGCTGGAAGACAACTGTAACAGGGTAATGAAATTTGCTAGTGAAGGGTGTGACACCATGATCTTTTATTACTGATATCAAAAATCTTTAATTTTGCACAAGCATAGCATATTTGAGCTAATTCTTTCTACTTAATTTCAAAATGGATCACAAATAATATGCAGCATACAGATGATGACCAGTAACCTTAAGGTCAGATTCTTGCTGAATTCACATGTAAATCTAAAATGTATATGCTTAATTTTTTTTATTGCAATGTTACTTTGTCTCAACTGTGAAAATCAACTCGCTTTAGAGTAGAATAAAGTAGGAAAATCCTGGTTTTCTTATAGATGGCTGAATCAGAATCTCAGGAAGGAAACTATGATAACAGGGGAAACAAGGTGCAGAACTTCAAAACAGACATGGAGGAACTTCTGGAGAAAATGGAAGAACTAACAGGTACAGGTCTTTATTGAGAATTATATGGATTTTTGTACTAAAGACACTGAAGATTTATTTTCTGTATTTATTCTGTAAACTTCTGTGTGATAGAAATGTAACTAAAACAATCACCATCAACTAATGCCCTCGTGTTCTTAATTGTGAAAAATTTCACAGTGTGAAAAAGCATGCAAATGATTTAGGTGGTTCAGATGGCTCAGAATTAAAAATCAGTAGGTGGTGGATGCTCAGTTCAGAGTGTTGGTTAAAAACAGAAATACTACTAAGGTATTTAATGTATAATTATTAAAATATAGCATATAAAATGAGACAATTCTGAAAAATGGATACATATCACCTCTCAGGTCAGTGTACTATAGTGAATTCTTGGTAAAATAAAAGGGAAAGTACATAAGTGTAAGTACATAAGTTTAGTATATAAGTGCTAAAACTATTTGCTCAGCTTTATCAGACACTCGTTACTTCAAAATCAACCTCATTATTTAGGTAACCGATTATTTCAAGATCAATTTCATTAAAGTATTTCATCTTTTTGTTGTAGCCTCTTTGATCTTACCCTTCCTCACCTAACTGAAGCTGTAACTGGTCTGGAGGGAGGATTCCTTATTTAATATTCATATATTTTAAAACAGTCTCTGTACCCTTTCCATTTGATTACCGTTTTGTTGTCATTTTTAGGTGAAGTGCCCATCCCCGTTTCGTAATTTACATCAGTGTACTTCCATTATGAACTATTTTGAGACATTTATAAAGAAGCAATACTAAACAGTCTTATTTAATCTTGAGTTTTACTGTAGGCAGTTTCCATTTTATTTTCCGGCCTTCTCTGAGATCCGAACTGATAATAATTCCTTTTTTAGTAATTGAATTAATTTATAGAATTTATTTATTGAATCGGCCATTGCTTTTTCCTGGCCAGAACGTAATAGCTGTTGTGTTTGCAGTGCATGCAGCCTGGATGGCCTACGACTGTGTGCCCACCCACACCAACCCAGACCTGCACAAGGCCATGCAGCAGCTGCAGGATGCCTTCCTGATGTGCAAAGAGCAGGTGGAGAAGAAATGGCAAGAGGTGCTAATGGAATCTCGAGGTGAAGGGCAAAAATAGGAGTAAATTGGGTTCAGTCATGCTGGCAGAATGACATCCCTTGGAAAATCACTCAGGTCGTTTTTTTTCTCCCAGCTGTGGAGGCTTCACAGGCACGGTGGGAAATGAATTGGCTTTCCTCTTGCTAAGAACTACTTATTTGTGAACTTGTCTGTGGAAGTATTTTAATTAGATTACCCATACAGCTTTGTATAGCTGAGAGTAAAAGGCAGCAATGTGTGTGTTTGCACAATGCCCATCAGTAATCCCAATCCCTGTAGGGTTTGTACACACAACTGACACACCCTCTGCTCCTTTTCTCTGGAAGATCATACTCACTTCCATGGTCAGTGTAACTGGAATTCTGAACAAACTGGGGGGATGGGGGTGCTGTAGAGGACCATCACAGTGCCATGGTACCAGCCCATACCTTTCAAAGAAAACTGAAGAATTCCTTATTTTCCCAAATGCAACACAGGTGAAATTTTAGATTTGCAGATAGATTGAGTTGGTTTTATTTAGGATTATCATCTAGGTGTTCAATTACATAGTTTTATTAGATAGATGATCTATAGTTGATTCATCTTCTTCCATTAGATTTTGAACCATTTCTTTGAACTGGTTTCAGCAGAAAGATTGTTCCTCTCAAACCATTTGAAGGTGGCATGAAATAAATTTTTTTTATCATTATAGACTGCAGTGCGTGTGGTGGCATTGCTGCAGAAACCAAACTAACCATGGTATAAAACATGCTTCTCTCCATGTTCTTACTGTGCAATATTAGAAAAGGACAAAAAAAATTACCTTTTTAATCAGGATAAGAGCAGCACCTTGTGGCTTTTGGTTATATGTAAATGAGTAATTTATCAGAGATGGAAGCCAGTGCAGTAAGTTTTAAGGATCTTCCCTTCTATTAAAATCAGTCTCTTTTAACTAGAAAGTTAGCACCATGTAGCAAGTGAGAGCATCTCCATCTCCTGTGAAGAGGTAATTTAATGATTTAAATCACATCTAAATGATCCCTGAAAGTCTGCCAATTTTTAGGCTTTGTATTTCTTTTAGATTGGTTCATCTAAATTCAGACAGAAAATTCTAAATTTTTTACTGAAGTAAAAAATATGTAGGCAACTTAACTTTGTTTTTTTTTGTTGTTGTTTTTTTTTGGTTTTTTTTTTTTTGTTTTGTTTTTTTTTTAACGGCACCAAGTATTTCAAGAGGTACAAATGGTAAGGACAAAAAGAAGACCCACCCTTGGGTGGGTCTTCACTTCTCCCCAAGATTTTCTTCCCAGTTATGTGATGATTACAAGAGGAAAGTTAGGGATAGCCAGCAGTGCTTATTCCTAGAAAAACTAAGCAGCAAGATATTCTTTTGCTATTTTTTCTTTTATTTTTTTATTTATTGGGTTATGACTCACCATCTACCGAATTTCAGCCCCTCTAGAGCCTGCAGCAGAGCCCAGATAGCCCACGCTGTAACACTTTTATTTCCTGTCACAGGGGTGTGGCCGTGAATTTCCAGAAAACTTTAAGTGGAGTAACAGCCCCACCTAGTGCTCACATAGCTGTACCAGGAAACTGGATCGCTGACATCTCTTCACTCCCCAGCACCCGTTTTCTGTGATGAGAAGTGTCAGCAGTTTTGTGGTGTGTAACACTGCAATCCTTTTACCATCCATGGCACAGCAAAATTTACTGCTCTTAGAAATGCACTGCACCTGTGGGCAAGTCAAGAGGCTGATGCCCAAGAGTAACCTGTCCAAGAGCCATCAAGTAGAGCCATAAATATTTTCAATATTCTGTTTTAGATTTGCCATTGATCATTTCTTACCAAGAAACAGATGAGACTCATAGAGAGCCTTCTGTATAATTCTGATGGTTAAAACTCTACTCTTCCCTCCAGTATGAGACAACAGAAAGGGGACTGAAATGGGAACATCTCACACATCCACTAAGGGATACTGACCTTGTCAGAACACATCCTTGAGCTCTGTTTAGAAGATTTATTTAATTTACTACTATTGCCCTCCATTTCTTTATTATAGCCCCAGTTTGGATTATCAGAGAGGTGCAAGAATCCATAGGAGCTGTTTTATGTTTAAGCATATTTTCAAAATTCAGTCCAGATTCTTGCAGCAATTTTTCCTGAAACTGAATCTGTAACACCTCTAATTTACACATACTATCAAAATAATGTTCTTTTTTTCTGAACAAGAACTGTACCACATAGGCACTACTGGCATGATAATGGCAGTGTATAATTGATTCATTCCAAGGACCTTTGTGGCCCTACTCATGTCACCATTTACAAGTCAAAATTTATAGCCAAACATGGAAGACTAATGTATTTTGACCATTACTTATTTTTATCACCTTACTGCATTTTATTTTGTGTCAAAACAGACATATTTCTTCGTCTTCCAAATAAACCAAGCCTATGGCTTTCACTTCACAACTCATAAAGAGGTTCCTAATCCCTCACAATTCAGTCAGCTGTAAGCAGTGCAACTCAGGCACCACTGAGCCTTTTCCCACCTTCCTCACCTTCCCAGAAGCTGGAAGCAAAGGGCTTTTGAGTCCGATTATGCCCTGCACTTTCTGCTTAATTCCTGAAGAGAAACAGGAATATTTGTTTGAGAAACAAATACACTTATCTGAGGTTTGGCTAACAGCAACTGCAAGACAGGAGCGTGAGAAACGCTGAACTAAACAATGAAGGACACAAGATATGCACCCTTATTCAACAGCTGGGAGCAGACTGATAACACCTGGCACACAGCCGAGTTTTAGGGAGGAACATTAAAAAAACCCCACTGATATTATAAGACAGCTCAGTACTTTGCTCATTAATCCAAGATGGAACAGGTACAGAGATTTTACTGGTTTGAAGTACGAAAGAGAGGATAAGCCAGTGAAACATTATTCAGAACAGAAGCTGGCATAAAGTGGTAGTTACTACGCCAGTGTCCTCCTTGAGCAAAGTCTCACAACTTGGATTCTACTGTTTACAGAACACAAAAGCCTAGCAAAACAGATGAGGAAAAAAACATTCCAGGAACTCACTCCACATCCCCCAAACTCCTGCCATGAGACAGTAACAGGAAAACTCAACCATTAAACATCATTAGAGCCAGAGGAAGAGAGGGAACAGTGTAAGTTATAGCTCTATTTTGTGATTTCTTTGCAGAAGTTGTCTTGTATTAAAGTATATCCCCCTAACCATGCTCAGGTAGCATCCAGCCAGACACAACAAAGAGGCAGCTCTCCTTCACATAAAAATGCTGAAGCAACAAGATTAAAATAATGAATTATTTTAAAAGCAAACATTAATAAACACACTAAAGCAGATTTTTTTGGTAGTTGAAATCACTTTTATTTGTGAGGAACGTCACCCATGCTGCAGAGTTTCAAATAGATCTTAACAAGGAACGCGGTAGTTTGTCCTCCCCGTGTCCTGCAGTGAACAGGACTGGCACAGAAAAAAAAAAACTCACACTTGGGAGGTTTAGCACCAGCATCCAATAAAAAAAGCATTTTATTTCAATTTTAGCTCTTTGGTAGGTTTTTTTTTCCCTTTTCAGTTTGATACCAAAAGAAAAATTGAAAAATCAATACGAGCAAAACAGTGAAATTCTAGGGAAAAAAAACCCAAAAAACAAAAAGCCCCACAGTTGCCGTTGAAACTATGGAGGTTGTTCTTTCTGAATCTCGCTCTCTTTCTCTCTTCATGCATCTATCTTGTAGGCGTTCCCTGGATCTCAGCTGCTGGTAAATTTTCTTTTACGTTTTGGTATTGCAAATCTTTGCTTTCGTCATCACTGTTGACAATTTATTGCTTGTGTGTTTCTTTGGTGTTACTTTTGAGTTGTACTTTAGGACACCTGTTGAAGAGCCAGATGTTAAAAAAAAATGCAGTTTAAGTTTCACTTTCTCAATAAATAGACAAGATGTCAAAAGAGGAGAGATAACAGGCAGGATAAGCACAACTGGCTTATCCTGTCCATAATGAGGATCTTCCTAAAATAAAATTACTCATCAGCAGATGCTATTACTATACAGACTAGAGAGCCTCCTGGAAAAAAAGAAATCAATTATAAAGCAAAACTTACTTTGTGACAAATACAGAGGGGAGAAAGAAGAGAAAAGCAGCATCTTGGTTTGCCTCTGCAGCACTCTCAGAACTCATCACAAACAGGAAGCCATACATAAGGGAATGTGGCCAGAATCCTGGAGCACACACACTGTGCTTCCATTGGAAAACAGGAACTGTCCATATTCCTTACCTGAGCGATGGTAAAGGTGCCTGGGGAGCCGGACATTACTCAGCACCACTCTGCTCTGTCACTGGAGCAGGATTTTCAGCAGGTGTTTCAGTTGCCTTTGTCTGAGACACAACAAACTCTTATTATAGGCAAAGACTGACCTCCACACCCTTCCTCTCTTCAATGGTAATGCAGGTCTTAAAACCATCAAGAAAAATGAACCTCCAGAAAATATGAAATTTTAGTGTGTTTCCTGTAATTGAGTATTACACAGCAGATTCTGTCAAGAGAACACCTGAAGCAGACACTGAATGAGAAAACCTTCCCGCATTAAAGTAGAATCTGCGCTTGTGAACAGTTTCCTGAAATTATCTGGTTCAAAAAGCTCAGGAAATCGATATAGAGGTTTCAAATCCATCTTCCATGCTACATACAGAGTTAAGGTTTGTGGAAGTGGGAAAACACAACTGTTTCCACTTCAAAAATAGTTTTAACAGTCTGACCCCAATTAAGAACTATCCAGAAGCAATCCCTATCCCACTGCTGGTTCCTTTTAAGATAAGGTGCTTATTCTCCAAGAGGGTCAGAAGAAGCAGGCAAGGAAATCAGTGCATCACATTTGGTCATCAGACTTAACCAGCACATGAACACGTTTATTAAAAACTCACAGAGGGCAGAAGGTCTTGGGCATTCACCCCAGTAAACCTCTGCTATATATAATCATAGAATAGTTTGGGTTGGAAGGGGACCTTGAAGACCACCTCATTCCAACCCTGTGCCACAGGCAGGGACATCTTCCACTATCCCAGCTTGCTCAGAGCTCCATCCAGCCTGGCCTTGAACTCCTCAAGGGATGGAGCAGCCACAGCTTCCCTGGGCAACCTGTTGCCAGAGCCTCACCATCCTCACAGGGAAAAAACTCTTTTCCTCATATCCAATCTAAACCTCCTCGCTTTCAATTCCATCTCATTGCCCCTTAGCCTGTCACTCCAGGCCCTCGCAACAGTATTACCTCATCCTTCCCTTCAGGCACCGCAAGGCCACAATGAGCTCACCCCAAAGCCTTCTCTTCCCCAGGCTGAACCATCCCAATTCCCCCAGGCTTCCCTCCCGGGAGAGGTGCTCATGGCTCTGGGCAGAGTGTCTGTACCTCTTTGCCCTCCTGTGCCGGAGCGCTGGCGGGGCGCGGCCGGCGCCGGTAGTTGTAGGGGCGCCTGTATCCGCGGCGAAGCGGCTGCTGGCTCATGGCGTTGGCCTCGTGATGGTTCTCCTTGTTCTCAGCCTCTCCGGTCGCCGGGGCAGGACGTGGGCGAGGGGGCCCTCTGAAAGGGGCACAAAGAGGTGTTAAGTGTTGCTCTGATCTTTTTCAGGCCTGTGAAGTTTTTCACAGATCTTCATGTAAATAAAGTGATGTTATTGTAAATGTCCTTCTTGTTTATCATCCCTCACTTGAGGAGGGACAATTGATAGACTTCTAGTTTGACCAGTGTGGTTGGAGAGGTGGCAACCTCATCCTCCAATCCATGGTCATTGTCCAAAACCTATATAAACCGAAGTAAAAAAATAAACTTCTCTCTTTTTACCCTGACGACTGTGTGTGTGTCGTTCATTTCATACCCTATAACGACAGTTAAATATGAAAGAACCCCGAGAAAGGTTAAACTACAGTAATTTTAGCCCAGCAAAACCTCCCATATCCAAGTATCATCCTCAACAGTTTTGAGTGCTAGAAAACCATCCCTTCAGGATTTGGCTGGCTTGTGGTTGGAAAGGAAAGAAAGGAAAGTGGGTGTCTCTTCACTGCTGAAGCTACGTCACCATGTTCTGCTGTCTGTCCTGCAGTGAGATGCAGTTAGCCCCTCTGAATTGCTGGCTAGCAGAAGAAACAAGCCAGTAGTGGCCACACAGGCTGATTGGGCTGAGTTGGCTTTGGCATGGCTACAATAACAGCCCAATCCTATTCCTAGTTAATGGTGCAGTCCTTGCAATCCTCCTCACTTCTACCTGCAAACCATTCCTGGATCTTTTTTCTTTGCCTCATGTTGCCCCTCTAACCCATTAGGAAAAGCACTTATCACAGGTGAGCTGGACCTCATTAACACTAAGCTATCAAGACAATGTTCTTGATGTACACAAGAGCATTTCACCTTATTTCTAGTATAAACAGTGTTTATAAACTGTCAAAACACAGCCAAAATCCAGTTCCCATTAGCTAATCCACAGCTACCTAGTCCCAAAAACCAATTTAGCTTTTCCAAAGGAACCTAACAAAAGGGCCCAAGTCACTGGATTTAGTGCCTGTAAGCTAAAGCAACACCTGTGAACTCAAACAGAAGCATTGGGCACTGATAGGATACA
Source organism: Mixornis gularis (assembly GCA_003546035.1). Classification (NCBI taxonomy): domain Eukaryota; kingdom Metazoa; phylum Chordata; class Aves; order Passeriformes; family Timaliidae; genus Mixornis; species Mixornis gularis. The sequence goes on from QVAJ01000301.1 coordinate 826,329, forward strand.
TCATTCCTCTCATAGGAAAATTGCATCAGAAAATCACAAGTTTCCATTAGTCATGGACAAGTTACTCAGCCTGTGATTCAGCCATATGACGTGCAAAAGCCTCACTGGACTTGTTATGGTGCTATCTCTGACTTCCCAAAACTAATGAAGACTTCCAGCAATTAAATTTACGCAGCTTGGATGCCAACGATCAGTAGTATCCCATTTCCCACAGTCCTAGATAAAAGAGCCAAATTGAACATGACTATTCATAAACAGCACAGCTCAAAGAAGAGGTGGAAGGCTTGTGGCTTTAGACCCAGATTCCAAAAGGATGGATCCGTTGTGCATGGAGCAGGCAAGCCATTACAATTAAGAACAATCTTGTTATCCCTATCAAATTCAGCTTGTTGCTGCTCCTGCACTATTATTCACCTCTTACTTTTTGTTTTCCAACAGACATGCACATGAAAAAATGGGGATTACATAATTTTCATAGTTCATCTCTAAATTCAGTGTTGGAATTCATAATCTACTTGATAGACAAGGACAATATGATGAGGGCACTGAGGGAGTGGCAGACAGACCAGCTCCTTGAGGACCTTTAAAGGTCATTTGTTCAACCCCCTTCAACTAGATCAGGTTGCTCAGAGCCCCATCCAACCTGACCTTGTAAGGGGCATCTACCATCTCTCTGGGCAAACTGTTTCAGTGTTCCAACACTCAGTCAAAAAAGTCTTCCTTCTATTTATTCTAAATCTCTTTTAGTTTAAATCCATTGCCCCTCATGCTAACACAACAGACCTTGCTAAAAAGTTTATCCCCATTTTTCTTACAAGCCCCATTCAAGTACTGGGCAGTGACCCCCCCTCAGCCTCCTGGCCACGCTGCTTCTGCTGCAGCCCAGGATATCAGTGGCTTTCTAGGCTGCAACTCCACATGTACCAGCTCACACACAGTTTCCACCCCCAGCAGGGTCCCAGAGCAAGGATTTGGTTCATTACTTGTCCAGGAAAGTATGAGTTTTCAGCTGGGAGACCATGGACACTGCAACTCACTCCAATATGCTGCTCAGTTGTGAGAGGTAACGGGATGCTAAGAATTCTTTGCCCTTTCTGGGCCATTATGATTCTGAACATACAAGCACATGAAACAAATTTCTCCGAGTAATCAAAATGCCTCTTCTCACTGTCCCTACCATTTGCACACATGTTCCCACATTTAGAAGCCTCTATAGAACACAAAAGCATCTGAGGAACTGCACAGACCTGCGATAGCGGGGACGGTAGGTAGGATTCCTGTGCACTTGCTGAAGTTGTCCTCCTTCTGTGACCCCATCCTTGATTTCTCCCTCACCACCCTGCTACCAAAAGAAAACAGAAGTGTTGTATTTGACAGGCAGTATATTAACCACAATCCTGAATGCAAACCCAAAAACAATGTATCAGGATTAACTAAACATTCAAAGGAACTAGGATAGATAGTAGGAACAGATAGTATTTGACAGTAGTCAAGGGATAATTGAGACTCAGAACTCAAAACAATGACCCTCCTCAGTTTATGACAGCTTCACAGTACTTCTCCACTTTGCAATACCAATCTGTTCCGGTTTTCTCGAGATGCCTTGTACACCAGAACTTGCAAGTTTCTTAGACCTATGTTGCATGGTCAGAAGTGTCTCAGATAGTCAGGTGAGGAACAGCCGTGTCAGTACTGTGTGTGGTGGTGGCAATGCAGGGAATTTGCACTCACACTCCGAGGGGGGCCCCGGCGGCGGCCAAAGTATCCCCGTCGGTAGCGGCGCCGGTCCGCAGCGTAGCGGCTGCCTTCCACGGGGACTCCGTCTGGACCAGTGACATTTGCTGCTTCTGCACCCTAAAAGGACAAAAGAAAGGCAGCCAGGCTGGTGTGAGAAAAGAACAACCAGCTACAGGGAGGAGATGAAACAGGAAAGAGGCTTTTTTGCATAAATTCCAAGCTATGGGTGATTCCTTTCTCCCGCACAAGACAAAAAGAGGTTTGTTATTCCCATCCCCTTAACCATCATGAGTTGAGATACTGAATTCCTATCCAATGGGGTGAGTTGAGAGGAGAAAGCAAGAAGGAACTGACTGGAAAAAAAAATAACCCTCAAAAAATGCTCAGGAAAGTAGAAGCATAAGGAAATTGAAAGTTGTTACAGTTATTAAGCTACCAGACTCCAACAAAAATTGTTCAGGGCAATATAGGCCTCAGTTAATAATTACTGGGCAGGCTGTAGGCTTCAAATGTTCTCTCAAGTAACAACTGCAGATTCTAGAAGCACTAGGATACAGTCTCCTAGTAGTTTGGATATGTATGTAGAAACATGCCTTAATAAAGCTTTTACAAAAACAATTTCCCTTAGAAAAGCTGCATGAATGCCACCAACCCAGTGAATAACACATCAGAGAGACACCAGAGACACAGCTAAAGTTGTGTGTGATGTTCTCTCTGTTGGACCACACCCTGAGGCTCCATGATCTCTCACCTTCTCTCCCTCCACCACATCAAATTCTACAGTCTCTCCATCACCAACGCTGCGCAGGTACTTCCGTGGATTGTTCTTCTTTATCGCCGTCTTGAAAGGAAAACACATTAAAATGTATTATTTGATGTTACTTATATCACACATTCATAGCTCCACAGGTGAGGGAAGGACAGTATTTCTCTGTTACAATTCCAACACTACACACCAGAGCAGTCACCACGTAAGGTATTTCAAATACACAGATGTCTCTTATTTCACAGTCCCACCGATAATCACTTTGAGGTCTCCTCTTTTCTCACTATTTATGAGTTTATAAATCAGCTGCTGCCCCAGGATCTGCTCTGTCCACCACACTGAATACAGAAATTATTACAGATCTCTGCATGAACAGAGTTCATACTCAGTGTTTGATCTCCTCCAAGCTGTACCAAGGCAGCCCTAGCAGCAAGTGTGACCCCTGCCTTCAGTCATTAGGAGAGCTGTAGAAATACCATCTAAACAAGACCCAAAGCTCAAGACCCAAAGCATTTCTGGAGAAGCATCAACTATATGGTACCATGGCAAGTCATAGTAACTAGAAAACAATTACTGTAACTCTGGTGTAACAAATTAGCATTTTATCTAAGCACAGTAAATAAGACCCCAAATATTAGGTGAGTCTGTGATGACACAGGAATAGTACCAGAATAGACAAATGCAATCTTAGCCATCTCCTGGACAGAAACCCCAAAGTATTACAATAATAGCTATGAATCATAATACTATTATTGTTCTATAAAAATAACAACATGGGTTTGGATCAAAGCCAGTTGTACACCTCCTCAGACTCACAGGAAACACTCAAACCTCCAGGAGCAATTTTCAGTCTGTCAGCTACAAACATCTTGCTCGCACTCTGTGGAGCATTTCTGGGACTCCACAAAAGGTTGTTAGCAAGGCAAGCCTATGGTCTGTTCATTAGGCAAGGCTTCACAAACTGCAAGATGCCAGGGAGAAAAGACCAAGACATGCATTGTACAAGATCATCTAGCAGCTATTTTCTTACTGGAAGATTATTATCTTGCATTAGATTATTAAAGACCGATTCACATTAAGTTTCCTGATGTGGGAATCTTTAGCTAGCAGGAAGGAGGGAGGTGCAGAGCCAGCAGAGACACACACATGGAAACACAAGGCATAAATCCAGCTTAAGAAATGGGATGTAGGGCAGAAACAGTTTTCCTATCTGTCTGCAGTTAAGGAAAACTGCAGAATGACCATCAGTGGAGCTGCTACCTTTGCATAGCAACAATATTTAGTCAACAACAGCCCCAAAACGTTTCCAGCTGAAGGAAAAATTTCTTCTGTTTAAAACTTATCTTGACTAGTCTAGGAAACTTATTTTCCTTACTCCTTACAGTGCAACTGTCCCATTTCTAAAAACGAGATAGAAGTGTTTGCTTTTCCAGAAATGTTATATACTAGTACTAAAACCCTTAATCTGCAGCAATGTTAATGATTTTGTACTATTTGTACTGAAACAACTGACTAGAACTTGTAAGACTTGTGCTTTGCATGTGATAGAGATATCAATAAGCTGTATTTCAAACTCCCTCTTTGTAAGTGCAGAAGAAGAAAGGAGTAACAAATTTCTTTTCAGCAGAAGGTAGACTTAAGAATGATGAACCTCCTCAAATATCCTTCAAGAAGCATAATGGAAGATAACAGCAACAGTATTCCACATGTTCTGTTCCCAGCTCTATGGGGAGAAGCTTCAAGAATCCAGATGTGCAATAACCAACAGGAGGTAGAGGCTGCTGTAGGCTGGAGCTTGCTTTATAAAGGCAACCAGGACAACTTCGAGTAAATCCTAGAAATCCAAGCAGAAACTCTACAGCTTTACTACTTCAGCTGCAGATACACATCGCTGAAATAAGCTTCTAACAAGCTTAAGCTCTAAGCTTGATGAAAAGACTTTTACTCTGTGTATCCAGAGGGGAGAGAGCATTATCCTCCCTGTTACTGTTTACCAGCATCCTACAGGCTCCAGCTTCTCTGATTCAGAAGACAGATGTTTCATATTAACAGACAACCCTCAACAACAAAGCTTTCCTTTCCCAGTGGGAACACTGATGAACAGGCAGCCAGAAGAGCCCCCAGAGCTAGTTCAGGTTCTTGTTTGAAAGAGTTCTTTCCATATGTTCATACCACATAATCAGCACATCCAGCATTGTTCCAGTAACAGCCAAAATTTGTTACACTGATTCCGGGTGCAGGTACCTCAAGCCGTGCATGATCCACACAATCCAACCAAGTGAAGAGAAAGATTAACCCCTCCTCACAGCTCGTTGATTTAAACTCTGCCTAATTAAATGTAACTGCTCTGTCTGCTGACACTTTTCCTGTTGTTAAATTGCAAGACACTGCAGCCCACGAGGCAGATGGATCCCTTCTGCTCACAGCACCTGTAGCTGACTGACACAGTGCCCTGGACAGCACCTTGCACCAACCAACCAGACAGGGAAACAAGGTGAAGAACTACCCTTCCCAAAAACACTGCCTGGGGCCCCTGCAAGACAAAGGGTTAACTCAAAGCAAGCCATGCATGCCCTAAAAAGAAAAGCATTTTAATCTGTACTAGTTATAAATAGCATCCAATAGCCAGACACCAAGCACTAACCCCCATTCCAATCATGAGATCAGCCCCGTTCCCTGCAGATGCACGCAGGGGAGGCAGGGAGAAGCTGTATCTATTCAACCAGGTCAACCTTATTCTGAAGGGATTAGGAATGTAATCCAGCCCCTCCCAGGCACGAGGGGAGGGGCAGAGCAGCGCTATCAATGCAGAGGGAGCTCGAAGCAGGATGCTTGCTCACAGCATGGATTTGACTCCCTCATCGGATGGCCCCATCAGGAGCTCTGGCCAGAACGTCCCAGGATCTGGGAGCGAGCACATCCCTGTACAGGATAAGGAACACCCAACTTTAGCTAAGGCAGAGCAGCACTAGAAGCATCCATTCTGCCATGCTCGGCCTGCCAAGAGGCTTACTCTGATGCAGGCCTGCACATGATGTGGTATTTCTGAAACAAGCCAGTTCTGCTCACCCCAAAAGGACTTCAGCCACAGGAGATGGGAAGTACCCACCCCTCTCCACACACACCCACCAGTTTACATTTAGGGGAATAATGTTCTCTACAGGTGAAGGAGACAAAACAGCACATATAATACTAGCTTTCTGTTTGGGTCTCAGCTGGCAGCCTTCCCAAGCAGAACACTGATCCGTTGTTATCTGTCATCAGCACAAGAGCCATTTTCCAGGATATTGTCTCACAAGTATCAAGGAAACCTCATTTGTTTTTAAGGCAGTGCTGCCTATCCAGAATATGTTTCTCTTCCAGAACTGTTCTCACCCTCCTTTGGACACAATCCCATCAGACCACGGATGGGTCAGCATGCCCACAGCACAGGCTGCTAAGGAAGGAAAATGACCATCAAGAATCAGTATATGCATTGACAGCTCTTGCTCTCAACTCCACCAGCTGAACCAGAAACAGGTTCTGTGGAGACTTCCAAGTATAATTTTCTCTCATAACAGGCACTAGATTTATCCCTTCCAGCTTCAGCTAATGGGTGTATACCCTATGACCCAGAGAAACAGTTAGCACTGTTACCACAGTTACCACTGTTTAGTCATCAAGACACAAGAACTAAACTAACTCTCAGCGTTGACTCATCAGCTAAAGACATACACACATATCCTCACCCTCAGTGACCAGCTCTGGGAACAAACTTCCTGGTTACATTTGACAGAAATCCTGTCACTTAAGCCACAGAGAAAGTTCATGCTTTCGCAGATCACATGAACCTGCAGGCATTTTATATGGGACAAACTCCAGGGGCAAGACTGCAGTTCCTGGTGAATGATGCAAAACCGGATCTAAGCCAATGAATCAGTTGACATCAGCACGGAGACAGCATCCTCTGTCTTGCCATTATTTGCCTGCAACCTGAGAGTCACAGTATAAACTTAGAACAGTCTCCTGACAGCTCAAGGAAAGCTAGCCAACAACAAGCCTCTGGGGCAAGCTCTCTCTGCTTGGGCACACAGCCTCTCTCCTCTCCTGCCTAAGAGCAGCTGTCTCGTGCAGAAACAGCTGATGGCAACCCAGGCTGGTCAAGAGCCAGACTAGATCACTTTCTCTCCAATACCAGGGAGGGCAGACAGAACAGACCTGCAAGTCTGTTGAGGACAGTAGGAAGAAACAAAAGACACAAGGAGCATGAGGGAATAGGAGGAAGGACAGACAACAGTAGCAAGGTATTCACAGAGGAGTCATCTCACCAAGGGGAGACAACCAAGCAAAAAAAACACCAAAAAACCACCCTTAGTGTTCAAATTAGAACAGGGAAAAGAGGGTTAAGAAGGGTTAAAATACCTAGCCCTTCATAGAGAAGGAAAACAACCTAATATTTCTCCCTGAAAATTTCAAGATACACATCCACTCAAGTTTATGCAGAAAATATTCTGAGAAGCCGGGACAAAGCTGGGTAGCTATTGCAGGAAGCTGCATTAGAAACCTATCATAGTACACATCTCTAAGCACAATTACTGCTGTCTTACCTGATGAACAAACACATCTTCTTTGGTATCATTTCTGTGAAAAGAAAGTGAGAAGTCGTAAGAGTTCAGACTAAAGAGACTTAACTAGAAATTCCTGACTTTTCAAGTGAAACCCTCCTTCTCTCAGCTTGTAGCACATGCCCTGAATTCCATCCACTCTGTCCAAGCCTGTGCTACCAAAACCCTGCTCTGAACTTCTATGGTCATTTGCTTGAGAACAGAAAAGACTCCAGGGCCCTCAAAAGCGTGAGAGGACAGGGGAGGTTCTCTGTAATCTTCTGGCAAACATTCAGTGTTTTCTTTTTATGCAGGGCAGAGTTGATGACTGGACTGCTTGTTTTTCACTACTCCAACTCCCGAAAAACACTTCCAGAGGGACTGCAACCTGAGCTGTTAGCACAGAGGTCAAACAAGACTATCAGCAGGACTGGCCACAGCTGTTAACAGAGATCTCCTTTCAGTGAAACTCAAAGCAACCAGGCACAAGAGGTGTTAGGAGAGTCCACAGCAGGAGGACCCAGACCTGAATGTGAGGTTATCTGGATTAGGCCAGACAGTTCAGGCTTCCACATGCCTAACAGATAAGTCTGAGACCTTGAATCTGTGTTCCCACACAATAAAAAAAGTCTAAGCCTTGACATCTGTTCCCTCAATTCCTTCTCAGCAAACAGAACAGGTGGGTCAAAGAGTTTGTGAAGATAATGCATAAATTTGTTGTCCTGGATTGAAACAACAGTAGACTTCATGCTAGGAAGAAAGCTAACAACTTACTACACCACAACCATGTGAAGGCTGTTACATCAACTCTTAATACAGATTTTAAGAGGACTTCCTAATTAAAACTTTTCTTCTATGCTTATGTAACACTGGAGAAACTGAGATTAATAGCACACTGCTACTGGCTTCAGATCCATGATCGTGGGGTCTTCTGCCCCTTTCTGCACTGTCCAACTCACCCAAATCTACCTGATGGGTAACAGCTCACCAGGTATGCTTTTTGGAAGACAAGAGTTCAGCATGCAGCAGTTTCATTCCTCAAGAAAGCACACGAGACACTTAAGCCCCTCAACCCCAAAGATATTTCAGCCTTAAAAGCCAGAGTTTCCTCTGGTAAATTAGAAGCATGGGTCTTCTGCACCTAAGGTTGCAGTGTGATCAATCTCACCTACAGCTGTTTGGATCCTCAATGCTATCCAGAGGTTTGTTTGTACCCAGAGAAGAGGGAAAAAAACCCAAAAGATGCAAAGACAATTTCTACCCAGAAACCCAGGCCTGGCATATTTTCAGTGGGATACTCTCAGATTCTCCATGAGTATCCACAGGAGGTATTCTCACCAACCAGTTAACCCTTGAAGTTTACCCAAAAGTATTTCCCCCTCATCCTCCTACCTTTCTCAGGCCTTCAAAAAAAAGGCATATATATGATTGCTTTTGATTTAAAAACACTTGTATAAAATTCAACTTACATAGAAGAACTGGAGTTAACTTTTTTTAAAAAAAAAAAAAAAAAGAAAATCAAAGAACCCAGGTAGTCACTTAAAGAACATACAGCTCATTCAGGCTGTAGTAGAAATAAACATGAGAAGCAGGTAACAGACCAAATTTGTAGTGAGTTTGACCCTTTCTGTTTTCTCCCCATACACACAACCTTTGACTGGGGCTGAGGTGTTTAAGAAGGAGTTTGCTGAGTGCCTGGCCTGAGATGACTATCAACTGCATGAACTTGTAGGCAGGTCCTGAGGTCTCTGTTGCAATTAGTAACACATGGCCTATCATGTGTCCTACGAATCCTAGCACAGCATAAATACAACTCTCAGAATTTAAACATACCTGTTGATAAAGCCATATCCATTTCTGACATTGAACCACTTGACTGTGCCAAGAACTTTGGTGGCTGGAAAGAAAATTACAGAAGTTAATCTAAAATATAAGAAAGTAAAATAATGTTATGTAAATACTTCTATAATTGCATATGAAGCTGCAACCAGACTTATCCTGTTCCCTTAACACTCAAAGCATGGCTTCATCTCTCAGTTCAGTTCATCCTAATGCAGTAACAAGACAGTGCTTTAACACACTGTTCTTCAGCCAAGGGTTTATACACAGCACAAAACCTAGCTCTATTTTCCAAACTGACCATCCAGCCCTTTTTTTTATTTTTTTTCCCAGAAATAGGCAGCAAAGCTGAAAATCCCACTGCCATTCATCAGTTCTCTTTAGGTTAGCAGCTAGACACGAAACATAACTGAAGGAAGTTGTTTAAAATTCCTCCCTTCCACTTCCAGTTACCCTTCTTTCTTCCTTGGAAACCAGCACTCCCAAAGAAGCAGTAGCAAGTACTGTGCAACCCTCTCAAGTGGAAAGGCAGCACATCCTCATTCTGGAAAAGTTCCTTCTTGCATTGTCAGCATCACACTAACCAAGGAAGAGCCCACAAGACTTTTCTTTGGTTTTAGTACTGCTGCTGCTAAGATGATCTGGGATTGCTTAGTTACAAAGTGACCAACTTCATGTTCCATGACTTTCAGGATCAAGGCAGGCTTCTGTCTCAACAGTAAAACAGCATCTACCCAGAAGCCACACTGCAATGTCTTATAGGACCTGACAAAACCTGTTTCTCCAACTTACAGGAATGTGTAGGAGGAACTTGACAGTGACTGAGGCAGTTCAACCCCTCCTTACCTCACAGCAACTGAGGATGGACACCACAAACTTGTACTTTTCAAACCTCTAGTAACAGGAGAGGTTTAGACTCTGTAATTTAAGAGCTGTTATTTGTTAACACAGCTTGATTACAACTACCTAAGCAACCTGTGCAGCCCTCACTTGAAAAGGGTCTAGTCACCTACAGATGACTGCTTGCTAAAAACCTCACATACATGTTTTGGGGGTGGCAGGAACCCAAGAGGAAATTAAAAGGAAAACAGACTAGAGAATCTCCAGTTTAGAAGTCCAAGCTGCTCTGCTAGAGGCAAGAACACGCTGTAAATTATTATCTTAATTTACTCTACACCTGTATTCTTTTCTAAATATTCACAAGGAGATGACAGAGCCAGACAGACCTTTGGTGTCATGGAATCTTGCCATTCACATACACCTCTCAAGTAAGAACATCTGACAACAGCAGTGCATTTGTTATTACTTCAAAAACAGGCCCTTTCTCATTGCCCTTTTGGAAGTTAAATTTTTGGTCTCCTATAATACACTTTTTAGTAGAAAATGTTCTCATTTAGAAGCAGCAGAGTCGTAACACGACTGAGATATTACCTAGAAAAAAGGACTCTGCCTAGTACAATATACATTTCCAAGAATTCTTGTTCACTTGAACAGAAGAACATTGTTTCAGTGCCCAACACTGGTTCAGCACCAGTATTTATAGCTGTGCTTCTAGGTTTAGTTTCATAGAGACATCACCACATACAGACACTTCCTGCTACCACAATGGCACTGGCTACAAGAGCTCTCTGCACCCACACAGATCAACAGGAGGGGATGGGGGAACACAGAAATAGTGCCAACAGTACCTGCAGCTTTCAGCCTGCTTTGAGAAACAATGCCAGCACCACTGCTTCCCTCCCCTGCAAAACAGCTTTGGAATCTGTTAGCCTACTTCAACCAGATTAGGAAGAAACCTAGGAAGCACGACAAAAACCCTCAGAGGGGTCAGGAGGCTGCGGAAGGAGAGGCAGTCAAAACTCACTCTGTGGCCAGCTGGCTGCTGCTCTGTGGAGGAGTATGCACACTGTTTAAAAACAACATTGTTCCAGCAGAGAGAATCCAATATATTCCTCCTAAGATAGCGTGCTAGAGTAATACTATTCCCCTAAGTATCAGTGTGGGCCAAAAGAGCCTCAGACAACAGCATGGCATTGAACATCCATGGCAGGGTCCCTGGCAAGCCTGAGCAGGGAAGTCTGGCAAGGAGGAGGACAAGCCCAGAGGAAAACACAATAACCAGTTAAACTGATGAGTCACAGAAGGCAGCACAGTTGATGTGCTGACGTACATCCCACCAGCAAGTAGAAGCTCACATATTTCTACAAGATGCTGTACTCTGATGCTATCAAAGGAAACAATCATCAGCCACTCCTACCCATGGCAAAATAGCCTTTTAACAAGGAGAGCCAAAGCTTCCTGTGACCAGGAAAAAAGAGAAAGCTGAGTAACCATTACCCATATTCCTAGAAGTCAGACATTTGGATGCCCCAAGCAAGCATAAGACTTTGCTTCTAACGGGATCTTTGTAAAAGATGGCTTAAGTGAGCATACCTACACAACAGACCATTAACAGGAACATTTGAGGTGGACTTTAACATAAGCCCATTTTGGAAAACCATCACCACAGTAGTTTTCATTTTCCTGCTACTTCAGGAAAGGCACTTCTGCCTTCACTTCCCCCCACCCCGTCTCTCCAAGCAATAGGAATAGGTGAACAAGGTAAAAACACTACCAGGAATCAAACAAACCACATTAAGGCAAGAAGCAGCCAGATATACCAGCAGATACGGATGTGCTGATTCCCGTGTACTAATTACTGACAAATGAGGTAATGGGGAAAAAAAAGAATCACACAAGCTGTGCCTCCGATCTCTGTCTCGCTAGAATTCTTCCTAACTCTACTCCAGAGAAATCCTTTACCTGGCTTATCTTTCTTGCCTCAAGACCTCAGTCTTCCCCTTCAGAAGAAAAGGTCCTGTGTATCCTTAAGGAAATTCGGGACTCTGCGCTCTAAGTCAGCTTCAGCTTTGCCTTTACCAAACGCTCGGAAGTTACACAGTTAGTACACCCCTATCGGCAGCAGTCTGCAGATTGAAGTCCTGTCCTTTTCAACAGGTTGATCCCATTTAATCACAAGGAAAAAAGAGTCACACTTGCTACGCACCGGGCTTGAACACAGGGATGGCAACAACGTATTTCGTTTGCCTTTTTACTGATAGTAAAGTAGCAACTAAACCCCGCCCCTCCAGAAAAACCTCTAAACAAACAAACAAACTCCACTAAACCTGGAAGCATTACTAAAGCAGCATTCTTAACGGATAGAAAAGTTGTAACATTAAGGAGAGGCACACGCGGTTTCCAGCAGCCCTTTCCCGGGGGGAGATGCCGCCGGCAGGTGCCGGGCAGAGTCTGAGCCCGCCTGTGCCGCGCTCGCTGTCCCGCACGGTCGGGGCCGATGAGGCACACCCGGGCTCCCGCCCAGCTCCGGAGCGCGTCACGGCCGGCGCCGAGCGGCTCCCCCGGCCCGCGGGGGAGGAGGAGGAGGCGGCCCGGCCTGACTCACCGCGGGGGGGCCCAGCGCCCCGGCCCGGGCGCCGACCGCGGGCGGACCCCCTGCCCGCCCCGCTGCAGGTGCGCCGCCAAGCTGGGAGCGGGGCCCGCTACTCACCCAGCACTTTCTTCTTCGACTCGGCCGCCGCGGTTGTAGCTGCGGCGGCGGCAGCGGGAGCCGCCTCAGCGACAGCCGCACCCGGCGCGGCGGCGCTCTTGGGAGCGGCGTCCGGGGCGGCGGGCGCGGGCGGCGGGGCGGCCGCGGCCGGGACGGGCGGCGCGGCGGGCGCGGGGCTGGCGGTGCTGGTCTCCGGCGCCTCGCTCATGGTGCCGGGCGGAGGTGTTGGGTGCTCGGCCGCGCTCGGTCTTACTGCCCCCAAAATGGCCCCGCCGAAGTTTTAACGCTGTCAGCGGGGGCCGGCGCGGCACGCGCGCCGCCTCATTAGCATTTAAAGGAGCCGCGCCGGCTGCCGGCGGGAGGTGCCGGGTGTGCGCGGCCCGCGTGGGGCGGAACGGCACGGCACGGCACGGCACGGCACGGCACGGCACGGCACGGCACGGCACGGCACGGCACGGCACGGCACGGCACGGCACGGTATGGAA
>QVAJ01000302.1:0-57428 GCA_003546035.1 Mixornis gularis
TGCACTGCCCTGCACTGCCCTGTACTGCACTGCACTGCAAAGTACTGCACTGCACTGCCCTGCACAGCCCTGCACTGCACTGCCCTGCACTGCACAGCCCTGCACAGCCCTGCACAGCCCTGCCCTGCCCTGCCCTTCCCTGCCCTGCACAGCTCAGCTCAGCTCAGCTCAGCCCTGCCCAGAACTCACTCCCAAGGTCTGTTCACTCCAGAGCAAAGCTGTGTTTGAGTATCTCAGCTGGGCACGCAGGACCAGCTCTGCCAATCCCCAAAAGCAAAGAACGTTTGAATTTCTGTCTGTATGGCATTACAGGGGATGACCGTCACACAGAAAAGATTTTAAACATTAATTACAGCATCTTTTGTAACTTTATAATTTAATTGCCAACCCTTTTCCCTTCAAATTAACCATGGATGTACAGCATATAATCAAACAAGCTTTTTTAAAAAGTACATCTCAATATAAATAGTTTATTCAGTGCATGGTTGTGTATACAACAAATAATAAACAACTTTTTTGTACCAGGCAGAAAGCTGCCTGTACAGAACTAACTCAGTTTTGGAGCACAGAATCCAACGATGATTAATGCACAAAATCTTACACATCATGCAACTCTATGCCAATATTCCAACTTTCTCCCATGCAACAGACATGATGACCTAAATGGAAACCTAACTACATTTTTTAAACAATTGTTTCCAATAGCATGTATAAGTATATGTTGTTTAGGGGTAACCTGTCCTAACGCTTCCTCCTACACAATATTCACGTGCCCGTTACAGTGAAAGGACTTCTACAAATAAGACGTTTCTTATAAAAAAATTAAGTCACCTTAATTCCACAGTTTCTGTCTTTAGAAAAGAAGCCACAACGATAGTTTAACATGACACACAAAATGGAATTAAGAGAAATCTACACTGGAGGATAATTTTATCCCTTTCTGTTAACTTCCACTTGGGATAACAAAACAACTCGGTTCCTACAGACTGGGGTTAGCACAAGAACTTTACCAGAAACTACAAATCTATAAAAATTTATATTTCATTGTGTTTAAAACCACAAGAACACTGTTTGCTTGAGCCTGAGACACCAACTCTCAGTTCCAACCCTGAATTTTGAATTATTTTTTTAAAGACAAAGCTTTAAAGACCCATTGGAGTTCAGAAATCAGAAAGTTGCACTATTCCAAATTAAAGGATACGTTTTTTTAACCAAGCCTTAGATATAAAACATTAAGCCAAGGAAACAACAGAGTTTACATATTTGTTTTTCGTTTGCCCCTATAAAACATACAAGCATTAAAATTTCCTTTGAAGAGCAAAAGTGGTCTTTTTCTGAGTTGGAAAGCAAATTCTTATCAGCAGCGAACGCTGTGAAATGTTTTTGTTTCGTTTTCCACAAAGCATAGGAGAGAGAGAGAGAGAGAGAGAGAAAGAGAAAGTGAGAGAGAGAAAGAGCCGGACATTTCTTCCCGGAGATATCCCCGCAGTTGTGTTTGCTGCTATCCAACTGCCTTGTGATATGCACAAGCACATTCTACATGCCTGGGGTTTATCCTCTGACAACCAGGAGATCTAATGGCTAACAAACGGGTGGGTGACCTATGYGAGTTCGGTGGCTTGTCCTGGGCAATTGAAGGTTTGGATGAAAGACTGCGAGTAAGAATTCAACTGCATCCAGAGGTAAGGTTCTGTTTAGAGAGCACTTGGCTGGCCTGAACCTGGCTACGTCGACTCGTTCTGGCTCATGGATTTACCCCCATTTAGCACTCCTGAAACGCTTCTGCTCTTTGTTGGCGTCCCACTTCCAGACCTGGAGAACTCTGTGAGGTCGTGGAGGGAAGGCTCTTTGTACATGGCCACTGCAAGGCAAGAGAGAGCACAAGGTCAGCACGGGCTGGGGCTGCTGGGGCAAAGCCCAGCTGGGACACGCTGGCATTGCTCAGCCAGCAATGTGCAATGGAAGGAGAGGCTCAAACACCCAGGGCAAGGAGACCCCTTCCCTTTCAAACACTCCCTGAGAACCTCTGAGATCCTCTTCGGTGGACTGACATTTCACAGAAGGGGAAAACCACTCCTCCCTCTCCCAGTTAAAACAGCCACCCACCCACTGCACTTACACAAGCCTGCAGGACAGACCTAAGCTGATAAAAATCAGCTTTTCCTTACTGACAGAGAAGTAGCACCGTCAGCAGTTGTGATTTAACCTGTGTGAACTCTGCTGAGACAAACACCACGTTACAGAACATTACACTCCTGTTACATAAGCACTGGACATGGCAGATATATATGCACAGGAATAAAACACAACMCAGTCTCGGTTCAGATAAATGGAGCAAACCCAAGCCATTACCTTTTARGGGTTTTGGAAGAAAGTGTGCTGCAGGTTTATTTTTCTTCACGTGGTTTCCTTTCATTATTTCTCCTTCTTTGTTAAGACCCAAATACCAACCCCGGCCAGACTGTTGCTGTCTGTAGATCATTGAGGAATATGTCACATAGTAGTTTTCAAATACTGATTCTTTGAACTTGCATTCAGGTGTAAAATGTTCCTGTAAGAAAGCAACAGGTCAATATGTGCAGGGCCAAATCTCACATCTGTTAATGAAGAAGCATCCAATATCCATTGCATTCTGAACAGTTAAAAGTCATACCTCTCATCCTCAACTATCCAATTATGAAACATGGGTCCTAAAAGTATTAACAAAAGACTAACACGATTTGAAACCTGTGAAATGACGCTGTGAGCAGCTCTAACTAGAATGTAATAAGATCTTTTTGAACGATGAGTAAAAAGTCTAAGTGAAGGTTTATTGACAGATGCAGCTAATGGCCATCAGGCAGACACAGAGCTGTGCCACCCCCTGGGACCAGCTGTGGTCATCCCTGCAGGCAGGAATGCTTTGTGCATTACCTGCTGGCCTGAGCTGTGTATSAGACAAGTGCAGGGAGAGTCCAGAGCCAAAATGCCATGAGTTGTGTCTCACTAACCCARCAATATTCAGTGAGCTGGTAGCAGCTGCCTCTGTGGTCTAATCTCTGCTCCTCSTGTGCCTGGTGTATCACCCACCAGAGCCCAGCCACCAGGGACCCTCTGCAGAGATCCCCTCTGCCCCAGGAGCCTGGGCCATCCAGCCCTGGGCTCCCTGTGGGATTGCACTGTGTTTTTTGGGAGCTGGTATCCAGCTGTCAGTGCAGATAAAGAGCAGCAAACCAGCCCAGAGCCCTCTCCTGCTGCCCGTGGTGTGCTGCTCTCCCCGTGCACCCCCTGCCTGAACCAGAACCACTGCACTGCTGCCCAGATGGAAAACCAGATCCAGACATGGAGCACGGCTCTGAGAGGGATCTCACAGCAGAACACCAGTCCTGACAGCACCACTCAGCTGATTCCCATAGCCCTGGCTCCCTCGGGCTTTGAACATTGCAACTTCTGACAGCATCTCACCTATGGGCTCTAAAAGCCCATAAAACATGGAAGAGGAAGGGTTTGGTCTGGTGATGGAGATGTTGACATCTCCCAGTTGTGCCTGTCTGCACCACAGAGCAGCCAGATGTTCCCTGGCCTTCCCTTGTGAAGGCAGCCAGCTGCAGGGGAGCTGCCCTTGTGCATACAGTACCCTGCAGAGGCATGAAAGAAAGGAGGAAAATTTGTGCTTGTATAATGATTGTAATTTTGATTTTAAAATATCACAGGAAATTAAATGTCTCAGGAGCCTAAGATATTCTTATCTAGTTTCTAAAATATTCTCATGTGAGAAAAGGATGGCATTAVGAAAAAAAAAGAAATCCTCCACTCTGCATTTTCTGCACATCTTTTGCCATTTTGTCTTTATAAGAGAGAGAAAAAAGCTCCCATTCTCTGACTGGCATTTGCTTCAACAAAGAATGTGAAGCAAGCAATTTTCTTCTTTTTTTTCCTTTAAGCTAATTGGTTATTACTTAGTTAATTGACAATTGGTTTCAATTGCTGTCAAATGGGGATAGTCACTGCATTTTTGTAAGATTTCTGCATAAAAGCCTTCCCTCACTGTTCCCTGCCCAGCACCAGCCAYGGTAACAAAGACTATTGCAAGACTATCATCCAATTAGCAGCAAAATGGAAAACTACAGTGCTCCCACTGCCAGATTATGGTTTATGTACAGTGATTTGGAGCTGTTTTGGGTACAAAAGGCCTGCCTGCACACAGCAGCAGAGGGTCAGACTGCAAACAGAACCAGAACATTTACCCTGGGGCTCTCAGGGAGCAAGTTAACCTCAGAGTGAGCAGCAGCCCAGAGTCCCTGACACAGAGGGACAGAAACAGTGGGGGGACAGAAGGAAGGACACTGAACCCCTCCCTCACTCCTGGTTTCCCCTTGGCTCTCATGGAAGTGCTGTGCTCCTGTGAGTTTGTTAGCTGAGCCCATGCCCGGCCTGATGGTGCCCTGTGGGTGCACCCAGCCTGCCAGCCACCCCAGAACATCCCAGGAAAATCCCTCCTGGAGCATCCCAGGGATCCTGCAGCAGCTACAGGGGCTGGATCCTCTCGACAAACAGAAATAGGTGAAGACACCTCTCCGTAACACACTCAGTTATCAAGACAAATTCCCTCCCAGCTTTTGGGGCACTAAAGCAGATCACCTCATTCCCAGGGCTGGCAGWGGTTCCTGCCCCTTTCTGCTGCCTGGCACCTGCCAGTTCCCAGGCTGCAGCTGCAGCAAGGTGGAAAACATCCTCCTTGCCAAACAAACAGCTCCCACTGAGCTCCTGCAGAGGGTGAAGGGCTCTGCCTGCTCCTGAACACCAAGTGAGGAGGAACTTGTTCCCACCCTTCCCTTGCCCTCAGTGAATCCAACGTGTGTCCTTCCTGCCCGGAGCAAACAGAGCCGGGGAGGAGCACTGCTGAGGGAAGCTCCGGGTGGGGAATGGCAGCACGGGGCATTCCAATTGRAATGGATTTCTGAGCTCGGCCAGTCCATGTGCCAGCCCAGCTGAGTACAGACAGGACTTCCATGAGCACTGTATCAATTCAGGATACAGTGCAGAGCAGCAACTGCAAACTGGCCATTGTGTTATCTCTGCAGGCAAATTCTTTATTAATACACTGAGGAAGAGCATGCTAAAGTCAGGAGAGGGTTGAATACCCCAATTAAAACTAATGTTTTCCAGCTCACATAGTCAATCCTATGCAAAATTTATAAACACAAGTGTTGAATTCTAAGGCCAGTTTTTTCCTGTCTCTCAGCTGTCCTTTTAGTCCATCCTTGCAATGAAAACAATGGAAATGAGTTCTGGAAATCCAGTGTTATGGATTATTACACAGAACAGATGAAAGTAATTATTTCTCTGATAGTATTTCCACCTCTGCTTGCCTCTGTCACTGATGATGGCACCTAATGATGGCACCTAATGATGGCCCCTTATAAACTGCAAGCACTCAAACCCCTCACACATCCACCCTTAACACTGAATGAATGAATGAATAAATAAAAGTTTTAAAGACAGTGTTGGATTCGCTGTAGCCATGACTCAGCCACGCTTAAATAAGCAGGAAGATGAACTGTCAGGGGCTGCTGCTTGGTTTTGAGCTGATCAGCTGAACTACCGAAAGGTTCCTTCATGAAAAAATCTGCATTGAATATGTGAAAAATAATTAAGAAAGAGTAATTTGGTGTAAGATGATATGGTAAGAAGGCCTCGTGGCATACACTTAAGAGTAGCTGCATTTCCAGGCAGCTGACTGGAAATACAGTCAGAATTTTAGATTATATCTAAAATAATTCAGGCTGCATTACWGAATGCCAAGCCTGAAAGCTAAAATATAATAAAAGCCAATCTGGAATTCTTCCTGCTCTGTGCAGAAGACAAATCTGAAGCCAAAACCCCTCCAAATTATCAGCCATCACACCCACCTACACTGCAGGACTGCATGTTAATTATTGTGTGCTCCAAATGACTCTGGTGCAGGAACTCAGCCTCCCCACGGACAGAAAAGGGGAAGGAAGGTGGAAGGAAGGTGTCTGGTGTCACAGGAGCCTCTGGCTGGGATGGCTGATGCACAGTGCTCAGAAGGAGAAGAAAGATTTTGCTTTCTGCCATTTACTGCATCCTGAATTTGCATTTTGGATACCATCAGCAGGGGTCTTCACCAAATTCTCCAAGTCACGAGGTCAAGACTGGGTTTGTTCAGTGTTTCTCTCACCATGGGCTGAGYATCCTGCAGCTACCCTACAGCAGTTTATTAGAACAGTCACAGATTTTGTTCAGATGGACTTAGAGGCATGAGTAAACAGCAAGAAAAGAAAAAAATCAACTTTGAAAAGTATTCAAGAAAAGTATTGTGTACTTGGGAAACTTGGAAAATGTTCTTATATATTGAGCATGTAATTATATTCCTTGTGATCAATGACTATGTCTGCGTATGGGATTTATCCTTTATTTTCTCCACTTAATGAAAATTGGATTTTTTTTCCCTCCATATCCCGATTTCTTTCAGAACTATAATGTAGCCCAGGATTCCATTTTATAATCATGAATTTTTGAAGGAGCCTCGTTAAGGCTCCAGAGTAGTGATTTTCTGCACCAGTGAGCCTGCCTTTTTTTATTAACAGAGATTGATTTTCTCCAGCTGGGCATGTGAAGTTCCAGGGTGTATCCTCTGGACCATCACCCTGTAATGTGCAGTGGTATCAACGGCACAGGATGGGAATACTTCAACTTTAATGTTATCAGGAATAACAGCTTTTAGATCACCAGTGTGAGAAGTCTGAAGAAGCCTGGATTTCCTGAGCCACCAAAAGCCATTTGCTGCAGCAATGGAAAATGGCAATTACCTTAAAGCAGTGCGTTTTGTATCAGATATAGCACATTTCCACAGACAGGTTCCAATCCCACAACGCTGCCCATTTTGCTGGAGTTCCCTTCTTTTGAGGAACGCTGGTGATGTCAGTGGGAGCAGGTCCCAGTCTGTGAGTTTGTAGAGGGGCCGTTTGACCGTGTAATTGTGACTGTACCCAACACTGTCACAGCAAAGACATCTCATCCAGAATGCTGTGGGGGCTTTTGAGGTGCTGCATCAGCTCAGGGAGGAGCATCCCTCTGGCCACCCCACTTCCAGGTGAGTTTTCAGAGRCTTTGCAGGTAGCCCAAAGCCCTCGGCAGGGGCTGTGGGGCTGAACTGACTGCTGCCAGACAAATAGCAGCTGATGGACAGGGATTTGTGGAACAGTGTCATTCCCCTGGAGGTCACTTCAAGGTACGTGACTGGCCATACAACCATGGAAGGAAGAAAATTACATCAAAAATTATACAAAGAAGAGGCTAAATTTATTCAGGAAAACAACCCAATGACAGGAGTGATAGGAAGGCAAAGTTTTCTGGAGAGTGATCCCAAAGAACTCCACAGAATGGATTTTCCTTATTGCTAGTGCAATAAACAGGAGTTTATCTAATGAAACACAAATGGTCAGTGGTGTATGAAATTATTTAGTGCAAAGCTTCTGTGGGACCCAAGGAAGCAGCTGGATAACCAGTATCTCCAGAGAAAGATTTCAGGGTGTCACCAGGTATTCCCTGAATCCATGAGAAATGCACTGAAAAGAGCCCATAATGATTCCCTTGGAATCATTCATTTGCACAGCAAATCAAATGCACAAATTCAGGGAAAAATGCCCACAGTGAACTGAAGTAGAAAACATATTAATTACAAATACAGAGATTCAGAGATATGATTTTCATTCATTACCCTTTTTCCACCCTTATCAGTGACTCAGTTGTGCAAATGTCTCCAAGTCACCTCTGCCCAGGTTTTTAAGTGGCGTTTAGGCCCATCAATAACCAACTATTTAAGGCTGGGTGYGCTCTGCCCATCAGGATGTGCTGCCTGGTGGCCCAAGGGAAAGGCTCAGTGACTGTAAACAATGCTGGGATTTAATTGAGAYAGGAGCTGTGCATAATGGTGTTATTGTTCCCCTGTCTTCTGGTGATGCTTCACTTTCACAACTGTGTTGATTAACCAAAGCAYTCCTTAACTGGGGCAAGAGAACTAAGGCATGATACATACAGAAAGAAGGTACWCTTCTGATTACTGCAGAGGAAATTAATCCTGCTGGAAAAAACCTGTAATGGGGCTTAAAACCTCTGCAAGATGCCCAGCAGAGATGTCAAACACAGGTCCCTGTCCCATACCATCCCACCAAGGTTTGACATACAATTTACTTGGTATGAAGAAGAAGGACATAAGATCCACTTTACCCCAAATTTTTCTCTTTGCATCGTGTTCACCTCTGATGATGCTGGAATCATTGCAGAGGGAARCCTCTGCCGTTATCTGAATGGTCAAGTTTTATTTTAACACATTCCAGTGCTTGCACCTGCCCTCTTTCAATTTCTGCAGCTTTAGGAGCCRTCCTGCCTTGGCCTGGAGGAGAACTCAGGGCACCTGAAGCAGCAGAGGCAGCTGCAGCAGGTCCCTCTGTGTGCAAACACCCCGAGCCCACTGGAGCTGGAGCAGCATTCCAGCAGCCTGGGACTGTGCCAGCTGCTGAATCCTGCTCCCATTGAAAACTACCAGAGAACTCCCTCTTCCTCTCAGCAGGCTCACAGTTTTCCCCAGAGCAGCCAATCCTTTTCATGAGTCCCCTAAGCTCATTATCTCTGTTCTCTGCCACAGCAGCTTCCACAGGTGAATCCAGCACTGYAGAAAACATATTTAAAATGTGTCTGTTGTTGTTTTTTATCATAAGCACACTTCTTGTCTTTTTTTTTTTTTTTTACAGCTTTCTTCTCTCAGCTTTTAATTTTGGAAAACAGCACATAAAAGTACTCAGTGTGCCTCTTCTGTGCCATTCATTACCCCACATCTCTCCACCGTGCCTCTGCTTATTCATCTCTTGTCTTAACTAAGCAGGCCTAATCTTTTTAAATCTCTTCTCATATGAAAGTTCCTTGGTGCCTTTAATCATTTTCATTACCCTTCACTGAATTCTTGCTTTTTTTTCCCCTCTATTGCTTCCAGAACTGAAACACAACATTTAAGAAGAGGCTGCACCATTGAGTTGCATAACAGAAGTAAGGTACTTTCAATCATTTTTTCTTATGACAAAGTAAAATGGACTTTGTTGCTCAACCTCACCATTGTGCATTTGTAGAAAAGTTCTCTATCTTTTAAGTTGTGTCTCTGATAAATATAGTCCAATTTTATGGTATTTCTGGCCCTCTGATTAGTCAGTGTACCCAAGCTTAAATACTAAAGGGAGAAAGAGGCAAAAAGCAGCTTGAACAGGTTTCTTGCCGAGAACTGGAGCAGAGAGCCCCAAAGATGCTAAGAAAAATATTTCATAACAAATCCATTATTACACAGATAACCTGCCAGACACTGCAATCAGATTTCTAGCAGATAGAACTGACATCAAATCCTAGTATGGATGTGAATTATAACTGCTAGAAAAATCTCTCCAACACAGCTGCTGAGCAGAATGTCCTCAACTTAACTGTGTCATTTCAGTATGCACCTTTTAAAAAACAACTAAGTTGAAAAAAAAGATTCCTTTAAAGTGTGGGGATCATCTCCTGCTCTCAGTCACAGACAGCCCTTCATCCCAGCTGCCCTGTTGTCAGGGTTTGCTCGTGGTTTGTGCTCTGAGAGTGGCCCTGCAGCTCCTGCTTTGGCTCTGCAGAGGATGGGCAGCAGAGCTGGGCACTGCRTCACCAAACAAGCCCTGGCACCTGTGACATTCACATTATTATAATTAAGCTCAGTTTTTATATTTACACTTCATAGTAAGCAAGTGAGATGAATTAATAATGACAAATATCAAATATGCTGGGTTTCTGAAAGCAGGATGTCTGTGTGTCTCTGCAGGCCACCTGAACATGAGGGGCTCACCAAAACACAGCTGGCCCAGCCTCCCCAGCATGGGGAACTCCCCACACGGGCTTGGAGGGAGCAGCAGGGCTGGGGAGAGGAGAATGGGATTTACTGCCTGATCCTGGACACAGGACAGCAGCCCTGGGCTAGGGAGATGGAAGAGATCTCCTTTGGACTGACACCCATGAATTCATGCACATTTTATCTTAAAGGGCTGGAAAACAATAATCTAATTAGTGTTTGCAGCAAGCTCTAAATCTGTCTGTTCAATTACAAGCAGGGACATGACCCCTTTTGCAGTGCATGCTCCTAAATTCTGTGGAAAATCAAGAAAGCACACAAAGCTTTTTCTCGTTTGGGGAAGAGCAGCTGAATGAACAGGAGTCAGAACAAGAGGGGACAGAGCTCTAACATGCCTCCTGTGGGAGCAGTGACAGCAGGGAACGTTGTCTCTGTGCTAACCTGCAGCCGGCCTCAGTGCCTGTCTGTACAATGCAGGTGGGTAAATCGATGTCAAAGACCCCCTCGTTCCTTCCTGCCCTGCTGAGCTGCCAGCCTGTGTTCCTGACGGCAAACTCGAGGAGGCAGAGCTCTCCCAGGCACAGCCTCTGCTCAGCCTGGACCTCCCCAAAGCTYCAGCAGCCACTCTGCTGACACTGAAGAAGAAAGATGGGGTCTGCACCAGAGGAAGAGCTCAGATGCTGCTGAACGAGCTCTTTTTCTGCACACCAGAAATTGTTCAGCGACTGTGAGAGGCTGCAAGTGGAAGATAAATAACAGCAGGAGCTGCAGGAGAAGGAATAATGCCACACTACATCAAACAGGTTCCTGCTTGGCTGTCAGCTCAGAGTCTGTGACATAGGAAAAGCCAGCCCTGCCCTTTGGCTGTGTTCATGTGGATGCACATTTCTGGGGCTCTGGCTCAGCCCACGCCCMAGTCCTGAGCCCCAGCAGTGCCTCAGCCTCTGTATTCTCCCCACTCATCCATGGGCACTGCCTGTGCTGGAACTGCTGCCTCAGAGCAGCCTCCTCTGCAGCAACACTGCCAAATGTATTTTAAGAACCCCCTGGAAAGCTTTGCAAAGTAGTAAGTGCAGCAGATTTTTTTGACTGGGATTTTATACTAAAAAATATTACCAAACTAACAGTCCTATTAATTAGGCTTTTATTCTGAAGCATTACATTGCATAATTGTTAGTATGGGTAATGTCAGTGTTGGGAAACTTAAGCAGGACATTACACTCAACAAAAGCAGGGACTCCTTCAGAACCTGATCCAAAATGTATTTTAACCAAGGCAAGTACCACCCATCCCTTTACTGCATTTTGGCTAGCCCCTAATGTTCAGGTGGCCTGCAAAGACACACGAACATCTTGCTTTCAGAAACCCAGGAGTTTTGATATTTGTCACTATTAATTCAGCTCGCATGCTTACTACAAAATGTAAATATAAAAACCGAGCTTATTAATAATAATGTGAATGTCACAGGTTCAAGGAACTGGTTATGTCCATCCTGACCAAACCAGCACCTCTGTATGCACGAATGATAATGAGACCTTTCCAAATGAGCTTGATTTACTGAAATGCCTTTATTCGTGCATGCCATGGGTGGATGTTTTTCCAACCTCAGTAGGTTGACAGTGCCAGGACATTACTGGCAGCCAAACCCTGCTTCTTGATAGAGAGCAGTGATGCTCTTTGGAATTTCTCCATCCTCACAGCTCCCTCAATGATGCTACTGACCATATGATGTTAACAGGGTCTYGGAGGGATGTCTGTATTAGAGATGGTAGGCTAATTGTGAGATCTGATTTCAGATGGCAAAAACTTCAATAACAAGATAATAAAAGATTATACAGGGGAGATGAGATGTAAGAGTGGCCCTTGAAGAGCTGGTGCTGACTGGTAAAACACATTTTTTTCAGCAGGTGARGACCCCACCCACACAGGGACACATGCAGGGAACAGGTTAAACTTCTCTCTGTAAATGACACACATGCATATCTTGTAAGCATTTTAAGTTTTGGGGAAGTTTTCCAGCACTTGAATGTCCKCCTTAACAGGCCTCCAACGAGCCAATGAGGCCAAGAAATAGCCCTGTCCTTCCAGGAGACAGCCTGAGCACACAGATAAGCTCTCACAAAGCTCTGGTTTCTTTCTCCCACAGCTTTGCACAGGTCTGTCATTTGGCTGGTTTACGACTCCCTGCTGCCCCTGGGCTGTGTAAAAGATTACTCTGGAGCCAGACTTTTGGGAGACACCATGCTGCTGTTGAATAAGCAGCAGAGGAGAAACAGGTCCCTAGTAAAACACTTGCAAACCTAATTTAAGYTTGGAAGACACCCAAATGTCTTTCGGACGTGCAATTTAAAACCCTAACCTAAGATAGCCTGGACTGCAATCACATATTTCTGGGAATGCTGTGGGACACTTGCTCCATGAATCAAACACTGCAGATCTCTGTATTATAACATTTCTGCAGGAGAGCTGTTCTGAGTTCTCTCACAGTGAAAAAACTAGAAAAACACTACATTCAGACATAGGTATGGCCACTACCTGACTTAGACCTCTGCACCTGCAGGTCTCTCAGGCTTCCTGAGGATTTGAGTCAAAGAACCATTCCCATTCCCATTCCCATTCCCATTCCCATTCCCATTCCCATTCCCATTCCCATCTCCATTACCTGTTGAACAGACAGGAAGCTCCCTGAAAGGACTTAGGAAGTTTGAGTGAAATCTTTGTCCCTGAATCATACAAAAAGGTGAATGATGTGAGCACTTTGATTTTAGATCTAAACCTTGTATCTCTGCCTCAGAAAGTTTTAACCACAGTTGAAGAACTGGCATGAGATCAACAGATGCTGTGTACTGTATTACAAGGAGAAATCTGAAAGCTCCCAGGTTTGGTTTGAAAACTACTGCAGTTATTTTTTCTTGAGATATCTAGAGTGCCTTGGATCAGTTCTGCCTCTGAACTGTGGTTCTCTCTTTCCAAGTCACAGCTGTCTGCAGCCAGCCAGCAGCGAGCTGAGCAAAAGCAGCCTGCAGGTGGAAGTGCAAAGGTGAGCCTGTCCATCAGAAAAGGTGATCATCTTTCCATTTCCCCTCGGGCTGATCTTCCATTTCACTGATCCCTGCCCAGAGGGACCAGCTGCTCRTGTTCACAGCAACCCCACATAAAATTATAATCTTAGCAGGGATTCCTGCACTTTCATTACACTGCAATGCTTTTAGAATTATTCCTAGGTGGCTTTGCCTAGCATTAATTTGGTCTACAAAATAATAACTTTCTTTCTGCAGGTCGTAGCAGTTTATCTGCTGGTCTCTTGTCTTTTTAAGCTCCAGCTGGGGAGATTCAGCTCTTCACTTCAGTGTCTCCCACCACTGGATGTTTGTTATTGAAAAGCAGCTGCTGTCAGAGCTGCAAACACAGCCAGGAAAGCCCAGAATGCAAACTGGAAAATGATGAGGAAGAAAAAGATTAATTTCTTCCCCCAGATTTTGCAAAACCATTACCTGTTTTTGAATGGCATTTCCAATTTGACACTGGGAACTGCTAAAGCATTTACATAAGAATGCAAAAATGCACACATTATCACTGCAGGAAGCACTTAAAATTTAAGATAATTATATAGTAGGGGAACCATTTCAAAGGACTCAAACAAAATAACAACTAATTCTAGAGAGTCACCCTTTAAGATGATTATTACTCTGCACTGCTGCTGATCCCCCACACTAAAAAAATCCTTCTCTTTACAATTATATGCACATTATAAATTCCTACTTTGTTCTTCCACCATCAAGCTCCTACAGCTGCCACTGACAAATTTGCATTCTCTGAGAGCTTAACTAGACAACCAAAATATTCCCACTGGGAAGCGAGGTAAAGCACAAGGTCGGGGCCACCCTCCCTTAGACCAGGGCTCCTGCAGCAGTGGCCTCCAACAAGGGACACAGGGGACACAGGAATCTGTCAGGAATCTGGCATTTCTCTCCTGTGGCATCAGCAGCAGAAACAACCCCAGGCTGGAGTCAGCAGCAYGGGTGATACACAAAAACCTGGCTGGGCACTGTGGGGGAACCCCTCTGCTGCTGTGTTTGCAGCCAGGGCAGCACTCTGCAGCCTGGGATGCTGCTTCTCATCTGTGCAGAGTAACAGAAAGCAGGAAAAATTTATTTAGTCAGCTGCTTTCCAGACCAAAAACCCCATTTCAACTGAGGAAACCTGGCATGGGAAGGGAGAAACACACTTGTGAGGGGAAACCCACCAGCTTCTCTTTACCTTCTGCTTCCACTCCCCACTGTTGCTCTGACTCCTGCCTCACTGCTGCCATTCCCTTGTCTTTGCCCCAAGTATCCCAGAGGGAAAGAAAAAAAAATAAATTCTGCCCTAGCTCTATTGCTCAAAGCAAACTCATCTGGGGAAAAACTTATCTGCCAAATCCTAATATGTTTTTATTGGATATCTGCTAAGAGAGATTTACAGAAGCTCATGCCAAAGTGAAACTCTACTTTATTTTCCCCCACAGCAAGGGCAAAAGTACAAACTGAACTCAGAGCAAATGAAAATTTCTTGTCTCAGATATTATGGAGACTTAAGGAAGTCCCACAACAAGCCTCTGACTTAATGGACAAAATAAAGTGTTTTCTAATTATTGGAAATAATAACAGTGAAAAGAACTGGAATTTTCCCACAAACTTCAGCCTGAAAACGAAAATGGATACATTTAAAATCTTATATTTGGGCAAAGTACACAGTAAATTACAACAGAGTCTGGTAATGGGAAGTGCAGCCACCTCATTAATAGGTGTTGCTCCCTGGGCTGCTGCAGGTTTTTCACTCAACTGTCTCAAGCAAACCAAAGCACTGGAACTCCCTGTTCTCACTGAAACCTGATTATTGAAAAAAGACAAAAGAGCTGTGCCAAGTGATGGTCTAGAGGTGATCTTCTGCTGTGGACAGCACCTGGTCTGACCTTTCAAATCAGCCAGCACCCTTTGGGGTCAGGACACTGCAGTTGCCAAATTCAAGCCTGGCACTTGCCAGAGGGGCCTGGGACAGACTCAGTGCTCAGGGGACACTCTGGGAAGCTGAACACACTGAAATGAGCCAAGCACCATGTGCAATCTCCCACTTTGTCAGACAACAGTGATTACACCTGTTAGAGGTAATGAATGTTTGCACTCCGTTGTGAGAATGAGGACTACTAAATAATACCTGACTGTAATCACATTTACATATTGAAGTGCACATAGAAAAAGAAGTCTTTTAAAAGATTCACCTTTCCTGCTCCCAGCAGTTGCAGTCACTGTGATGCAAGAATGCAAAGGGCTGAATTACTTCTGCAGACAGGAAAATGATTTATATATATTTTAAATAATTCATGTGATTTATATTAAAAAAGGCTCATAACCTAAGAATTGAATGGTGTATAGACTAGTTCATCATTGGGGTTTTAATATGACACCTCTAAAATATGCATATGGATCAATGATTTACTAATAATCTACTCTTATAACACAGGCACACAGAGAGAGAAGCAAAGTACAACAGGTTTGAACCCTTTAAACCCCCCAATTTCCACGGTCACTGCTATTAAAAAAAGTACTTAAATTAAGTTGGTTTTATTATCCCTTTGCAAGTCTTAATCCAATACTGGGCTACCTTCTACCACAGCACATAAATAAATCAGCCTTTCATTGTCAGACACCTGTACAATATTCTTGTTGTCCRTTTACTTTTAGTTTTCTGGGTATGCTGGGCATATCCCAGGCATGCAAGAAGGATCTACTTGTCCTTAAGAAACTCCAGATCAAAAAATAAATATGATAAAGATAAAAAATATTCATCAGGCAGCAGGAAATCAGGGGAGGAGAGCAGGGCWGAGACAGGCAGCAATGATGTAATGTTCAGAACTGTATTTAAAAAGTAAATCCTTGAAGCTGAAGTGCATTTCAGGTTCAGCAGCAACTTCAGCACTGGGAGTGAACTCCTGGCAGTGCTGCAGTGCTTCAGGAATGTGTTTTCCTGGCTCATCACGACACTTGGCTCCCTGTGTTTGCTCCTTGGTTTCAGAAACAGAACTTGTCTGCCAGCAGCACCTCCCCGTGCTAAGATGTTATTCCCACATGAGCATTTTCACAGAGAAGAAAATGAAAACCCACTTCTTACATGTTTTGCCCAAGGCTAACGAGGAATTTATTGCCCAGCATGGATTAAAACCCCAAAACACTTCTTGCACCACCACTGCTCCGAGTACAGACTTTTTCTGTCTCTGCTGACTCCACCAATCTCTCCTGCACACTGARGGCA
Source organism: Mixornis gularis (assembly GCA_003546035.1). NCBI lineage: Eukaryota > Metazoa > Chordata > Aves > Passeriformes > Timaliidae > Mixornis > Mixornis gularis. The sequence continues at coordinate 16,160 of QVAJ01000302.1, forward strand.
AGCTGAGTTTTGAGGCTCTTGATTTATTGGTTTTTAGACCAGCAAAATGCCCTGAAATAGCCCCAGTACTTGTACTCTCCTTACCTGCTGCAAATACATTGCTGAACCTGTATTTTGTGTTTTTCTGTACAAGTTTTCACCCTCAGAAGATGCAGCAGGATTTAGCTAGGACTAGCAGAGGAGTGTCCATTCTCAGGTTCCACGAGGACCATGGTCACATCTGCCTTTCCCAGAGTTAAGAGGCTCAGGAGCAGCTGCTGAGGGCCCAAGGTCCTGCCTRCAGGAGGGCAGCACTCATCCCAGCAAAGAGGAGGAGACTGCTGCTGTATTTACACTCACAGCTTGTTCCTGTTGACCACAGGTTCCACCTGGAGCAGCAGCACTGCCTCATGACTTCTGGGGAAAGTAGAGGACAGCAGGGCACACCCCACCCCTGGAGGTGCTCAGGGCCAGGCTGGACAGGGCTTGGAGCAGTCTGGACTGGGAGAAGGTGTCCCTGCCCTGGAGGGGCTGGAAGGAGATGATCCAACCAAGGTCATCCTGTGATTGTGTGATGATTCTGTGGCATCTCCACACCGACTCCTCTGCAGCTTTGTTACTGCTGTTTCTGCTTTCTGGAGGGAGAGGTTCCTCTACAACACCTTGGTGCCTCTACCTGCACTGCCCCACTGCAGAGCCCAAGAGGGCAGTGAAACCTTTAGGGTATTTTTACCTGGTAAAGCTTTTTTCACCCTGGTGCTGGCTGCATGAACTGAGCTCTTGGCAGTGGCAAACTGCTGGCACCAGCACCTGGCTGGCGTCAGAAGGGAACTGGGCTGCACCAGCAGCAAGGTGCTACCATGGTTTTAAAATTCAGTTAGGCATTCTGCACTGGAAAGCTTCTCCATCCCTTGACAAAATGCATCCCTGGTGTGTTGGAAGGGAAATCAGAGGGAGGAGCTGCTGGTGATCACTTTCCCAGTAAAACATGGCCAATGTGCATCACCAGTTGCCCACTGCCCCAGTTACAGTGCRTAGATACAAGTAAGTCAAGTACTTTATTTGTGTAATTACAAGGAACTGATCCCTTGGGGTCATACAAATAATTCAGTATACTAACTAAAAATGAGCTTTCTGAGAACAGTTACACTAGTATAATCTGATGGGAGGCAGAGTTCTGGAAAATAAATGCCAAAGGGGATGAAAAACAGCTAAAGCTAATTTATTTTTTAAATCAAGTGAATATTAGCATTTTTTGTCTGTATTTGCTCAGCTTTAAGGAATAGCCTCTTTGCTTATTTGTTGCTATTTCTTCCTCTTGCCAATATATCTCAGCCTGAGGAATTGTATCCACAGTTCAGCACAAGTGCTAAGGAGTGAAACCCAGTTATAATAAAGCTACATTGAACTACATGTGGGAGACACCTTTGCCCATCAGCCTTTCCAGGGAGCTTCTGAAAAATAACCCCTGTTATTAAACTAATCACCTTGTGTCAAACGGCAGAGTGACAATAGAGACAATTTACCTGGGTAATAACTCAGCAATAAAGGTATGTACAGGGGAGGAGGAAATTAGGTTGTTGCAGACACAGCAATAACATCGTGAAGCAAAATCCAGTATTGGAGGAGATAAAAGTTTCCCGTCCCAATATTCCTCCATGACAAGTATGAAAGAGAATGCATAAGAACAAGGGGAAAAGATGAAAGATAGCAGCAGAAAAAAACGCCTTTGAGAAGTGAGCTAACAGGTAATTAAAGGCTGCAGAGGAAGCAGATCAGAGAATGGCAGGGACRTGGATCCTGGTGCCACTCCCCGTTCAGTTCTGCTGAAAGCTCTGCAGGGGGATCCGGCCGGGGCTGCTCTCCCCATCCCCACCCCCGGGACACACCTGGGAAAAGGGGCAACCACGGTGCTGAGGTGGCAGAGCTGGTGACAAGGCAAGCCAGAAACAAAATGTGTGGCAGTGACATGTTTTCTAACAGCAGTGACAGATTTTAATAAGCAAGCTATTCTTCAGTTTTGATTTGAGGTGTATATAATTAGGTGATGTGGGTGTTGAGTGATAAAACCCACAAGAAATACACAAATTAGAAGCACTGATTTTTTGAAAACATGGCCYCTTTCAGACTAAGTGGCATGACCTATTTTTATTGTATTATTATATTTGGAAAATAAAAGGAAAACCTTTCTTTTTCATCTCTTCTTCAGCATAGGAAAGATTGGGGACAAATGACACTGCTCTTTTAAGGTCTCCTCTTTCAAAACTTAAGAACCTTTACTTGTGGTTTGATTTCTTTTACTGTTAACTGGCTTCTTCCTAGAAGAGATGAGATCTATCTTGTTTTTTACAGATTTTCCAGTGATCACTTTCACAAACTTCCCTACAAACTCAGTTAAGTATTTCTCTGCTCCAGATTTGAGTAAGACCAGGAAAGCTAGAAATATTCTATGACTGCTGAACAAAAGCAAGACTTTACAATGGATTTCAGGAATATCCTTTTGAAGGGATTATGACTGCTCAAAAAAAAAAAGGACCCTCTCCGAACTTTTGGGTATTTCCTCCCATAGCAAGATCTTTCTATGGGTTCTGAAAGTGAAATACCCAGTACAACTTTCTGTACAGCCTGCAGGAGTTCCTGCTCCTCACTGTCACCACTAATGGGCTGAGCAGGGGATCAATACAGCAACTGCACAAAATACATATTTCTGTCTACCTCAGAAATCTAATCAATTCCTGTGGGGAGACAGATTTTGGAAAGACAGATGGTGCTGAGGACAGTCTTGCCCTCGATCTATTGCAGCTGTGTTAATTCTCCAGGAGTGGGAACAGCCCTGCCCTCCCAGCTGTGGGTGTGACAGTGAGTGAGGGAGCTGGTACAGRGCCAGGTGGGGTCTGCTGGCCCTGCTGGGAGGAGGGAGGGACAGGAGGGTGTGCCAGGGACACACAGGGTCAGATGTCACACGGGGGACACACAGGGTGAGGTGGCCATGGCAGGGACACACAGGGTCAGATGTCACACGGAGGACACACAGGGTGAGGTGGCTGTGCCAGGGACAGGAAGGAGCGAAGCTGGAACTGCAGAAGAAAGAAAGAGACAGTTGTGTGGAGCTGCCCATGGGAGTTTACATAGAAAAAACAGGAGAGAYTTTCAGACAAGGTGCTGATGCTTGAAGCCTTCTGAAGTTTTTCTTGAAGCACTCTGAGTGTCGTAGCTGTCTCGACAACCACCAATTCCTTTTTAAATAAGGTAGATTATCTTATTTAAATTTAAAATGTGAAGTCCTTTGGTGTGCAGGACAATGTCTTGTTCCAGTATCTTCGCAATCTTTCATAAAGGCCTCCAGTGGCCACCAGCTCATGAATTACCATTTTTAGAGCACGTTATCATCTCCCCATCATATGAATGTTATGTAATGACCCATCCTTATCTCTGGAGCCTGCTGTGGGCAAAAGCCCAGCGTTATTATTTCCTAAAAATCCACTTAGCAGGGCTGACCAGGGATGGTTATTGAAACACTATCAAATATGCATCTGGGTGTGGGGACACAGACAGAGATGGTGCTGGAGACAATCYTGCCCTTGATCTATTACAGTTGTGTTAATTATCCAGGAGTGGGAACAGGGACACACAGRGTGAGGTGACCGTGCTGGGGACAGGAAGGAGTGAAGCTGGAACTGCAGAAGGGAGGGAGAAGAAGGAGACAAAGAGCCAGAGCTGTGTGGGGCTGCCCAGGGATTGCAACAGAGAAAAGRTAGGAGAGACTTTTAGATAACAAGGTACCGACACTTAAAGCCTTCTGAAGTCTTTAATGAAGCACTCTGGGTGTTGTGGCTGTCTGACAACCATGTCTGGGGACACAGACCTTGCCCAAATCTCTTGTCCTACACACAGTACAGAAGCTCTGCCCAGCCTTTCCCAAGTTCTGCACTTCCCCAGCACAGGGCTGTCCCTGCTGTGCCATCCCCAGCTGGGCATAGCCTGGCCTGCCTGCCCTGAGCCCYGCCAGCCCTCCACAGGGTTCTCTGGAGCACAGCTGCTCCCCAAAACTCATTCACCTCTTTTTGCATTGTGATAAGGTATTACTACAGCCAATAAAAATGAACTTAGTCCCATGGGAAACACCAGGACTATAAAACCTGTTCTTATGTGAAATCAGTATGAAAACCACCAAAACCCTGTATCTTTTCACAACACGAAATAGTAGAAATCATCTCCTGATACACTTAAAATGCTACATTTAGGCTATTATACAACAAAAGACTGAAACTGCCATTTTGAAATGGGTTTTTTTTTAGCCATAATAGTAGTATTTTAATAGTCTTTTCTCAGAAATTTTAGAAATCAAGACTTCTAGCTTTTCTTCTGGATACATCCATCTATCTCCCAGCTTTCTCTCCTGAAACCTATTTTTGTGAAGTCTTTGTTTATCCTTATGGATGAAGAGCCCTGTTTTGCAGATGTCTTCATAGAGCACCTCATCCAAAGCATCCCTGATCCTGGCTCCYCAAAGATCTTAGAGCTGTCATCCATTCAGATTCATAATAGCAGTGATTAATAGGAATAAGAATATAAAGCCAGCAGAACAGAGCTTAGTGGGAATGCTATACTTTTAAATGAAAGCTGATTAGTCTCAGCTGTTCCTTCTGGTTAACACTGAGCTGTAATACTTCTTGATTCCATCTGCTTTACTGCCTGGCCTTTTGTAGGGAAAAGATCATTTTTATTTTTATGACTGCAAAGGCAAAGTAGCAGCATTTTTAGTGACCCTCAAAGCTGTAAGGACTCAGGAACAGGCATCATTACCAAGAATCTGCCCCAAATCGCCCTTTTTATTTCACTGCCTTTTGACTTAACAAGCAATTGCACCTGTGGAGAACCTGACGAGTCCCCATGTCCCTCTACCTGAGTCATCTTCAGACCCAATACTGCCAGGAGTGACTGTAGTGACCCTCTCCACCCAAAATCCTGGCCCCTCTGTCAGCCAGCTCCCGCATGGGGGCTGCTYCCCGTGCTGCTCCTGCCTTTGGCCCGAGTTCTGCCTGCCCTGCAGTGATGTGGGACGAGCCCAGCTCTGCTCCCAGCCTCACCACCACAGCAGCAGTGTGAGGAAAGTGTGCTCTCTCTGCAGCAGGGGACTCTGCCCTCCTGCAAACACTCTGCCCTCCTGAGGACAAGCACTGCAAGGACTTTGTGGGGAAAACATCACTGAAGGTCAGGAGGACTGTCCTGGGGGAGCAGAGCCTTCTCACACCATGTGGGAGTGCTGCTGTGAGCAGGCTCTGGGCTGGGGCTCTGCCCCAGTGCCCTGGGCCGTGGGATGCCCCATGCTGGGGGAGGCTGTGAGCAGAGCCAAGAGCAGAGCAAAGCACTGCTCAGTGCTTCACTAACTTCCATCCAAGGCTCTGACCACTATCCTTGGACTGTCAGATGAAAAACATCTGTTTCATGTAATGACTTCTCCTGATGCCTTTCAGACCCCAGCAAGTTTGAAACGTTGCCCCTTATGCACTTGGAGCACATTTCCCAATTAAGAACAGAGCAGTTCTTGTACAGTCAAGTGGGAGATTTGCAGTACTTACTGTAACCCAATTGTAAGAAAGATCTCCAGGGCTTTATCAACTTTTTYCTTGAAAAAATTAATCTTGGTAAGAAAAAGCAGAACTTTAACCCACACAGCAGCTTCCCAGACAAGCTCTGCCCTGGCCATGTCTTCTCCTGGTCTCACCCAGAAGGTTCAAGAGGCTCAGTTCACAGAACTGCAACCACTCCTGGCTATCACCAGGGTAAACAAGGACAGATTGCCGGAGTTACTTCTGAAGAGACTGACCTCAAAGAGCACAGGCATTGTCTGATACACAGGAGAACCTTCCTCACAGGAAAGCACTTKGAAGGAGGTAATAACTTAGCCCTTATCACTTCTTGATGTAAAAAGAAAATGCTTTTACCAGTTAATGGCTCAGAAAAGTGCATGACTGGTTACTGTAACCACAACAACATACTCAAAAGCAGTGAGACAGAAAAGGAAGTGCTCCATAAGCATATGTTGTTTTTAATAAAGAATGACTTAGTGTGGGGAGACAGAGATGGTGCTGAGGACAGTCTTGCCCTCGATCTGTTGCAGCTGTGTTAATTCTCCAGGAGTGGGAACAGCCCTGCCCTCCCAGCTGTGGGTGTGACAGTGAGTGAGGGAGCTGGTACAGAGCCAGGTGGGGTCTGCTGGCCCTGCTGGGAGGAGGGAGGGACAGGAGGGTGTGCCAGGGACACACGGGGTCAGATGTCACACGGGGGACACACAGGGTGAGGTGACCGTGCTGGGGACAGGAAGGAGCGAAGCTGGAACTGCAGAAGGGAGGGAGAAGAAGGAGACAAAGAGCCAGAGCTGTGTGGAGCTGCCTGTGGGAGGCTACAGAGAAGAGGAATGAGAGACTTGTAGATAACAAGGTGCTGATACTCGAAGCCTTCTGGAGTTTTGTTACTGAAACACTGAGTGTCATGGCCATCTCCACAGCCACAACTTAGTGCCAAGGGGGCCACACAGTTTTCAAGGCTGCTTGGCAAAAGCAGAACAGGGTAGGGACCCAACACCCTYGGGATGCCTCATTGTGCCCCATCCAGTCACCACCTGCAGCATTCCCCTGGCCTGCTCTCTCCTGGGCATCCCACCCCAGGCTGCAGAACAGGGCAGATCCTCTCCTTGTCCACCTTCCCCATATAGAGCATTCAGTCTTCCCAGCCTCAGCACAAGGCTGCACTAAGTTCAGTGCTTAATGCACTCCCTGGGTACTTAGGACTAAGATGATTTGGTCAGAACTGAGATTTGGAAAGCTGATTTTGTTCTGGCCTCCCATTAACTGATCATTTATTACAGTGGGTGTTATCAATATTCAGAGGTCTGAGAGCTCCAAGTACAGATGTAGCACAGGATGACAGTAATTTATCATGTGCAATGGCTCARATGAGGCTGGAGGAGAAGTGCTACCATCCAGGTGGCTTTCTGAGAACAAGCACAATGAATCAGCCAGCAGCACTGTCATATCCTTCCTGTGAAACTGTGCAAAAGGCAGGGAAGTTGGCCCTCCACATGCTRCTTCTCCAGCTCCCCGTGAGCTAAACAGCAACACGGTCATGACACAGACTTCAAAATATCTGCCTGCCATGAGGGTCATCCTAACCAGGGCCTCAAATTACCTGGTTTGCAGGCTCCAGCTGGAACAAACAAAAATCCCCTTCTTCCTACAGCAAAACCTTCCCAGACCCTGCTCACTGCACCCTTGCTCTGACTCCACATCAAAGCACTCACTTGGTGGGCAGCCCTGACTGCCCCCCGATTGCCTGGTCATGATACAAGGACCTTCCTCCAGCTGCATTTCATTCTTCCACTTGAAAATGTGGGTAATGTGGGAAATGGATTTGTAGAGAATTCCCAAAGCCTGGCAGAAGGCTCACACAGTCTTGTGCACCTGTGTGCAAACTCTGAGATAAAGAGTGCTGACTGAGAAAGGCCATGGGATARGACAGACATTGCTGAGAGAGAAATGGAACTGGAAACAAGTTTGAAATTATGGCCTTACATACAGACTAGATATTTTGGAGAAATAGAACTATGAAAGATGTATTATAGCAGGACCCAYGTAGGGTATTTGAATGGATGATTGGTTTAGGAGCATTAGCAGCAYTGTGTGGCAAAAGCTGATAGGCCAGAAAACACTTACAGTGTATTGTAATGAGGAAATAGTTTGGCTTCTGATTGTGATGGTGTGAACTGTAACCTCTGTATTGTCTCACCCTTCTCATGAGACTGAAAATGGAATAGAGGTCTTTAAAATGACCCTCAGGAGCTTGGTCCCTAGGTCAGAAAAAGGTGTAACCCGACAGGTAAGGTTACCCTTAGCTGCCCAGCATAGGCAGGAGGCAACATCAGGAGTAAAGATCAGTTGTCATGGCAGCTGAAACCTCAAATAAACCTGAGTGAATACCGCAGGAACCACCAGGCCATGACAATGCTGCTTGTTCTGGTTCAACAACTTCCTCATATTCTTTCCTGCAAGAGAAATGCGTTTTGCTCTTCTTGGGAGTGGCTGGGAGAAACGTAAAGCTCAGGTAAAGGTTGGAGTGGGAATGCAGCTCCAGTGATGGCTCCTATGGAGCAAATGGGCTGAAAATGAACAGCAGAACTCAAACAGCAACAAACAGGAGCCAGATGAAATTCACAGAGAAAAAAAAGTTGCCTCATTTAAACAAGCAAATCAGCATTAATAAACTACCACCTTCTTTAGCTGTGCTGGTGTAACATCCACCAGTGCCAATCCCGAACATGTGCCCCGAGCAGGAATGTAGGAATGTGATGAAGGCTCAGCACCTCTGAGCATTCACATCCCGCTGAGAAATGCTAATGCAATGTTTTCACTTAACCCCAGGACTTGGACCCCAATTCTGAGAAGGCACAAAAGCAACTGCTGCCTTCACAAAATCGAGTCTCTGATAAGATGCTGCAGGTTCCACACCATTTCCTGAAAGGGAGATAAGGACAGAGTTTGGACAATTCACATCCTGGGCGATGGTGACTTGGAAAATCAGCTCTGGGAACAAAAAGCAGATTCAGGTAAACTCATCTGCTGATATGGAAAAGTAATTCTAGTACAGAGATGAAAACTACTTTAAAGTCTCATAAAAACAATCTGAACAAAATGCACTTAAAAACTTTACATTGACGCTAGATTCTCTGTCATCCCTGCTCTTAGGGCTAGACTTGTACAGCTCAATTGGTCAGACCAAAGCTGGACAGGAGCACTCTGGGCTCTGAAAATACCACAAATTCTACAGGCTGCTGGAACATTGTTTTCATGGCCATGTCAAGGACCAGGGAGGTGTCACCTGAGCTGACAGCAGCACAGACCTGCAGAGGGGCTGGCTGTGCTGCCCCATCATGCAGCACAGGGTGGCTCTGACATGCTGGGTACAGCCTGGGCCTTCCACTGCTCCCTGGGGCTCACCCAGGTTTGCCTCCTTCCATTCCCTCACTCACACCAGGAGTGTGCAGAGCTCTGGAACCAGGCTGCAGACCTGAGACACAGAGCCTGCCTCCACTGCCAGCTTTAGCCAGGGAAAAGCTGACCTTGGGCCCTCTGGGGCATCACGGGCTGACCTGGCCCTGTGGCTGCTCCTTCCCAACAGACACAAAGTAAGAGGAACTTTCCTTAAGGCTTTAAAACTTTTTTTATCACAAGCAAATGTTGAGACAGAAATCACCAAAAAAGCCCAAATTCTCAGCTGTCATGAGCTAGCCCTTGGTAAAACTGTCATAAATGGGTCATTTCCATCAAGTGTGACTCAGTTCATGGGGAAGGTTTGACTGAGTACTTAATTTAGGCTGGAGGAAACAGCCTCTGTGCWAACCCTCTACTCTGATATTTCACACCATTTGACAATCTCAAATATTTTTCACTCATGCTGATACTTTTCTTCTTGGTGTCAAAAAATTTCAGGGCAATTTTAACATGTACCTTCAAATCATCTTCAAGCTGAAACAAATCTGAAAGGTGTGCATTTCCCCACAAAACACCCCCAAAATATCTGCGGTTACTTCTACAGCTGAGGTGAAGTTAGAAACTTYAGGGAACATCTTTGTTAAGGTTGGTAGGAAAAAGAAATCAGGCAGAATGAACTACAGTGAAAACCATCTGCCATCAGCAGCTCACAGACAGCAGAGGATGAGAGCAGCAAAYCCCACTGAGGGGTCAAAAGAATTCTGCAAATGTCTCTTTTCAGCAATTCTGCCACTAAACCTGAATCCCAGGAGTGTTGTGTAGGAAAGGAGAACTCTCACTCAAAATGGACAACTCATCTGCAGTAATGAATTCATTACTGGAAAGCCAGATAAAGCATTTGCAAGAGGGTGTTTTTTTGTTTTTTCTTTTGGTGGGAGAAAACTATGCAATGGTCTTGCTGGCACAGATTGGTATAAAAGATGGTTTAAATTTTCTTGTGCAAAACTATATGGCAGACCAGAAGGAAAAGATAAACATGTGCACAGGGAGAAAAACAGTTTTGGAGAAAATTTATTTCCTCTGAGGGAAATGATTGCGTGTTTTAAGATTATGAAGAAAGTAGACACAAAATTCAGCCCAACTGAATCCTCATTAATAATGTCTGCATTCATCTGGCTCACCCATGCACAACTCTGTGTGTCAGGGGGTTCAACCTCCAGCACAGATACCTTCCTCACCATTAATTAATTCTTTGCCAGCACTCCTTTCCAAGTAATTTGCTTCATGAAAAAAATTAATACTTYGCCCATATGTACTTAGTTAAGAATAATCTACTCAGATGTGATAGAAGGCTGTCTGATCTGTAATATACTTGCTGTACCATATTTTATATTATCCTGCTTGCTTTCTTTCCCTATTTCTGTTCTTTATTAATTCATTCTCTCTCTCTGACTTTCCCCTTTAGTAATTCTCTGCTTGGTTTCCAGCCTTGTTTTTATCAGTGGATTTTCCCATGACTCCTTTCTTTGGCCCCTTGAAGAGAACAACAACAGCTAAGTGTCCCAGCCCCAGTCAGACTGTCAGACCCCACACACCCTTGGTAGCAAGCAGAACACTTTCTGCCCACTTTCACATATTTTTTAACAAGCTGGCTTTCAAATAAAACCTACAGYGCTTAAATGATGCAGCTCCTTTTTGGCAGAGATGATCACATTCCTAAGCAGTTCATCCAAAGGCTYTGCAAAGGCAATTCAAGCAGATCCTTCTACCTGGGACTGCTATTTCCCAGAGGCAAAAACACTCTGCTGCTAATTTAAACAGAGCGTATGTGTTGTGACAGGTAGAAGAATTATAAAAGAAAGGCCTCATAAAATCAGGCCTGCTCTATTAAATTAATAGCTGGCCTGTCATCTCTTCTAAGTGTAGTTAACCAATTTGCAAGTTCCCATGCGAGAACAATCTTGGTATGAAAGGTCTGTTAACACAACAACTTATATACTTGGGTTGAAAAATAACTGCATGTGTATAAACAATAAGACCTGTCCCATGAGAAYCCATAAAGGAGAAATGTAAACAACCTGAATCTTAGCAGGTAGCACAAATCACCTTCTGACCAAAAAATGAAATAGTAAGGAAACTACCAGCCAATAGGTGTTGCACACGAAAACTGTGTGAAAACTGTGTGAAAAGTGTGCAAAATTAAGTGATGTGAAGGAAGGTTTGGCTTTTCCCGCATGAAGAAAACGGAGTCTCGGCTAACTTTGTCCAATATCTGATGACCCGAGGCCGCGAGAGAGTTCGTGGGCCAAGCCGAGACCGAACGCACAAAGTCGGGAACGAGCAGCCCGCAGCCAAAGGAAATTAAAGCGGCGAATACACAAAGTAGAGARAGGCTCCGGCTACAAACAGCCACGGCACGGAACAAAATACAAAAGACAAGAACCGGGCGGGGAGAGCACGGGGGATAGAAACAAACAGAAACAAAGAAACAAACAGAGAAACAAGCACGGCTCCCGGGAAGGCGGCGCCCGGGGGGTGAGCATGGGCCGAAAAACGCATTGCGGCCACTGAGAGCTGGGGAAAGCAGCGGCCTCAAAACCCGTGGAATGTACGGCCAGAACCGGAGCTGTGGGAGACACGATCCCGAACCGCGGGAGAGCGGCCCAGGGCCGGGAAACAGACTGTGTCCGAGGAGACGCGGCATGGAGAACCCTGCAAACACGACGTGTAAAGAATACGACGTGTAAATAACACGACGTGTAAATAACACGACGTGTAAATAATACGACGTGTAAATACGACGAAGCGAGCCGCGGAGACGGGCTCGAGAATGGTGTGAGAGGCGGCGGCCAGAACTCCGCGCAAACTGCGCCACAGCCCGCACAGACCGCGGGGTAACGCCCAGACCGAGAGTTTATAAAGGGGTAAAAGACGGGAAAGCTTAGATCGCGAATTTCAGCCGGCGAAAAAGCGGTAATAGGTGCGTGGGCACTTWTATTGCGCAAATGGAAATCGCGAACTTTATTGCTGCAGCGTAGAAAACCATGAGAGCAGATGTACGAAGTGCCCTTTCTRTCGAAAGGTGGGACGAGTTGAGGCACGTTTTGTGGGCAGCGGCCATAGGAGAAGATGTGGTAGCCACAGAATCGTTACCTACGGGGTATTTAATGGGAAATTCGTTAAAAAACCGCGACAATCTGCTAAAGGGACCGCAGCTACCGTGTCAACCAGCAACCCCCTCGGGCTGCAGAGACCTCTCCTGTGTCTGCAGGTCTGTTTCTGCTCCCTCTACCCACGAACGAGGGGAAAGCTACTTTTTAATTGCTTTTTCTCGTGTTCAAAAGACTATTAAGAAGTGTTATATTCACTTTGAAACTGCTTTCAGCCTAAGCCATGTGAAGACGCGGCCGCACAAAAAGYCGGGAGACGAAATCTGCGTGCSTGCGCCTCTGGAAAGTGGTTCCGGCGGGACACAGTGTCCCCGGCGGCAGTGCGGGGTGGCCGGCTCCCGCTCCGCGGGCAGCCGCGGTGGTCCCGGTGGCGGGCGGTGGCCGCGGTAGCTCCGCGGGGTGAGTTTGATCCTCCAGAAAGCCCCGAGCTCCGGGCACCGGTCGGTTCGCAGCCCCACACGGAACGCGGGAGCTCTGCGGACGGCAGGAGCCGGGCCCCATTTCCTGCGGCACGGCCCCTCCCCGGAGCTGAGGGCTCCGCTCCCTCACGGGCTGTGCGCGGGCTGTTCAACAGCCCCCGACACAAAACCACCGCCAACAGCGGCTGCACACCAGGTCTGACAAAACTGTGTAAAATAACTGACGTCAATAAAGAATTGCCATCTCCGGCATGAAGAAAACGGAGCCTCGGCGAACTTATTACAATACTCATGTGCTCTGCTGTGAACGGCCAAGGATCACTGGGGCTTACATTACACAGACTTCCCACTTATGGAAATTTTAAATTACCCAAAATGTATATGGGTTGAGTTGAATATGTATGCACACCACCCCCACTTCAAACTGAAAATTGCTGTTTTGATAACAAATGTCTATTTTGAACAGAGTGTTTGGAAAAGAAAAGCCCTTCCAAGCCAGGGTGTCCTCTGAAGCAAGTGGGAGAAGAAACAGGTTTTAAACTCACTCCTTTTGTTCCAAAATGCTGCATTTGTTACTTTTATAGTCACACACTTGCCATTGGCTCCAGCAGGCTTGTAGGGGTGCTGGGAACAGGAGGGAGGAGTTGATGGAAGTAAATCTGTCCCTTCTGCTGGCAAAGAGAGGGACGTAACAAATTCTAGAGGGGGAGGGAAAGGAGAAATACAATAAATAAAATACGGAGAGGAGTGGAGGCTAAAAGAGGGGAAGTGACAAGAAGAAAGGAGTCGAGAAGTCAGCTGTAGTAGGGCCAACAAGCTGTTTATGACAGGGAAGCAGTGAGGGAGGCAGTGAGGTCAGGAAGAGCAGCGCAGTCAGTGGTGCCACCCCGGAGGGCAGARACCCTGTCTGGGGCACAGCTCCCTCTGCCCCTGCAAGGGGAGCACCCCCAGAGATGGGGTCTGGGGGAACCAAAGGTCACCCCACTGCTGACCCAGGGCACAGCGCATCCAGAACGCTCCTYGTGTCCATGGAACTGCCAGGCACACGCCAGGAGGAGCCCCTGTGAGCTGGAACTCCCCTGCAGTCCCTCTGGAGCCAGGCCAGTGTCCTGCCCCGTGGGCAGCAGTGGAGCCCAGCTCACCTTTACTGTCACTACAGGACTTCACCTGCTCTCCCCAGGCTTCACAAGACCTTGGACAACTTGGCACGCTTAGTCTCCCCTTTAAACTGGCTTCAGGCTTCCCCCTGAGCTAATGAGAAACAATTTCTGAGCTGCTCCTTTAGGAAAGGGCCCTTCTTCAAAGCCCTTCCAGGTGCCATGTGCAAACAGTAGCAGATCCAGGTTCCCTCCTTAGATCTCACTTGTCTGCACCCCAGGACGGCTCCTGGGAGCTGTTTCAAAGGCTGAAGTGTCAGCATCAGAAAGAAAAGAGGTGTGTGGGTGTGAAGTTACTAAATGCAAAACTGTCAACCTCCCTTCATTTACAACCCTGAATATGCATGCATGCAAAAATGTAGGGCTTATATTAAAGTTTTTACTCTTGGAGCAGAAAATATCAAGGAGAAAAGAGTCTTAAAGATAAGATTAGGCTGTGCAGGTGAGAATTCTTTCTCAAATGATCTCTTACTTCTTCATCAATAATGATTTCTGTTAATAAACCCTGTCCTACTTGAAAAAGAGACTGTCTTTTACCATCTCAGGGAGGGGCACTGTCAGCAGACAGACCTTTTGTGGGTGACTGGTCAATGACAGCAATGGACAGCAGGTGGATTTCCTTAGTCTCTCACCCAGATGAAAGCAGAGTGGAGAATCAATGCCCATCCCAGAAGAGCATGAGACCCTGAGGTGTCTGGGTGTTCCAGCTGAGGAGGCTGCCAGGGCTCTGCCCAGGCTGGGACAGGCACTGTCGCCCTGATAATTTTCAGCCTTCTGATGTTTACATTTTTGTACTGGAGTTCTCACACATTGTAACACAAACAAAATGACTCGAATGTGAATTCCTCTCTGTGAYGGACTTCTAGTTTGACCAGTGGGGTCGGAGAGGTGTCAACCTCATTGCCCAATTGCTGGTCAAACTCCACAAACTATATAAACCCCAATCCTCAAAAAAGTCCTTCTTTTCTGCTCTAACACTGGCTGTTTGAGTGTCCTTTCTTTTTGTGTCCCTCTGGTGACAGGCATCCCTCTGGCTGCCAGCGCCAGCTGGGACAGCTGTGCTCCCCCAGGGACTGAGCTGTGCCACCCTGGGAGCCCTGAGAGCAGGGACAGGGACACACGGGGCTGTGGGACACTGTCTGCACCAGCCTTTCTCCGTGCAGGAATTCTGGGAATATGCACTGCTGCTCTTAAGCAAATACATTCCTTACCGAGCTTGCCACAGCCAGGAGGAATGAAAACTCACCCCATCTAATGGGAAACCTGAATTCTGCCCCTTGGGCACCCTCAGTCTGTGTTTCTGCTGCCTGCTGGTGGCCTGGACACCTCAGCTGCCCAGGGGGACACCTGCTCACCTGCTCACTGCCTGGCCTCCTGTCCCCAGGACTGCCCAGGTGTCAGACACCACCAGCACATTGCCACGGTGCTCAGAGATGGCCGAGGCTCACTGAGCTGCTGGGACACTCCTGGGCTCAGATCCAGCTGGAAAACAGCACTGGGGCAGAGGTGAAGCATGGAGGGCTGAAGGGGGAATATGTCCTTAAAAGACACCCTCAGCATTTACATGGTAAGTACGATTTTGACGGTGGGTTTTACTTAAAAAGTGCTTAGATTTTGGTTAAAGAGCTACAGGACCTGTAAAACCCCACCATACTCTCTACCAGAGAGTCAAAGATGGCAACACATGAGTCAGGATCAAACTCTTCTCTTCATAACGTGTGTGACCCTGCTGCAGGTACCACAGGGGTGGGACTTGAGCATGTGCACAGCACAGGGAATTTCCTGTTCTAGGTTACTCAGCATCTGTTTTGAGTAAGAGTAGAGATGTTTGGATTTGGCCTTACAATGGCAAATGGCTCCAGAAGCATCAGCCTAACGACAATTTAATTTTACCAACACTGCTTGACTCAGTAAAACCCTACAGATTGCATAATTGCTATATCAAAAAGGAAAGGCCATAACTATCACCATTACCCACATTAACTCAAGTTGTTTCATAAGAGAAGCAACTGTTGCTTAGAAGACTTTCAGAGCCAGAGGGAAACAAAGCAGTTCGACAACAGAAAGCCTGGTATTAAAATGAGAGGGGAAAAAAACTTGTCTTCTTTTACTGTCAGTGCTGTGATAATAAAAGGAAGGTATGCAAGTGCAGAGAGGGTTTGCTTTGAGTAGCAAATGAAACTTCATCAGATGATTCATGGCCAAGCCAGGATGACTGTACCCATCTTCTCCCCTAACAGCACAAAAGGAGGTTGATTTCCTTAGTACAGATATTCCCAAGCCACTTGCAGATCAAGAGTGCCTCCCTCTCAGCTGGAAATTTCAGATCTTCAGGGGTTCATCATGGGGAAATCGCTGTAAGGCCTCTAAAGACAGCCCTGGAGGACTTGGTGATAGAGCTGGTGCACAAACAGGGCCTTTCACTGCTTCAGATCAGTCTGTCAGGAAGAGCAATCATCAGTGCAATAGCCCTAGCTCATGGGTGAGGAATGTTCTCTCCCTGCCACAGCTGCTGGACATAAATGTGAAGAGAAGATTTTGTTTAGTTGTAAGAGCTACAGGTTATTTATAATAAATTCTTGCCCTTCTGGTATTGTTCCTACGAGCATAATTAAAGGAAATATAAACTGTCAGTGCATCACTTACAGAGCAGAGGTGTTTTCTAGCATCTCACAGATTAGAAATGCAAATGTGGGAAACAATTAACTAATGCGGTAGAAATCAGCAATTTGCATAAAGCCCTTCCAGGTCTTTCCTACCACAGCTGCAATGATTTCCCTAAGAAAAAGCCCAAGGAAGTCTGTGCTGAACTCTACTGCCCGTGGTGCAAGTTCCAAGTCTGTCTAGAACACACATCAAGTCTTTGTTTCACACAGAGGCAGCTGAAGCATAAATTAAAGTCRGGATTTTCAGGGTGAGTGATGCTGGCTGCAGCTCCACGGCTGGTGCCACAGACACGATCCCTGCCTGCGGGACCAGGGATTCTCACAGAGGGAACCAAAAAACTGCAGTTCCTAGAAGTCACCGCCCAACAGTACAAGACACTGGAAGAGAGGGACATTTGTGAACAGAACAACACCTGGCTCTGCACTTGCTGGGCTGTTCCATAGAAAAGCACCAGTGCAGCTCCTGCCTGGGGCTTTCAGCCAGAGAAGGCTCCAAGCCAAGGGCTCAGGGCTTGCCCATGACACAAACCCCCAAAGAGCCCCTCTGGGCAGCCAGGGCTCTGTGCTCTCCCTGTTCCTCACAGCTGCTCCAGGCCTTGGAGCCTGGCTCCAGGCAGGCAGGCACTTTTTTAGTCATTAAGTTTCACAGGCCTCCCAAACGTTCTGTTCATTTTTTAATGACACAGAAATCTCATATTGTAAATCAATGACTCTCTTGTCCTGATCCTCAAAATTTTACTCAGATAAATTAATTCTCCCTCTGGCTGGCAGTCAGAGAAACTGCTTGAGTAAGAATTACTTACATGAGAAAGGACTTGCAATAGCAAGCCCATTAAACTCTTAGTTTATCAGCTGAAGGGAACAGATCCGCACTTCAAACCGTGTCTATTTCACTTATTAGAATTTCTTACGTTTTTTGTTCTGTTTCAGATCATTCACTTATTTACTCTGAGCTTACTGTGCCTTCTGTCAGTGTCAATATGGCTCAGCTGGCAGCAGATGCTCCGCTAGCTCTGAGCACACTGGTGTGAAATAACGAGAACAGAATGGGAATTGATGTGAACTTTTGCCTGAAACCTGAGCTGAAACCTTCATATTTATGAAACTCGGCTTCTAATTCATGTAGCAGCTCCACCAGATATCCTCATTTTAAAAATACTGTCTTCCAGTTTAGCTGGAGGACACATGCACTGCAGGGTGAGGAGCAGCCCACTCTCTGCAGTTCCCTAAACCCATTTTGTTAAAACATTAAGTTCTGGAGCTGTCATTCGAGGAAACGTGCTCACAGATCTTCTGAGGTTTGCCCACTCACAGTCATCTCAAATGCAGTGTCCCACCAATAGTTGGGTTCAACAGGAACATTGCTATCTCATAACAGGAGTTTTGAACATCTGAAAATGCTCTGGGGATGAGGATGGAGGGTCTAAATTGATCCCTTATTTCTATGCATTCAAAGTTTTCAGAGTAAGGAAAGGGGGAGACAGCTTGATAAAGCAGACAGCGTCTTGTGCTGTGATTCTGAAATGAGCTCTCTGATTTTTGGATACCTCCTGAGGCTTTAAATAAACAGAACTGCACTTCACCAATTATCATGCCTGTTCTGCTTAGCTCCCCAGTGGATTCCATCTTAGAAGAACTGTACTGCTCAATATTCAGAGCTGTTTGGGTAAAATAACAAAAATGAAAAACAATGTCATGGCACCTGTAGCATCAGCAGAATTTAAAATATGAAAGGCCTTATCTGTTCAATTATTTAGACCATCCCATTCACTGCTAAAAGCTATTATATCCAAAGAATCCCTAATCCCCTTGAAATTTTGGATTCCTTTGTTAATCCTAGATTGTCTAATGAAAGCAGTTCAGTATGGAAATACAAGTTTCTTGATACAATTTTTATTCAACAGACTTCTTCCTTTCCCAGACCCTTTTTATATTTTCCATCCAGGAACCCAGCAGGTCTAACTCCYAAGAACTGCCTCATGGAAAAGTTAGTTTCTGAAGGCTTCAAGGGCACAATGGAAATATGACCACTTTTCTATTCCCTTTGTTCCCGAGTAGCTTCTGTGCCACAGAGAAGGTTTCTCCTGCTTCCTAGGACTCATACAGGGGGTCTGGTTCCAGCACACAGGAGTCATGCCAAGAGGATGGCATTCAGACTGGGACTGAAGTAATAGAGTTTCCTTTGGAAACCTCCTCCAGTTGTGCTGCAGTTCTCAAGAACAACCATAAAACTCTGAATCTTGGGCCTAATGACTCCTTTTTCTCCCCCCCTGACTCCCCACAGGTATTTCTCTGTAGTCTTTTCAAAAGAAGCGTTTTGGCTGACAATCTGAACTTTTATAGTCAAGCTGGATTCTCAATTTTTGCACCTCATCCCTTGCAATAAAAGTTCTGCAAGGAGGAGATGCTTTTAGTAGCCTTGCAAGGATGTAAACGGCCAGGAGCAGTAAACATTTCTCTGGAGGCTGCCAAGTAGAAGAGAAGTGAATTAGCTCCTCTTAGCACTGCTGTAACTGCAGGGCTACACAAAGAYACAAAGACACAAAGAAGTGTTTAATGAATAAATCTGCTCCCAATACCCCCACATGGCTGATCAGTTTATGGTGACAGCCTGGACTGATGGACAGCAGTTCTGGGGAAGTGGGCTGCCCTTTACTTTTAGCACAAGAGCTGCTGAATTTTGTTTGTCCTGGCACTGCTGCAAGAGCCAGAGCTGTGAGCTGTCCTACAGCACAGGCACTCACAGCAGAGGAACACTTGCACCTCCTCCTCACTCAGCTTTTCCTGCAGCCATTCTCACCCCGGCTCCACACCCTCACCACCTTTTCCCATCAATCTGGAACCAGGTTTAACACTTTGGGAGATTTCTCATCAGAGCAGCAACAGCCTCTTAAAAAGTAACTCACGAACAAAACATGAGCAGGATGCAGCAGCAGCAGTGAACAGTCAGGGCACAACCTCTCTCACTGTCCTGGCTAACTACAGGTGCCCATGGGAAAGTACAGCAAAAAGGGGATCTTACCTTCCTATCCACGCTGCCCTGGCCTCTGCTGATGGGAATTTCCAGGCACTTCTAAGCCAAACATAACACACCATTGTACTTTGCAGCATTTTCCTTTCAAGGAATTACTCCCATCAATGATGGGATCCTGGGGCTCCCGTGGCAGTGAGCTCCCAGCCGAACAATGAGCTGCACGGGAAATGTTTTCTGTGAAGTTAATAAACCTGGTGAACCCCTGCATTTCACCCCAGGTTAGCTCCTGCTSTACTTCTGAGTTAGTTTTCTGGTGCCAGCCCACTCCTGTTGTTTTGGGAAGCCCTGGGAGCCTGTCTGTGGCTGCTCCAGCACCCTGGGTAGATGTTCACCCTCAGACAGGCTGAGCCATGTGTCGGCAGCTCGAGGCAGGGGCTGTGCTGAGTCACTGTGACAGGAGCTGCTCATTAGCTCAACCTGCAGCACCAGAGGGAGGGGAAGCCCTTCTGGGCTTCCCAGAGCAGAGAAACAGCTTTTTAGAAGGAAAGGCAGGTGCAGGAAAGAAGCCACGGTTTCATAATGGTATTTTCTGTTAATTAAGTCACATTCTAGAGAAAGAGTCAGTTTGAAATGTGCTCTTGCTTCTGAACTTGAAGACACATACCAGGAAAAATAATCAACACCTCAGAAATCCACATAAACACTAGCATGCCTATTTTCTCTGAGAACTGAACCCAGTTCTACAAGAAGCAGGCACACATGCCTGGTGTGCATGGACCTCCACGCCCCACAGGTACCTACGCTGCTGTCCCAAGGTGAAGCACCTACATCACATTTAGGAGAGAAAAGCAGCACATTTCTCCTTGGCTCTGCTGAATCCCAGCAAGGTGATCTGAGCACACCAATCCAGGGGATCCAGGACTTGGCAATGCTCTCCTCCCACTCTGCAGCTCCAGCCCTTATCTGCTCACCCCTCTGCTTGCCAAACATGTTTTGCAATGTGACAGTGAGGAGCTGTGAGTAGCCTGGAAGCCCTGGAATTCAGTATTCCTTGTTTGCTGGTCCAGGGCCAAAACTCCTTGTTCAAAGTGATCAGTGTGATCCAAGGTGTGAAGCTCTCAGACTTGAGCCCAACTCCAAATTCTGCCAAGGCTTCTTTTTTGTCCTCATGGCAGTTTTGTGTCACTGTGACCCCAGTGAGCAGTGCAATGGACTGACAAACTGGGTGTTAAGAGCTACATTGCCATTTCAGCCACATTTCTGAGCTTGCTGAGTCCCTAACTTCTGCTCTGAACAGTATCTGAAGTCTGAGCCTATAAAAACTTTCTGCTTTTTCACCCAAGGACTTTGGCATTGATTAGCAAATGACCAACAAAGGAAGAGGACGCACATTTAGTCTCTTATCTACTTTGCATGTATATATTATTTATCTCACAGGACATCTGAACTCCTCTTGCACAAACAGCAGCTTCACTGTCGATTTGTAGCAGCAGCTCTGTTGGCAAAGCACAGCCCAGGTGTGCAGCCTGTCAGGATGAGAGCAGAGCAGAGCCCTGGAGCATCACTCTGCCATGCCTGGGCTCCTCTTGGGCAGTCTCAGCTCAGGAGGTGCTGAGATCCTCAGCTCCCAGCACCTGCAGAGAGGGATGGAGGCACAGCAGCATCTCTGGGGATTTCAGGTGCCTGGGGGATGACTTGTAAAGAAAAGCAGCAATAATAGTTTCAAGACCTTCAGCTTGCTGAATCTCCTAATAATTCTCCCATGGGAGGATTATGCCATCTGCACTTCCYTGCTGGAGACAGACACTCTGTCCCCAGAAATCTGGGCTCCCCCTGCTCCCACCAGGGAGAAGCACCTGAAGGAACAGCACCATCACATCATTCCCAGAAGCACAGCTCTCTGTCCTCCTGCTGCAGGGAACCACAGTCCCAGAGTGTCCCACAGCACAGAGCAGGGCCAGGCAGGCATGGGGAGCCCAGCCAAAGGCTGCAGGTCCCTGCAGCATCTGGGGGACACGTCTGTGAGCAGCAGCTCTGCAGCTGCACCGCCAGACAGTTCAGCTCACAGCTGACCCCAACACCTGCCACTCACACAGCCTGCTCAGAGGCTGAGCCAACGAGTCTGGGCAGGGCTATCAGCAGCCTTGAGGCTCCACTGAGACCCTGCAGCCTTCCCCAGTGCCAGGCAGCAGCAGCACCCAGCTCCCTGCTGCAGCACTGCTGTAGCAYTGTGCCCAAGTGTGCAGCTGCAGGCATCACCTCCAGCAGTGCCCATGGCTGGAGGGGCCAGCAAATATTCCTCAGTTCATCATTCCCAGGTCCTGCAGAGCCTGGGAACCTCCTCAGGGCAGGCTCCTGTCCCTGCTGACCCCACACCTGGCCTGCTGCCCTGGCTGTGGGGCAGCAGCTGCAGGCAGGGCTGGCAGCCCACAGCAGGTCACGGGAGGGACAGAGCACGTTCTGAGCTGAACATGCTGAACACCAGGGCAAGGGGCTGGGATGGAGAGAAAACCATGGATCTGCACCTCAGACCCTGGCACTGGAGAGAAATGACTGTAGAAAGGTGTAGCCTGCATTTGTGGTAAAAAATGATTTATACTGACACGGAAATTTAACCAGATAAAGCTTTTGATTATTTCCTCTGTCTCTTGGTTTGCGCTATTTCCCTGAGGTGGAAAAATGCTCTTTGCCAGTAATTCATTATAAATGCCCCAGCCATTCCCATTAGCTACAGCAGGTCTCCAYTGCTCAGTATTAAAATATGCACAAATTTCTCTTCTCTCCAACTCACCAAAACCAATTTTCGAATCACTCTGAGAATTTAATCACATTTCAGTTCTCTTGGCTATCATCAACGTGCATGCTTCACACAATATTTACTTTCAGTGCAGGTACCAACCTTAGATATGACAGTTTATTTTACACAGAGAGGACAATGTTAGCTGAGTGCTCTCTTAGGGTAAGTTACATGTACAGCTCTGCACAGGGTTTTATACCAAAGTGCTCCTTAAACCCCTGCTAACTCTGCACCAAGAGACATCAGACGAAAAACGGCAAAATGAAGCCACGTACAGCTGCAGTATTAAACAAAAAATACTGGACATCCCAGAATAGTTAACAAAGCCAGCATAAACACCTCTTCCTAACAGCCATCCCACAGAAGGCTGAGTGCCCTGAACTGCCCACAGATAAGCTGGAGGGCTGTATGAGGGATGGACAGACCTGACCTTGTCACACCTGGTCAAGGCAAAGRAGCTCTCTTAGGTTTGGGCTCCTGCCAGCCTGGGAGAAGCTGTGAGGAACTGCCCATGACACTGGGAAATGAAATGCTGTGTTGAAACACACAGCAAGACAACATGGGAAATGAACCCTCTTTCCAAGCTGAGCTGCATTGCTCCTGAGACTGGCCAGAACTACGCAATGAGCAGCACATGTTCAATTATACTGCTTCTGACAACACACCCATGATAAACAAGCACAGAATCACCTGTGCTGAAATGTTCTACAGGAAAAATATGCATTTCACTGACAGTCATGACATGATTTGAAAATCTCTAACATGATGGTTCATGGAAAATGCAAGGCTGGAGGTTCACAGGTTGTTTTTCAAACCCGGCGTATTTTGGGTTGTTTCAGCCTATGCAGAACACCCAAATCCCTCCACCTCCACCCGCCTTCCCCTGAAGGAGCTTCCCTCAGCTGCTCTGAATCGCTGAGAGCCTCTTCTGCCACATCACCACCACCACCTCAGTGAGAAAGCAACAGCTCCAGGACTGCATGTCTGACAAACAGGTCCTTAAAATGGCTTTCACTCTTTTGTTCAAGACAACCAAACAACACAYGGGATTCATAGGATGTGAAACCTGAGAAACTCCAGTGTGGCATATATGGCAGCCATGTGAAAGATGTGGTCGTTCATAGAAAGAAAAATAAGATGAAATAAAAGCCACCCCAAATACAAAATGATTCATGATGTGGTTACGTAAGACAGCAGGGCCATAACTCCGTTTAAGTCATCTTGCAGCAGAGTGACGCTGGTGTGAGAGGATGAATCAAACCCTGTGCTTTCACTGGGAGAGGATGCTCAGACACCAGGAGTTGTGCCTTCAAACACCCTCCAAATAAAACTTTGAGGGTGGGTTCAGCTTGGGAGGAGCAGTCACGCACCACCCAAGGGCTTTGGGAGGACACTGGCTGCAGGAAAGGAACCATTTCAGCTGGGGAGTTCTGTGACATGGAGATGTGAGATGGTGGCTTCCCTTCTCTGCAGGCCAGGACTTTGATGTGCTCCTATAGCACATGTAGACAATTGCATATTTTGTTTAACAGTTTATCTTTCTTTTGCTTAGCTGAACTGCTGCCTTGTCCCCAAGAAGCTTTTATCATTACATTAGGGATCTTACTTCTGCTCTAACTGACGGATGCCACAAACTATCCATAAACTCTGGCAGCCAACTACGGATATCTGTTCTCTGCAGATTTATGACACATCACTGATCCCCTCGTGGAGAAAATTCACCTCATTCTCGACTACACTCACTGGGCTGAAGCAAACCACACTGCAGGATGCCTCTGAGGGCAGATATCTGGGTTCTCCCCTGCACAGACACAAAAACCAGACACCAGAACCAAACCCAAGTGACCGTGGTAGAGTCCACAACAATCTCTCTCCTTATTACACTGTATCACCACTGCTAATTTCATTTCTCTCTGGCAATGCTGCAACTATCTGCTACAGTTATCTACAATTCAAGTGCCTTTCTATTTCCCCTGTTCTCTTGCCTCAGGAACTTGACAGTGTTTTGTGGGGCTTTTGCACTTGATCAATCCCATGTTGCCATCTGTCTGCTCCTGACAAATCCCATTCAGGAACACATCCCTGCAGGGGCTTTGAAACCCTCAGGATGTGTAGACGGATGTCACTTACTTGAGCTGATCTGTTCCCCAGACTCCCTGGTGGCTTTCCTTGAACAGGTGAGTGTTCAGCTGGTATAAATCAGCTGAGCTCTCCTGGGACTCATTCATATCAACCAAGAATACAGCCCAAAATATAGAGTTCATTTCCCATGCATCAGGCTGTCAGACTGCATCCCTTGCTGGAAGGACTATTATCAGCAAAAGAAATGCTAGGAACACTTGAAAAATAGTGCTGGAACTGGATTTCTGGCAGCCTGAAGCAGGGCAGATGCTCCTCACCAGCTCTTGTCCATTCCCTGGGCTCACTGATAGCAACAAGAGCTAGTTTTTCACTCTGAGAGTTTCTTGTGATTATTGCAAAGAACAGAACAACCAAGCCAGAATGCAGCAGGGAATAAACACAAGATTATTGAGAACTTGGGAGACAATTTCCCTCAGAAAAGTAGATCAAAATTAATGGGACACCTGTCTTGGTGAAGAGTATTCAAGAGTAYGAATTTAGGAAAACACACAACAAAAGTCTCCTTAAGGCCTTTCCAAACCCATCAAGTTCAAGAAGATTAAAAAAATAAATGTAGGAAAATACAGCTGTCTAATAAAGAAACAAAAATGACCACTGTTCCTAGGGGGAAACAAAGAGATGTCACCAGTTAATTTTGCAATGACATAACGATGGAATTCAAAGATACTAAAGGATTCAAGGAAGACACGATTCATGGGAACATAACCATATGAAGAAGGACCCGTAATCAATGCAAAAAATAAAAATGACAACCAGAGTGAATCTCAGGGCTTTGCCTAAGATGCACAGATGCCCATCCAGCTAAAAGTTGCAGTTAATCTAAATCAGGGTCACATTCTGCCCCTTCCCCTCCCAGCAAGGGCTGCTGGAAGTGACACTYCGTCATCTCAGTGGTGCCTGTGGGGTCAGGGCTGTGGGGTCAGGAGCAGCAATGACTGATAAACCTCCTGCCCACTCCCCTGGCACAGGCTGAGGTGATTTCTGCAGGACCTGTGCACTGAAAGCACAAACCCAGAGCTCTCTGGAACATTCCTGTCCCGCAGCACCGCCAGGGCTGATCTGGTCCTGCTCTGGCAGACACAAGAGGAAAAATTATGCAAAGCTTCCCCTGCTCCCAGCTGTCAGGATTGCAAAATAAATGAGAGATTTGAATAAGTTTGCKTAATTTTTATCAGGATTAAGGGAATCATTTATAGAAGAGAATCATTTGTAGTAGATAATAGAATACATTTTCCTCTATTTTCCTCCCTGGGAAAAATCTATTAAAACTGTATAATTAAAACTCCTGGACATAGTTCAGCTAAAAGTTTTTCATTGAAAAATGGTGTATTTTAAAAATTTTTCTTTTTTTTAAATAAAAAACTGTCTGCTCTTGTGAGAAACATCGCTGAAAATTATTAACTGACATTCTTCATCAGAACTACTAATAAAGCTGTTCTTTACTCACTCACCTACTGGAAGCCATAAAATTTCCATTTGAAAATCCTGGACAAACAACAAAAACCCCCGTATTTTCTCTAATTCCTTTTACCTACAGCAATACAGATTCTATAGGAAGACACAAACCATGCTCAGGCAGGTGTGACACACAGAGCTGCCCCTTCCCCTCAGCCCCCCACCCCTCAGCCCAGCCAGTGCACAGTGACAAGGGATGGGATCCTTTCTGTGTGGGGTTTTGGTTGCAGCTTTTTTTACATTTCACATCTCAGGGTTATTCAAAGGCACCACAGCTTGATTTCATACATCCCTACGTATACCTGATGGAAACGATTAACAAACTAGAACCAGACTATCACCACCACACTGACCCTGCTGTCAAACCTCACATTTATAGGTTATTAGCAGATTCCTTGCAACACTAAATTTTTAATTTACCACAATTCCACTGAGAACAGAATTAAAAAAGTTTACTTACTGATGTGTATAGGTATCCTTCACTGTTCATTGCCAGATATAATTTTGTTTGAACCCCCTGAATCGCCACCACTCGTAAACCCACAGGTATGAGGTTAAACAAAGCTAGGAGAGAAAGGAGATGGAGAGCAAAATTAATCCTTTAGAGTATGCAGATCGGATAGAAAATTAAACTAGAATTACCAGAACCAAATAAAAAATGTCTATTCATGCATATATTAATTTCTGTGGGTGCTACAGAGCAATACTTCTACCATCATGTCCTTCTACAGCAATTTCCACCAACAGCTGAGGAATTATCTGAGGGTATCAGTGCATCTCCCTYGTTCTGAAGGTGGGGAATTGCTGACAGCTAAAAGAACTCACCTGCCTCTGAGCAGAACCCAGGCTCTGCCAGCACAATTGAACACAATTTGGGCTTTGTTAGAGTGGTTTTCTTTTGCCACTAAGTGCAGAAAAAGGAATTCAGAAGCAAACAAACAAAAGACTTTTCAAGACAATCAAAAYTTTTTTTCCAAATTCAGTAAACATTTTGACCAAAAGGAAGGAAGATAATGAAATTCAGAAAAGTTGAAAACCATCATTAGCATCTCAAAATGTTTCCACTTATAACTAACTCATTGGGGCTTAATTTTTTTCCTCTTTTTTAGAGGAGAATGGGTTCGAAAAAACAGAGTTAAATAACTTCAAAACAAAATGAAATGGCAGCATATTCTTTACATCAACCCCTGAATCTGTGCTTTCAAAACTGAGCTGCTTTGAATGTTCTGCTTGCATTTCTGCTTGTACACATGCTAATAGTGGCTGTGTTTATAAGCACAGAAACAACTCTTCAAAAAATGAAGATTCCGGTTTGCAAAGTGGCAAATTAAAAGAAAGAAAGAAAGAAAGAAAGAAAAAAAAGCAGAAAAGCAAAGCTCTGCCATAGCTTGGATTTATGGATATGTTAAAACTGAACACAAGAAATAACAAGTTCAATACAGTACTCTGTGTTCAGCATGTAGCATTAAAAATAAAGGGGAGTTAAGAAAATTATCATAACCCAAAGCATCTCCTTCCATTCTGTAGCAGAAATGCAGAGATAGGATAAAGTGATGCCAAACTACTTCTCATTTCCAGTGATTTATTACTTGGCTGAAAAACTCTGGTCTGCTTCAGGCTGAAGTCTGATATTTATGGTCACTGTCTAAAGCCAATTTAAAACCAAATTAGGAATTTGAAATATTTTTATTATTTTCAAAATTACGGCTAAGAATTATGACCCATTATAAATTCCTTTTTCAGCCTGAAAACCCCCAACCGGTCATACCTTAGTAAAAAAAAAAAAAAATTACAGCTTGACAGCATTTAACACAGATCCTAAATTCTGCATTTGGGGCTGCCAAGAGCACATCAAGTGCCCTGAGGTCGGGGCACCTTTGAGCACTGCACTTCCTACAATGGTCAAGCATAGCAGAAAAGGTGGAAATACCCAGAACTAACAAATAAATGCAGGGCATTGTAAAATCTGTGTTTTCCTTTCCCTTTTATAGCCACAAATGTACACACAGACACAAACACAGGCAGACCCTCCTCACGCTCGCCTGCAGCTCAAAATCAACAGCCATTACCTTTCCCTTCACTCGAACAAAATTCTCTGGTTCTGCGCAGCTTTTGGCAAATGAAACTTAGATTTTCAGTAAGGGAAATGGAATTTTCATTCATTCTATCAAACGCCTGAGTTTATTTGGGGGAGAAAACATTCCCTTGGACACTGGGAATTCTTTGCAGTTCAGCCCCAAAAAGCAGCACCTGATCTCTGGTGTAGGCTGGAGACGACAATTTAAAGCTCAGCATGCAGGCAGAACCTGCAGGTCTCTTTTGGAAGGTGATTTCTTCATGGCACTTTTACAAGCAGGGCAAGTGTTGGGGTATTTCCAGCACGAGGGTCCGAGCATGGGCTGCACTGTAAACAGTGTCAGCAACAGCTGAGGAGAGGGGACAGCAGGGACAGAGGTGCCACTGGGATGGCACAGCAGGGACAGAGGTGCCACGGACCACTGGGATGGCTGCAGTGAGGCATTCTTGGCTGTGCTCTGCTGGCACCTGAGCCGTGGGTGCCTGGCTGCTGCCCCCAGCACACAGGGGGGACACATCTCCCTGCCAGACAGGCCCAGGCTGTGTTTCGAGGCACGCTCAGAGGCTGGGTCACACTCCCGTGGGGTGGGCAGGGGCTGTGGCACAGACTGCTGGAGCTGGGGAAGGGCTGTGGGGGAACGTGCTGGCCCCGCAAAGCGCAGAGGGGCCGGCTGTGAGAGCAGTGCCCACTGCCCTGTGCCAGCACAGCCACACACCCTGCCCCAGCTGCTGGCTCTGGGGACAGGGGCACTGCCACTGCACCAGGAATGGGACTGTCCCTCTCAGCAGCAGCTATTCCTGCCCCTGTCCCTGTGCAGCAGCAAGCCCAGGCTGGCTCCTGGAGCAGTGAGTGACCTGTCCCCAGCTGTGACCACTGACAGGACCCACAGCAGAGGCACAGAGAGCATCTCTGCAAGTCCCCAGAGGGACAGTAGGATGGAGGGGTTGCCTCACTTCTAGGGGATGACCCTCGTGTGGACAGATGTGACAGAAGGGGTGGCAAAGAAGCTACAGCGAAATAAATTGCTTGCCTCTGTGGTCAGCTGGTGTCAGCACAAAACATTCCAGAGCAATTTGCATCCTACTCTTTCCCTATCACATTTGCATTGTTTCAAATAAGGACTTAAGGATAAGGATATCCATCCTAATGGACAGCTAAGCAATGCCTAAGGGAGAGATGATCTTGGCCATGGTCCTCGTGCAGTATGAGCTGACAGAGAAATAAAGCTGCACAGTGAGAGGCAGCAGGCCACAGCTGGATTTATGAACATAAACATTTCTCTGAGGCCTGCCAGTCTTGGCTTGGCCACCTGCACCTTCATGCACCTTCTGCAGGGCATTGTTTCCTACACTGCCTTTTTTACTGGACTTGAAATATTTTTGTTCAGCTGTGTGAGACCCTTAAGTATCTTTCACACGCCAAATCAATGCTCTAGTCATCTTTTCCTGTTTTATATCAATCCTGAAAGTTGTAAAAAAAACCCAATCAAAAATAACAAGTAAAAATGCCCAGAGCTTTTCACAGAAAACCTGAGGGAAAGCTGGCTGACAGCTGATGGTACAATTTAGAAGAGGAAACAAATAATAATAATAGGGAAATGTGAAGTTTGAAATGCTGCTGAACTCCCAGTTTGTGAAATACCACGGTGCAGTCTGAATGAGCCCCTGTGTGAGAGTGGAGATAACGTTATTCTATTTCAGGCTCTGAGTAGGCGAGCAAATTTTCCCTGCTGGAAGAAAAAAAAAAAGCTAATAAAATCCAAAGGACAGCAATGAGCTTCTCTGGATTACCATGGAGATAACATTTGCTTTGTTTGTCACATGTGTCATCATTACCTCCTCTAGTTGATTATTTCTGTAAGTGATTTTTATCAGTATTTCTCTCAGACCCAGTAAGTCTGAGGGACTTGTGAGCTGCCATCATGGCATTGGTGCTGCTGCCACTGACCCAACAACCCCAGGAGAGCAGTTCTGGGGGGACCTGCACGGGAGGGACGAGACACATCAACCCACAAACACGCCATTTATTCTCGTGCCACTTACTATAACTACTGTCTTCCTCTTTTGTTCCATCAATTGTTCCATCTGCTTGCAACTGCAAGTGGTATCCTTGCCTGCTGTAGAGCTTTGTTACTATACCTTTAAGCTGAGGCTCTGCAAAGAAACAACAGTGAGATTAACGTGGGAAATCCTGATGCGCTGTTCTGAGCGAGCAGGACGTGAAAAACACATCTTCAGGTTTCTTCTCCAGGCTGAGGTAAGAAAAAGACCCAAAACAAAAGCAGGGCTACCAGCTTTGCAACACTTTTCATTTAGGCTGAGATCAAATTTATGTCTATGAAATCAATTGCCAAAATGATTAAATGCCACTTTTGATTACAACGTGAGTAGCACAGTAAAATCTGAGTCCAGTGAATACGGATTCCAGCAGCACTGCTTGGCCTCAGGAGCCCAGCCCTACCTCATTTAAGATTAAAAATGAGCTGGCAAGGAGTACATTCTGTCTTTTAAAAAGGTGTGAGTTCTTAGATGGAGAGGAAAAAGAAGACTATTACAATAGCATTAGCACGAGCCACAGTGACAGTTGAGAGCCTAAATATATAGCAGCAAACGTTTAGCACAGGAACTGCTGCAGCCCTAATAAACAAACCCCCATTCCTTGCTGCTCCAAGGAGATAAACTACTCTATGAACATATGGAAAATGAAGAGGGAAACCCTGAAATCCAGCAATGTGTGGAACTGCAAAATAAATATCACCATAAGGGCTGAGGTAATTACCTCATCAGCTAAAAGAAGAAAGATCAAAACAACGCATAGTTTGGATAGATCTCTTTTTTCCACAACCATCCTCGGATTCACAGCTAGAAAGTGAAATATCTCACATGGTTTCATATCATTCCAGACCAAAAAGTCTAGACAACAGTAGGATATGCTGTCAAGTGTGCCATTTAAGGTATCTGGCTAAAGCATCGGGAGTAATTGCAAAGAAGGTCTACGTCCACTGAATCCCAATGATATCTGCATTGTAGTAATTTCCCACAGTTAGGTTTGTCAGGAGTTCGTGCATCCCTGCAGCTCGCTCCACAACGTCTCACTTTCTTCAGAGACAAACACACTGTGAAGATGTGGTGTGTCATTTCCAGCACTCTATGTCTGAGTAGGACTCCTTGTGTTTGTAACCAAAGGCACTGGGGAGCTCTGCTACTGCACTTCATTTTAGCGGGGGCTGAAGGCAAGAGCTTACAACAGTTTGCATAAGTTTGCATATTAGATCTTATTAGCAACTTTGATAAGAGTCCTGCTGGGTACACAACTCTTATCTACCAATTTTTCTGTCCAGAAATTATTCCAACCCTCATTTTGGCTCTTCAGCCATAATCCACCCCAAAGCTGCTGGTGAACTGTGAGCAAGGCAGGCAGGTGGAGAGGCAAAATCATCACTGCTCCAGCACAGCAAAGCCACGGCAACACTGCCAGAGGGTTTTGCTCCTCCCACACACAGAGCAATCCTCTCAGACCAGAGACCCAGTCTTCGTGCCTGATCATCTTCACCTGTGACCCAGAGAACCTCGTGTCCGCAGGGCAGCTGCAGGTATGGCATTCCTAGAAAGGCACAGGGCGCTGAAGCACGACTCTGAAAGGTGCCAGCAAAAGCACTAAGCTTCATCTGCAATCAGCAGAATAAGCACGGCACGGGCATTCTGTGAAGCAGGACACCAAAACCAGATCTCCAGACTGTGAAATCATTCCATATACAACTGGGAGAGATGCGTGTGTGGAAACTTCCCCACTAGCATCTCCCCCACAAACACACTCGTGTGTTTGCATGTGTGTAGCAGAGGGACAGACAACTGACTGGGTGCACCCAGGTGTGCAGGTGAGGCATGGACAGCAGCGTGTGCTACCCAAATAAACCAGATGGACACGACAGGACTGGCATGGGGTACCCAGCTCAGCCAGGCCACATGAGCGAGAGCTGGCAATACCTGCACGTCCATTGTACGAGCCCTGAGCCCCCGTTCCCCCTCTCCCCACACCAGACACACATCCCACCTTCCACGGCACCAAACCAACCAACCCCCCAAAGACATAACCCTTGCCAACCTGGTCGCCGCCTTCGCCTCTTCTTGGAGCCAAAGAGTTTGACCCTGGAAAACACATTCAGCTTGTTCTTGTCGCAGCTGCCCTTGCTCTTGCTGGGGCTGTTGACACACTTACAGGCATTGGACTTCTCCCGCTCCCTGGCCTGTCTCTTCTGGCGGATCAGGGAGCTGGCGATGGCCGCGGCCATGGCCGCCACCGCCCCGGCTGCTGGGGCGGGTCAGGCACACGGGGGCCGCTGGCCAGAGGTGGCCAGCATGCTGCTCGGCCCGTCCCCAAGGCCGGGGACACTGCCCCTTGGGGACACCGCCGGGCAGCCTGCCCAACGCCACCGCCGGCCGCCCGGAGCGGCAGCCCAGGGCACAGGGCGGGACGGGCACCACAGCCCCGGCTGGGCACACAACAGTTTAGCTCGAGACTTTTTCCTCCGGGATCTTCCCCTTTCGACTTCCTGGTGCTTTTTATTCCTCCCAACTTCTAGCAGGGGAAAGTTTGCGGGCAGAGGCGAGCGTTTCTACGGAGATCACGCAGATCACTTGCAAGACATCCCTCCAGGCTTCTCCAGACGCGCTATTTGCGTGCAGACACGGCACATCCACTTGGTGCAAGATCATCGCATCTTTCTGAGCCCCGATCTCTGCAGTTAACTTTTCTCCCCACCCGTCCCCTCCCCATCCAAATCCCAGCAAACACCTGTTAGACTCCAGCACGGGCTGTCCAGTTGCAGGGGTTTTCTGGACCCTTTTTCCTCTCCTTGCTTTAGACGACACCCGAAGCAGTTGGTGGTGGAGGCACCGGGCTGAGCGCAGATGCGCGGCCCCGACTGCCTCGGGAAGCCTGTTCCCTGCGCTGCTGACAGGTGAGCGCAGCCTCCCTCCCCTGCACGGCACCTTGGCTCCGGCACCGCGGCACTTCCAGCCGGTAAACAACCCGCGCTCCCGAGCCGGACTGCAGCCGCAGCAGCAGCAGGAGCAGCAGAGGCGGCAGGATCCCTCCGGCAGCGATGCAGGCACCGCGCACTCCCCACGAGCCGTGCGCTGGGTACAGAAATGAGGCGACGCAGCAAACCCCTTATCACCACCTCCCTCCTCTCCTCCTCCGCCCGTGCCTCCTCCTCCTCCTCCTCCCGCTCCTCTCCCGGCGCGGCGGCGAGCGGAGAGCCCTGCCCGGCGCTGCGGAGCTGCCACGGCGGGGAGGGGGCTCGGGGCGGGGGTACCACGGGAGAGGATGCCCAGGGGTACCAGGGGCGGGGGTACCCAGGTCGGGGGGTGCCCAGGGGTGAAGGTGCCCAGGGGCGAAGGTGCCCAGGGGCGGAGGGTACCCAGGGGTGAGGGTATCCAGGGGCGGGGATGCCCAGGGGTGAGGGTACCCAGGGGCGGAGGGTGCTCGGGGCGGGGGTACCTGCGCCGTTCGGAGCCGCCCCCCGGGAGGCGCAGACACCCAAACAGACGTGACTGCGGCGAGCAAACAGCCCCGCCGGCACCGGGGCGAGCACACCTGGCTGGCAGCAGCGCCGGGGCTCGGGCCAGGCGGGCAGCTCCAGCCACAGCTCTCCCTTGCCTTCCCCTCATCCTTACAGGATGTCTCCCCTCGCCGCCTCACGGATTGTTTGGGGGGCTTTTTGCCCCTCTCTCCGCTCCTTTCCACCGCCCGCTCTCAGCTCCGGTTTTGTAGCGGACGAGGAAATCCTCAGAAGGAGCGATTTCCTTGTGGTTGCCATGTTCTGTCCCTCTGTCCCGGTGTGTGCCCTGGGGCCGGGCTCTCCCCCGGTGGGTTTATTCTGCCCCGGCCGCGGTGGTCCCGAGGCAGCAGCAGGGCCGTGCGGTGGGCACCGCGCTGGGTCATCACTGCCCCGCGGTGGGCACCGAGCCCCGCACACAGCCCTGCCCGGGATACAGCACACAGGAGAGGGCCTGGGGATCCCTCGGCAACCCATCCCCGCTCTTTGGCACGCTTTCAACAGCTGGAGCCCAAATCAAAGCCAGTTCAGGAAATAAAGCAGAGATCTGCAGCCCCGGAGGCAAAGAGCTACGGAGAGAATTCATCCCGAGGCAGAGGGGACCTACAGGCATTGAGGCTGGGTGGGATGTCCCTGAGAGCTGGTTCCATGCCGAGCTGAGCCCCGTGGGGCTGCGATGGCAACAGGCTCCTGTCCCCGGGGCTGGCAGCAGTGTCCCGTGTGCCCCGGGGGCTCTCCTGGGGCTAAGGGACACCAGAGATGGGCGGCTCGGTGTGACAGCACCGGGCTCCCGATGTGCTTCAGCCTCGCCCAGGCTTCTGAGGGCATCTGTCCCTTCCTCCTCTCCTCCACGTGCCCTCAGCAAAACCAGGGGCTGTCCTCCCTGCCTGGGGTCACACACTGGGACAATCCCCGGCGCAGCAGAGGCCGTGCTGCCCCCAGCTCAGCCCAGAGGAGGTTTGCTGTACCTCTGCCCACAGCACAGCCCTTCCCTGGGCTAGGACAGCTCACAGCAGCCCCAGATCTCCGCGCCCTGCTGAACCCAGTGCAGGGGCCAGGCCACAGTGCCAGCACCCGCCCTGGGCAGGCTGTCAGTGACTGCAGGGACAGCGTGTCCCTCGCAGCCCCAGTGCCACCCTGGGCTGCAGGAACTGACTGTGTACACACACACACCCACACGCACACGTTTGTTTGTGAGGCACCCTCATGCACACAGACGTATATTAAACAAATACTCCTAATTTCTTGCTGAAGTTCAACAGTGGGGTAAAAATAGCTGCAATTCACAAGTTCCACCACTACCCTCATCTGCCAGTCCACATAAGACATGTGAAATCCAACACAGGAGACAGCCAGTTGGATATTATTAGCAATAACTCATCCTACTCAACTCATCGGTAACATACTATGAATTTCGCCATCTTTCCGCTTCCAATACAATCATGGGTGAGACTTGGTTTTCTCCCCGAGACTCATCCATTACTCTATAAATATTCCCAATTTGGAAACCAGTGTTTGATCTTCAGATCAAAGTGAAGCTGCCTCATTGTGATCTGTCCTGCAAGGTCACAAGACATTGCATTTTCACAGAGACTAACCAGAACTCAGAATTCGGCTAACCTTGAAAAGCATGGGGAAAAGCAGTATATAAAAGCAGTATTTGGGATATCTTTCTGCCAGCATTCCAGCCTGCATACTTAAAATCCATAATGAAAATTCATTTGCACAAATGTTCCTTGACAGATAACTAAAGAGAGGAACAAAAATAGCATATATGCATAATCAGATTTAAGTTTCAAAAAACAGTCCTCCAGTTTTTTTTTTTTTGCATGAGCAACCTCTTCATCTATCGGTACTCCTACAAACATGTCTTCATTTACTATAAATGGCACATGAAAATGAAGATCTTGTTGGGAAAACGTCTTTGGTACAGGACCAGCCTTTGGACTACTTCAGTGTTCCAGATATAAAAATCTCAAGGAACAGGTTTATTTTCTTTGAAAAGCAAGAGCTGTTCACTCCTCACCATGCTAGAAAGGTAAAATAAATAAAATTACATTCCAAGTGACGTTTTGAACATTGAAGACAACCAGACATTCCTTGAATACACATTCTCTTCCTTTGTTTATGATTATTGCAGTGGGGCACACTTAAAGCCAAGGGGTTAATTGCCAGTGCCATTTCAATCCCAGAGAAATCAGCACAGGGCAGACCGGGCCACTTCTATCAGAGACAGTGCCATGATCTCCCTGGAGCTGCAATCTGACCAGAAGCAATTCCACTGTTTTGAAGTAGACAAAGATCTCACTCACTTCTGATTTATAGTTTTTCCTCCCAGTCATCTGTTGAGTGTTTGCTGATGATCATTTCCACGATTCTGATCACGACAATTGCTTGACCCTCCAGAAGTTGCCTGCACTGGGCAGAAGCAAAGGCAGTGGTTTGGTACCCAAGCCAGCAGTGCCTCCTGGTCAGAGGCAGGGCATGGTTCTCAGCCAGCACCAAGCAGGCAGCCCTCGCCCTGGCTCCTGCACAGAAAGGCATCAAATCCCCATCACTGGCCCAAACTGCAGGCAGAGCTGGCTGTTCCACTGGATTAGAGGAAAGTACCAAAGTTCTGCTTTTCCACTCATCACCCCTGAATCATCTGTGCTGTGGCAGGTCGCAGACCACTGCTGTTTGCTCTGGGTTTGAGTCTATCCTGAACACAGAAGATTTACAGTCGGTCCTATCTCATGCTGAGCAAAACAAAAATTGAGACCAGGTGAGAAATACCAAGCCAGCTGCACAGCTGACTGCCATGGCAGCAGCTGCAAGGACAGACAGACCCCATGGTGCAGCATGTCTGTGGTCCAAGGCAGCTCTGAGCAGAGGAATTCCTTCCCCTGCACTCCTCACTGACCACAGCCCAAGGTGTGACCCTGCAGGGCACCCACGCTCCTCTGTGCCCTGTCAAGCATCAGCAATTCTCATCACATGCTGCCATAAAGTAGGAGCTGACTTCCAGCACCTTGGGTCAAAATATCCCATCCTCAGACTGAACAGCATCCTCAGTAATTTCCTGTTCTCCTAGATAAAAAGTAGTAAAAGATTTATAGTTGGCCCTATATAAAGCAATAGTGTTTGGGCAAAACAAATGCTGCATCAAAACCAGACCAGAAGAAAAAAACCCCAAGCCAGCTCCAAGCCTCACTCAGTCCATCTTAAACCCCAAACCACTCTTCTACAGTTACAAGCTTAAAGCTGCTTTGGTGTGACAAAAAACCCCAGCCTGGCATTGGGTGTCAGGAGTCCCTCCTGAGGCTCTTTTGTTCTTGCTGTTACAGAAAAAGTAGGGAAAAAAAAAAAAAAAAAGCTTCAAACATCAAACCTATGGACTATTTCCACTGCCTACACTCTCCAAAAGTAGAGCATTATTTTCTGAAAAGCACGACCATAATCTCGTCTCTCTCTTTTCAGGATGAGATAAACAAGACTTCCTCCAGTCAGGGATGACACAGCAGAAGTGAGGCCCCCGGTGGCTTTTTGCTCTTCTAAGTAAACAGAATTACTATTCACCAGGAAGCAGAGCTGCTCAGAGCCGAGTCCCGCATCACTTAACTCCTCTGTGAAATATCCCATGGAAATGACTCAGCCTTTCCTCTGCAGCCAGCTCCAGGCTGGACACAGCCTGCAGCACAGCAGGCTGCTCTCTGCTCAGGGATGAGCAGCTTTGCTGGCCCCTCACCACCCCCAGAGCTTGGGTTTTACCCACACAGGGGTCAAAAAACAGTCAGCCTGGGCTTTATTGCAGGGCAAGATGAAAAAAGGTGTTAGTGGAAGCTGAGCTTCCAAGCAGCTTCAGCCCAAGAGCTCAAACTTGAGGATATTTTAGTAACAGACCAACTTGACTACCTGAAAATCAATGGTAAAGAATGGCTACAATAAGCAGCTGCAAACAGAAGTATTTTTATGTTGAGAGCATAAGAGCACTTGTAAATACTGATGTGGATGTTCCTGTGTGTCTGTGCCATGTTTTTTTGCAGAAGTGCACTGGGCAGCCTTGCTCAGAAACAGGAAAAAAAATCAAAAGAGATTCCTGTGACAGCAGTGTAGACATGGGGCCTAGACCCACTTCATCTAAAAGCCCATTTCTTCCTCAAAGGATGAGGTGATTGATTTTTATCTTCTCAGGGTAGAGAATCACAAACCCCAACACCAGAAGAGACCCCAGTACAACTGGTGCACAGGACATTTATGTGCCCAGTCTGGCCCCCATCCAGCAAAGCACAGAAACACAGCCCTGACTGTAACATGTGAGACATCTCACTAGGACTGCTGAGGTAGTTAAAAAATAGTTGTGTAGCTGATGCACCAGAAAAGGTTCTCATAGTCTAAACCCATTCTCTTCTCATACCTACACAAGTTTGCCAGGGCAAAGTCTGACTGACAAAAATTTGGGTCTCTTCTTCATGACTTACATGACCTGCTAAATGCTCAGGATGGCCACAACAGCTCATATAAAGAACACCTGATAGTTTCCTTCCAGATTCTCACAGAAAATACTAACGAGAGAAAACCCAGTTCTGCCTTTTCCCAGCTGTGAATTCCAACTCCTTTGCAGCACTGTATCAGTAAAAACTGGGTTTGATCTGACCTGGTAGTGCAGCAATTTTCGGAAAAGGAGGGCATTGTTTGAAGACAGAAAAATAGAAACGTTTTTACCTAAGTTAATTCATATTCAGTCATTCCAAAATGTCAACCACAAAAGCTTGTCTATCCGGTGCATAAAAGATCAGTGCCAATCAGCTGGGAAAGGTCACAGAACAAACAGCAGAGATCAGCTCCCACAGCTCTGTGGCCTCCCAAAATGGGAATGTGTTATTCCTGCGTCTGGGGGGCCCGAGATGAGCCAGGATCTGGAGCAGTGGCCAAGTGACTTCTCTGCCCACCACAGAGCCAAGCAACACTCCCACATCAGTATGCACAGAAGGATCTGCTCACTCACCTCCCAGCATGATGGCTCTTGGAAACATCACTGTAAATGACAGCTTATGGTCCCTGAAATATTTACATCTCAGCATGGGACACACCACAAGTGTGGGCTGTGTGCCACTGTCAAACTTAACACAAGGCCACTTTACACATGACAAAACACTGTCAATAGTCCTTCACAGAGCCAAGGCAAGCTGCCTGGAAATGGTCACATTACTCAGATAAGATCTTTTCCCACCTTTTCATAGATCTGATGGTTCATCCTTTGTCAACAGCTTGATAAAAACAGACTCAGTGGGTCAGCAGTGAGTTGGAGCCTCTGGGGGAGCTCTCCTCCCTCCACCTGCCTCCAAGCATTTCACCAGCTTCTCGCAGCCATGCTCCCTGCTCTGCTCAGAACGAGTTTCTGCCCCACTGCTTGCCTTCACACCACCACAGAGCCCAGTCCACTGTGATCCTGAGGGATGCCAAGCCTGGCAGTTCCCACTGCTGTGCTAACCATGTAAGCTTCAGCTGGCTAATGATGAAAACAAATTACCTGGACTGGGGTCAGAAAAGCCTGGCTCTGGTTTTCTGGGACTTTTACCCAAATGCCAAGATCATGGCACCACATCCACACAGACAAGTGAGGTTGTGAGCAGAGCTGGTCACAAATGAAAGGGACTTTGAGGAAGAAGTGTCATGTCTTGGATGGAAGCAGAGCTCTGCAGGAACTGGAGTTAGACCCTGCACACATTCTGGAAATGTGGAAGGGGAGCCTGGCTCGCTCACTGGCATGGAACTGGAACCAGTTCACCCAAACAAAACA
This sequence comes from Mixornis gularis, assembly GCA_003546035.1. Classification (NCBI taxonomy): domain Eukaryota; kingdom Metazoa; phylum Chordata; class Aves; order Passeriformes; family Timaliidae; genus Mixornis; species Mixornis gularis. Next base: position 55,328 of record QVAJ01000302.1, read on the forward strand.
CTGGTCCCAGTCTCTGCAAGCAGAAGAAGGTATATCCTTGAGGCTAAGGAGAAGAGCCATGAGTCTGAGCTTCTCAGTCCACCATGTAATAATCATGGTAGGAACAGAGGTGTAACAAGACACATCTCACTGAAGTGATGTAAAAAGTAGGTTTATCTAAGCTCATCTGACCAAGTATCTGGGCTGAATACTCAAGAAAGAAGAGAGAAAGGCAACTCCAGATGGCAATTCATTCCCATGCAAAGAACATCATTATTTTCCCAGCTATATGAAGGAAAACATTACCTCTGCTTTCTGAACTTGTTGCAGTGTGACTGAGACTGTACCTCATGCATTGTTATAAGTAATATTCACCACCAGCAAAATTAAGCAATCCCTTAATGAAGGTCAGCACAGCTCAGGGTCTWGCTTCTGGCAGTGCTCACTCACACACAGGAACATAAACCCAGCCCAGGCAGTGGCTCAGTCACACTTCCCACACCCAACTGGCCCTGCAGAAATTAGCCTCATGACAGGAGCTGCTGCTGGCAAGAGTGGAACAAAGGTGGCATCTTGAAAGCACACAGGGATTTTGAATTGAAAAGTACAGTGCATCACCAGTAAACAGAAGATAATTCATTGCCATAGGTGAGATGCACTGTTTTCACAAGCAACACCATGGAAAATGTTGGCCAGCAAACAGGAACACGAACCACAAGCCAGCATCTGCTCTGTGGGACTGAAATAGGTCTGGAGACTAGGAAAAAAACGTGTATGCAAATTTCACATAAGCAAATTAGAAGAAATTCAGAGAAGTCAATTCAGAGAAGGAAGCTAATGGCAGAACATCTGCTGCTGCTCCCAATATTCGCATTAGCGGCTGGGAACATTTCTGGGGACTCAGACCTCATCAGAAAGCTCAAAAGGGTTCTGTTGCTATGCAGAGAAACACTGCTCAGAAATGAGAGAAAGAGATATGAAGCTGCCCAAGCTCATCACTGTTATTCCTTGCTTAGGTCCAGCTGAGCTGCAGCAGCTTGCACAGACTGGACAACTGTCCCACCCGTGGCACATTCCTACCTAAACCCACCACAACAGGAGTATACTGAGCTGCACAAAGAGACACAAAGATAACACCATGGCTTTAATCGAATTCTCAGTCCAGAGGTATGGCCTTTGCAACACCCCAGTCTTACAGCTAAATCATGCTGAGGTGGATTCACAGCAGACAGACACACTGTGACACAGGTGATGGTAAATCAGGATTTCTGTCCTCTCCCTTCAGCCCCCAGCCCCTTGTTTATCACTCTAATTCTCCTCCTCTTCCTACCAGATCTTCTTTCCTCATTTCATTAAAAACTACAACATGCTTCTGGAGGAGAAGTCTGCAAAACCTATCAGTATCTCCATGTCCTTATCCTTCAGCTGAGGTCACCCTAACCTTGTTTACAAACAAATAAACTTAGTTCAGCTTTATCTACAACACAACATTCCAAGACTCGGGAGCTTTTGCTGGGAAGGGGCAAGGAGCAGACTTAGATTGTCAGGCATGGAAACAGAGCTGCTGGATAGTAAGAAGTTATTTGGGCATATATTCATACAGACACAAATATAGGCTTTTATTATTATTTTCTTTTGCCTTTTTTCTTCCTGACTCACAAATAATAGCAAACCCAAAATGTTACAAACAGGCTGAGATGCACAAACACTAGGGAATCAAAGGAGAGCTGTTAATGATGGAAGAAACTTTCATGTCCCTCAGTCCTCTTTTTCCCCAGCTCTGCAATATATGAAACATTTTATTCAGTGACTATATTTTTAAACCATTACTGCCACAAATTTTAGCTTACTTAAAATTTTCTGGTGTACAGTCTTTTCAGGAAGCTTTCAGCAAAACGCAGAGTTTCCTGTGCAGGAAGTATGCAGTAAACCATGAATTTGTAAAGAGTTACAAACCAAACAAACGGAACTGACTTAAAGGAATAAAATGATGAAAAGGAGAAACAAGAGGGACACCTGCAGTCACTCCGGGTAAGTGCCCCGGGAAGGTTTCTGCTTTCCCGGGCAGTTTGGGGTCTGTGAGTGGGGAAGGGAAGGGAAGGGAAGGGAAGGGAAGGGAAGG
>QVAJ01000302.1:65772-92670 GCA_003546035.1 Mixornis gularis
CCTGGGCTCTGTGCCAGGCACCTCCCCTGGACAGACCCCCCTGGACAGGTCTCAAACCCTCTTTCTCGGGTCCCAGACCCCTCTGCTGAGGTCTGTGACCATCCAGGGTGCCCAGAGGGATGCCCTGGACTCCGAAGGGATGCCCTGGGCTCCAACAATTGTGTTCATGTGTGTACATGTCACGTCAGACCAACGGTGACAAACCAGCAGCCCTGGCTGTGCTGTCCCACACACTGCACAGGGACAGGGTGACACTGCTGGGCTCAGCTGGTGCCTGCACGGTGTCACTTGGCAGCTGGGAGGGGGAAACTCCACATTTCCTGCCAGGGCAGGTGAGCCTGTGCCCCAGGCAGGGCTGTGCAGGGTGTCCAGGCTGCCCTGAGCCAGCAGCAGCACTGCCAGGAGCAGACACAATGCTCTGGAAAGATCCCAGGGGAGCAGGAGAACACCCCAGGACAGGCATCCTAAACCACTTCCACCTCCAATGGATGGGGGAATGGGGCAGACCTACAGCAGCCCCCACAGCTGTGCCACGCCAGGGCAGCACCAGCACTGGCAGGACAACTGTGCAGCAGCTCAGGGTAAAGCCCCTCTCCTGGCCTGGCCCTTCCCACAGCCCAAGGGAAAACACAGGTACAAYGTGGGCAGGGATGATGAACACAGAGCCAACATAGGAAAAACCCCAAGCAGCTCCCAGCACTGTCAGAGTCACCTCTGTGCTGCCACAAGCCCTGGGGGATGACATCCTCCTGACACCTGGAGAGCAAATCTCAGTCACACTGGCAAACTCCTCCTCAAACACAGCTCCCATTTCCTCACCATGGATGGAAAAGGAACCACAGCAACTGCCCCAGCCAGGTCCTCATGGAAGAAACTCATGGCCCCACCCATGTGGGGTACACCAGGTGCTGCAGACCAACCCTTAAACCCAAAAGGAATGTTTCCCCTATTTCCCATTACAGACCAAAATAAGACCACTCCTTTCCAAGCCTGCCTGCTGATGGAGAAGAGCTGGATGCTGTGCATGTGTTTGTGATGGGATTTGCAGAAACACTTAAGAGAATTGGGAACACAAACCCCATTACATTTCCCTGACACACATTTACTGAGCTCCCTGAAGCCCTTTTGAAAAACCCCCACTGGAAATCCCACTGAGAGACCTGCMAGGAAACACTGGCAGACCTCAGGGAGCAGCAGAGGCTGGTCCAGCCCTGGGGGGAGGCTCCAGCAGCCCAGCCCAGAGCCTGGCAGGGCCACCTCCCMCCCSAGCACAGCCCAGACACCCTGGGCTACCCCAAACCCTGGGCTGGCCAGGGAGCAGGGATGGTTTGGGATGGCAGTGCCTGTGCCAGGGGCCACCTGTCCCCACCCAGCCACCTGCAGACCCTCTGKGCCAGCACAGCTCTCCAGGAAAGCTCTGCTCACAGCACTCTGCAGGCACCCACAGCCAAAACCAGTGCACACATCCCTGCTCCTAAAAGTAATTTCATTTATGATAATGAAATAAATGAGGTCTAATAAAATAATGATTTCTCTGTTTAGCAAAGGAAAGCAATGGGTTGAAAGCGATTTAATTTGACACAAATTTGGGGTTGGCTTTGATCCTTCAGGTTTTAGTCTTAATTTCTCCTGATATAACACTGTGAATCATTGTTATTTTATTTCCCTGTGGTAACACATGAAAGTAAACTATTGAAAATTTGACCTAAGCCCTGGACAGAAAAGGAGGAGCAGACTCCCCTAAATCTTTGATGAAGAAGAAAGACCCTGCACTATTTGGAAAGTCAGCCTCAAATTCCCTGTATACATTCAGTAAAAGCAAAACACTTTGCAGGTGGATTCAGACCACATYTACACCTGGGAGTTCCTGAAGTGGAGACCCAGAGCTGGAACTGTATTTGTAGGGTGTAAATGAAATGGATTTCATCCTTGCACCACTAYCCAGACTCTCAGCACCAGCCACAGGTGTTAATACCTTGAAGAAATTTCATCTCAGCACAAAATGGAATATTTTTGCCCCAAAGCTCCATTCCACTGACAAGATGCTGCAGGAAACACAACTGGAGAAGGGTGAGTGAGGATCCTGAGCAGGGTAAACGGGTGTTTATGTGCCAGGAGCACCCATCAGGCCTTCATCCTCATCATTAAATGCACCACCCCAGCACTGTGCTCACATCCTGGTTCATGCTGCTCACTGAGCACACAGGAGAATGTTTGTTAGCAGGAGATGTTTAATCTGTTCACCASAAGTAGAAGCATAAACCCCTCACAGACAAAAGAACTGTCACCACTTATTTTGTAGGCATTATTTTGCCCTACTTTCCTCTTTAGGTAAAACCCTCCCACGAGTCAAGCACTCAGAAAAATCTCAATAAAGCATCTCCCACTAGAGGAGGCTATTCCATCATATTTTTTTTCAGTGACACACCTGTACCACCAAAATCTCAGTGGAATGCCTGCAAAATCACCACTGCTGTCCTCCAGGCATTCCTACTGTGCATCCTTTGAAATCAGGAAATTCCTCAGTAACTGTATTTGGACTTACTCTTGAGCCAAAGGAAAAAGTAAGTTCACAAAACCCACAGAGTTCCTAACCTGGATAATTTCTGTCTCTTTCAGCATGATGGTGTTTTTGCAGCTCTCCAGGCAGTGAAAGGGAAAATGAAGGTGAATAAATTGGGGGTTTTCAGGGACTCTGCTAATCTGTAAATACAATAATCTTAGGCAGAGAAACTTAAGATGGATGAATTATCAATGTGGCCCTATCATCAGCAAGTGCATCAATTTTCTTCACTATTTTCTATCTTTTTTTAAAGTCTTTTGAGCACCTGAACCTCATCTTCAATCCATCAGACTCCAGGTGACCAGATTCAGGATTCATTCCCTTGAAGAACTGTGTAGTCTTGCATTGTTGCTCCACATCTGAATAAGAGCAAATTTTAGAACATCCCAATTTTCTAAGAAACAGATTTGCCTTTTCCAGTCTGGCCTAGGTACAAATTGATATCAAGGSAAACAGGCCAGGTAATTCTGTTGGAAAAATCTCAAGCTCATAAAACATCTGTGGTTGCTGGTCCCAGAAACAGCTGCCTGTTCTCCACCCACAGAACAAGCACATCCCAGGGGATCAGGGAGAAAGGTTTGTCCAACAATCCCATTTTTTTGATGCATCCACTAAGTGATGCTCCTGCACTCAGRGGAAATCTTCTGTGCTGTTCCTTTGGCTCCCAACTCATGAACTCCAAATCTGCCTCTGCACCATTAAACACTCCCACCTGCACTTCCTGTGCACTGAAGCAGTTGTTAAAAAAAAAAAAGGTAATTTAATTAAATTAAAAAAATTAATTAAGGAGCTGTGTAACTAGGTTCTCAATTACAGTGGTGAGAGCTCTAACTCCACATCTCAGCATTAGAGGGAGTCCTACTCCTGTTTAATTCTCCTGCAAAGTCAAGGAGGAAAGTTGGAAGCTCGGCTTTAGTGAACAGCATCCCAGCATCCAGCCAGCACCAGAAAAAGGAGCAAGAAAACATGCCAAGAACCTATTTTGTGCTCTGCAGTGAACCCACAGTGAGCACACAGCAGCATAAAAACCTGGTTCCTCTCTTCCTGTCAGGCATCAGCACTCCTGCTCTCAGCAGCCCAGCAGCACTTGAAAGAAGAGTCACACAGACACTCAGGTTCAGTGACCTTGGAGATCCAGGAGGATTTATCAGCCTTTAAAGCAGTTAGCTTTTATATGGATGGGCTGGGAGAACTCCACCAGACATGGGCAGAAGCCAGGAGCCAGCCAGCCACTCTGGTTCCTGGGAACTGTGGCAGGGACTGATGCACACAGGCAGCAGCAGTCAGGGGGCAGGTGACCCCAGGGACACCSTGTGCCACAGCAGCAGGGACAAGGAGGGGCCAGGCAGGCAGGGGACAACCCAGTCTGTGCACCATGGCTTGAGCACAGGGCGTGGGGGGCACCTGGGCAGTGTGGACTGAGAGCAGCTCCCACCACGGGGGCACTTTTGTCAGCACCTCGTAACTTTAATGGGCTGGTTAYTCTGCCGTCAGCTGCAACACGTTAGTAACAACAGGATTTATCTCTCTGTCAGGTATTAGAGGAAAGGTGCTCATCCAGGTGACATTTCTAAGATTTCTCTGTACCTGGAAGCACGAAGTGAGTGGGGTAAATGTTACCTGACTGCTGATGGACGTTAAGTRCCATCACAGATGCCCACTGGATTTCTGAACCAGTTATTCTGCAGCTCCTTATGCTTTTGCATCAACCACTTTCCTATACAGATTTGACTCAGCACACAGTGCTGACATGTTTTCCCAACTCTTTTCAACTTTAAGCCAGAGAAGTGATGAAAATAAAGGTGAAAGGCAGATTACTATTTAGGTCTTATTATGTCAATCTTAAGTCTTCTAATAAATGAACGCCAAGAAAATACTTATTACCAATTTTTAAACAGCAGGCTGTGCCTACAAGCAAGCCAGGCTTTGTCTAACTCGACAGAGGAAGAAATCTCCTGGGATAGAGAAGGAAGAGCTGGGCTCACTCTGGATTGTCCACGGTGGCCAGAGGAGGCTGTGTGAGCTGCAGCCCCCGGGGACAGGGACAGCCACGGGGACAGGGACAGCCACGGGGACAGGGACAGCCATGGGGACAGGGACAACCCTGGGGACAGGGACAGCCATGGGGACAGGGACAACCCTGGGGACAGGGACAACCCTGGGGACAGGGACAACCCTGGGGACAGGGACAGCCCCAGGGACACCCAGCCACACAGGACCCCTCTGCACCCCGCAGCAGCTGGGGGGGACTCCCAGCCCTGTACCAGGGGGATCAGTGTGCCAGTGCTGCTCCAAAACCTGTTTTCCCACCTGTGCCACTGCTGAGATGAGGTTTTAACAACCAGGCTACAGCACTCCAATACAATCTGAGAGACCAGGCTAGAACAACAGCATTTCTTCTGCTCCACTCCATGTTTTGTTCTCCCAATCAATCCATGAAGCACCCAGTGTTTGTTTTCAGCCCTGGCTGCAATTAAACCTACAGGAAACMTGTGATAAACACAACCTTCCCACAGGGATTATTACCCTGCAAGCCACTGACTAACCACCAGATAAAACACCTAAATGACACCAGCATCAATTTTTCAAAAAGCAAGACTGAGATCGACGTCTTAGAGTAATAATGTTAATTACACTGGGTGGATAAAATGAGGAAAAACACYCAGAGAATTCAGTGAGGGCTGCTAAGATCTGTAATGCTTAAATAGCCAAATGCAATTAAAAGACTCACCCTTTAGTCATCAGCAATTTTGCAGCTCCACTGTAGGACATAAACACTGGAGCCAGTGCACTGTGACAAGGGAACAGATTTCTGCTTTGCTCTACAGCTGACAAGCCTTTATCCGTGGGATGTCTGACATTTAATGTGTTGTTTTCTGTTTTTTCTTTTTAACAGACTTGGCAAAATGGGACAGATGACTCTAACAATTAGTAGCCATTTCCTAAAGCAATAATTTATCCCAGCAGATCTTCTACGGTTTTTAGATGTGACCAAGGGAATTTAGATGTCAAGAGACCCCTAAAGGGGCATGCAGGTGAGAAGAGGACACACCTGAACCCCCCAGGTGTGTTGTGTGACCTCCCCTGGGGCTGTGGGGACACAGCACCAGGGCCCTCACTGCACCACAGCCACCAAGCCTAAGCAGGGATCCTTTTCCCCACCAAAACTCCAGGTACCTCAGTGAAGCCCAAGTTTTTAGACTGATCTGCAAGGACCCCCTGCCAGTCAGGGCAGGCTCTGCATGGAAGTGTTGTAAATAAGCCATGCGTTTTAATTTKTRCTTAMGAAATAGAGAAATTACAGGCAGGAAGGAAAGCATTGTCAGAGTCACCGGAGAAGGAGACAGAGCTGAGGAGGGAAGATCTGAAGATATCAGCAACTGAAAAGAGGGATTTCAATCAAAACAACATATTTGATGTCTGGGCACAAATGTGATGTCTGGGTTAGGGTTAACCCATTCTGGGTTAGGGATGCACTCTGAGACAGCTTTGGCTCTCCAATAGACATTTCCCTGTCTGYCGGAGAAACCCCACTCCAAACTTGAACAGAATTTACAGCTAACCCTCAGACACCATTATAATTCCACTTGGAAAAAATCAGAATCCCAAAAAAAAAAAAAGCCCATGAATGACAAAGAAAGACCTTGCCTCGGGGAAAATAAAAAGTATAAAAACTGAACCCTGAAACCAGACTTCAGAGCGAATGAAGGAGGACTCGGCACAGGCCAGTCCTGTGTTCGCATCCCAAATTCGATCAAATTTAATCTTTATTGTGGCTTTGTTTTATGGTGAATTTGGCTTAGTGTTTTAGTGTGGCTGTGTTTTTACCTGTGTTTTTTGTTATTTTCCTGTATTTTTGCACGCAGTGACAAGAGAATAAATTCTATTTTTTCTAATTACAATCTGGCTCACCATATTTATAACAGAAGGAAGGACAGCAAGCCCCGTGTGCAGGGGCAGAGGCAGCAGTGACACCCCGGTGTCCTGCAGGGCAGGAACGTCTCCTGACTGCAGGATGTGCTCTCCTCCTGCACCCAGCAGCTCCTCCTGCACAGCCACCAGGGAGGGCCACCAAAAAGGCTCCTGCACGTGTAAATGGCAGTAAAACTCTTCATCATGGACCTAGACAGAAGACTTGATGAAAATGAAACATTTAATGACTTCCTCCTGATTTTGGTCAAATGTCAGTTTGAGAAGAAATCTTGTAAATGGAAACCTTTCATTCCAATTTACCCACTCAACACCATTTCCAGCTGCTCAGAAAAGAAGAAAATAGAAAAATCAACCTTTACAAAGAGCCAAATTTTACCGAAAATTAAATTAGCAGGTAATTCAATTAAAAAAAAAAAAGTGGAATTTTTTTTTTTGGCATTAAATTCTTTTGTCTCACCATGTTTTGAAATGTCCACCTTTCACAGCAGAGAAAGCCACTCACCTGTGGCAATGCCTACCACACACAGGACAAGCCACCTCCAGCTTGGAACATTCAAAAAAAAAATTACTGTTCAGGCAGCAGACAGAGACTGTTACCAGTGTGATCTGTGTGACCCCAGAGATGAGCCAGAGGAGAGAACTGCTTCACCATCTCCAGTGTCATCTGCTTGTTTCACTCAGAGAGTGGTGGCATGGAAGGGAAGGAGAGGAAGTTTTACAAAATAAATACTCCTACAGCTGTCACCAGCTTCTAGGCGTCCAGCTAAAAGGAGGCATTTGTTTTCAAATTGCACATTATGGCTTGGAAGGGATGAAATTATCCTCTTCATCATCAAATACTTCAATATTTGTAATATGGTAACATCCAGGAGCCACAATCAGGTCCACAAAGTGAATCTGCAAAGGGATGGAGGCAGACATCCTGCTCCAAGCAGATAATTAGCATTCAACTGACAAATTATTGTTTCTGCCATCGATAACCTGATTTAAATTGTGGCTGGAAACACAAATAACAAGAGACAAAGCCCTGGATCGTTCTGCACTGCTCTGCCTTTGCCTGCTGGACTCTTAAAATTAATGAGTTTGCTCCACTGGAGGAAATGCATATCTACTCTCAGCTGAAGGGGGAAGGATTTTGTAGTTTTGCTGAGTTTTCCTGTACCTTGCCTCTTTTTAGCCTCTCTGGAGAACCCAGAGTGCAGAGGTGTGAAGGGCCAGTTCATAGGGCATTTCAAAACATGGGCAGACAAAAGAATTTAATGGAAAAAAATTCACTTTTTTTTTTTTTCTTTTGGCAAATCGAAATATCTGCTAATTTAATTTTGGGTGAAATTCGGCTCTTTGTAAAGGTTGATTTTTTTATTTCCTTTTTTTTTTTTTTTTTTTTTGAGCAGCTGGAAATGGTGTTCAGTGGGTAAATCACAAAGAAAGGTTTCAATTTACAGGCATTTCCCCCAAAGATTTCTCCTCAACGTGACATTTGACCAAAATCAGGAAGAAGTCACTAAATGTTTCATTTTCATCAAGCCTTCTGTCTGGGTCCCCAAAGATGACACAATAGGACAAATGAAGAGTTTTACCACCATTAACACATCCACAGTGAGTGAGGGGCTGAGGCAGGACTGACATCAGGCAGCTGTGGGTGAGAAAAGCCTGGAAACACAAAGGCCCAGAATGAGCACTGTCACTTCCACAGGGTGCTGGCACTGGGGGCTCAGGGAAAACTCACCTGAGATGGAAAATCGTGTCTTGTTTCTGTTGTTGTTACAAAAGCTGCTGCTGTGGTGTGCAGGCCACAAACAACTGCCCCTTCCAGAAATAAGAAAGGACACCGTTCTCACTGAGCAGGAAAAATCAATAAAACASGAGGAGAGACACCGAGAAAACTTGTGTTCCAGCTACTACAGCAACACCTTTTTAATCAACAGGGAGAACGCAGAAACATCCAAAGGAATGGACAACACAGCTGCAATTACTGCTCCATGTGAGACCACGCTCCCTCTGCATTGTGACATCCAATCAGTCAGAATTAAATTTTGTGTGCTACCCCAGGTCCCCAGATCTGTCCCTCAGCCAGTCTGTCAGGTCCTTCTCACAAGTGTCACAAATCAGATTTATCAGGATGACAATCGGAGCTCTGGCTCCTAGCACAGACACAGCTCAGCTGCTAAGCAACCCAAGGAGCAGAGACAGCAGCAGCTCCCCCTGTGCCCCAGCAGGACTGCCCCTCCCTGGGCACACCGACAGGGTGAGGGGGGCAGCCAGGGCCACCACGGCTGGGAGACCTTCCCTGCAGATTCTCAGGCATGGGGGAGAAAGTTGTGTGTACTTGCCAGGTCTGTGRTCAACAATCCTTGATTTTGGGGGTCCTACAGCAAGTCCCTATTCTCAAAAACATGTTCTGTTCCCTTATTCCATTGTTTTAGAAGCTGATTCATGGAATGGCTTCTGCCTGGGGCAGCACAGAGTCTGCTGTGGCCCCACAGCACACTGCCTGCCCTGACCCCCCACACTGCCCTGACACCCCACACTGCCCTGGGACCCCACACTGCCTTCCCTGACACCCCACACTGCCAATCCTGACCCCCCACACTGCCAATCCTGACACCCCACATTGCCCTGACACCCCACACTGCCTGCCCTGACCCCCCACACTGCCCTGACACCCCACACTGCCCTGACACCCCACACTGTGCCACTCTGCCTCAGTGTTCTCCCATTCAGAACACACAGACAGAGCTCAGCAATCACATTCCAGAGCAATCCACTTCCCAATGGTTTTCAAACTCCTGTTACATTTATTCCAGATTTCCTGCTCTCCAAGTCTTGTCAGAATTTACCAGGCAGCACACACTGAACATTGCATGGGATATTCTGCTTAGTGCTGGTTTATTTTCACTAACCCCAAGCACTGAACTGAACTGCCAGCCTTGCCATGTATCTTCACAACAAACCCAAATGATGTTTTGCTGTTCAGTCAACAAGACTCCTACCACAGGGGAACTGCAGGGGAAAGGTCTGAAACCTGCCATGATTTGCATCTGCAAGTCTGAAACTGCCCACAGTAACAGCCTTTGACATCACAGATGGAGGTTTATAGCCAAAATAACTTCATCTCCATCACAATGCCYGTGACAGTCAAGTGAAAAACTCAGAGCTGAGTTACAAACCAGTCATGGCACAGTAACAAGTTTCCATTAGCTGACAGATCCAAGGTTCCTAGAAAATAAGGTGCAATGCAGCCAACTAATTCTGTTTCCTTTGAATTTACATAAATTGGACGCCATCCTTTTACTTAAAAATTCCCCTGCTTCAATAACATCTATACAAGAATATATGATCCATATTTAGTATTATTTTCTTGGTTCAGCTTTKCTTAATGCTGTATTTTAAGGAAGACTTCTCAGAGCACTTACCACAGGTCACAGATTTAACTCCAGTAGAGCAAAGCAGATGTCTCTGTCTACAAACCTGGTAATGGTGGGATAATCCAGCAAAACAACAGCTTAAAGATGTGTAAGAATTTGAGTATTACCTAAAGGGCTCCACCTGCATTTGATGTGATGGCTCTTGGCTGGCTGCTAACAACAGAAGTACAGATTTATTCCTTATTTCAAACACTGAACAGCACAACTGGCCTGAGCCCTTCCCTCAGCTCTGACCTGCACTGCCTCCAGCACCTCAACACCATAACCATATTCAAAACAATCAGGATTTTAATTTTCAGGCACAACCCTTTTCTACCTACATGGGACAACAGGCATAACACAACAGGTATCAGGGAATTTTCTGCAAGGTTTGTTTCTATCAAGAATTAACACCAAAAAAACGAATTACCATACCAGGTAGAAATGGAAGCCCACTTACCCTAAATACTAAAAAGAAAAGTATATGCATTTTTCAGTAGATACYTCCTCTTCTTTTCTCTGCCAACTCTATCTGATACTATGAGAGTGGTTTAAGTACTAAAACATCTGAATGTGAATGCCTGCCAAAAGCTAGCTGCAATTAATCTACAACTAGATATTTTGAACACTAGCACTTCCATGGAGACACAGATAGCAGAAGCCCAAGTACATCTCCAGCTATCCCCATGTGAACTCCASTTTCTAGAAGATCCAGTTCAAATTCACTATATTTAACTGTGTGTTTACAGAAAAAAATGAACTTTGCATAAAAGTTTGAAAAACCAACGCCCAGCCTCAGACTGAACAGTCTTAAAATACAGTGTTAGAGTTGGAGTCTGAGAAGAACTGAATTAACAACTCCATCACCATTTTTAATCACAGACCCATTCATCTGTCAGGACCAGGAGTTCAATGGCATTAACTGAGGCAGCACCAGATTAACCCCTCTGCATCCCCAGAGCCAAGTCAGCAGCCACTGCTGCAGGCACAAAGAATCATGGGGCCCAAAATACGAACCACTTTAGGATGTACTCCTCAGCCCTGTTCTTCCAAGAGATGCTGAATCAAACCCCTCCTAAGGACATCTGGCTTGACTTTGCTGCACGGTCTGCATCAGCAAGTAGCTAGAGAGTTTTCCTTACTGAAAATTCTACATATTAAAAGTGCCAGAAAGGTACCTTTGAGTCATGTTGATAAATCCTTGTTTAACAGCTGTCAAGGGAAGCTGACAGATTAGCCAGAGGGGRATCTCTGGGCATGCAGCACTCACAGGCGTATCGTGTAGAGTAAAATGCAGATGTAAGGAATGATCACATCACAGTGATCAGCATCCTGTCTGCCCAGAGCATATGGAGATCAGCCYGCACAGGAAAGCCTCCAGTGGGGCTGCCACAGGCAGGGTGACWCTGGAGCAGCTCTGGCTGCAGCAGTCAGTAGCACCAAAGCCTCACCAGGAATGCAGGCACAGCCTGGCTGCTGGGGAGGCCCCTCCACAGCCCCAGGCACACCGGGATGTGCTGTGCCTTCACCTGGAGCTGCTGCTGCCACAAGGGCTCTCACTGGCTGCTGTCAGTCACCCACTGCACCCAMGCAGACTCACTCAAAACACAAATGCTTTGGCTCTTAGACCAAGCATGCAGTAAACCCCCAATTTTTCCCATTCTGCTGCTGTTGTCCCCTTGCATCTCCCAGAGACCAGTGTCTCTCCAGAATGCCTTTCCAGCAAGTATCCATCTACTTGGACAACTCTTCTCCTGTGCTGTATCTCTGTCACATAAGGCTCATGGTCCTGCACACAAAAGGACTGAGGCCAGATGTAAAATCTGCAGATAAAATCTTTACAAACATTACACAAATTCACAGCAGGCCACGCCAAAAACCTCTGATGTATAGCAAGCCTAATCTTCCCGAATAATTCTTTTCCTTCCCATCCCACACTGCTGTATTTTTATCTATTTTGATTTATTTTAATAAAACATACATTTGTTTGGAAACAACATATATTATTGAGCTGTTGCTGGTTTAGAAAACAGAATCATTACCATGATATAGCACACAAGTGCATCTCTAGTTCATGTTATTTTCTGCTTTGTCAGTTTGACTCAGTCTGTTTTAAATTGCACAAGCTATTTTAATGTCCTTTTTGCAATTCAAATCTGCATTCTGTAAGTGTAACTGAAAAGATAACAGTTCATTTTCAGTCTTGCACCCAAATCTGTTGAAGGAGGCTTAGCTGAATATTCTGTTATTTAAACTCTCTTTTTGATTATACTAATTTTAAAACAAATTTGTTTTAAAAAGCTAGTCAGTGAAAAAAAGGTGAGGCTTGATTTGAAGCTTTTCCATGGGCCTGCCAGGGCAGGCAGGTTCCAAGAAGAGCAGGGAGATGGATGCTCCAGAACAGGGAATCTCAACTGGAGCTGGGTGGGTGGAACTGTCCCAAACCTGCTGAGTCAGAGCAACAATGGCACCAAGACTCCACCACAGCAGACCCTGAAAAACCACCTTTGGCAAGTCTCTTCCAACTCTCTTTCCTCTCCRGGCCAAGTCAGACACTGGAGAAGAGTCTACCTGTGCTTTGGAAAAATCTGTTTTCACTTACATCTCCCAGACATCCCACAGGGCTGCACAAAGCACTGAGCAGAATCAAACCAGCTCTCTCCCTGCACACATTCCTGTTTCTTTGGCTGAAGCCTCGGATCAGCTCAAGAATCACAGAGCATTTTGTCCTAATTTAACGTGATAACTGTAAAAGAAATTTGTAATTTATATAGAATTGCCTTGGGTAATAACCATTTCCCTGACTCTGCACAAGGCAGCGTTAGAGAAAGACTCCACACTGCAGGGCCAAGGGAGAGCTGGTGGCAGGGAATGCTGCTGAGAAAGGCTCAGGAACAGCCTGCAGCCAGGGCAGCCCCTGGGCAGGGCAGGGACAGTCACCAGGCAGTGATGGTCACTCCGTGGTCAGGCAGTGATGGTCACTCCGTGGCCATCCCTCAGTGGCAGTCGGGGTGCCCAGGGCTCTGCCCCATCAGCAGGAGTCCCTTCCTGTCCTGGCTCACTGCCCTCCTGTGCCAGGTGCTAACGTTGGTTAATTGATTAATTAGCACTGGATCTCGTTAAGGGCCCCCAGCCCAGCCCCTCTGTGGGCCCTGCTGGAGCAGCAGAGATCAGTGAGGTCACGGAGGGCTGGCACAGGGCAGGGACATTCCCTGGCACCCTGGGCAGCACAGGATGGTTCTGTGGGCCCTGGGCAGCTCTGGATCCTGGGCCATCTACCCCTGAGCCTCCCTGCCTCATCCCTGCTGGAATTCTGGAAACTTGGACTTTGGGATTTTAGTAATGCATGTCAGTCAAGACGGACGATTTTGGGCATTGTCTGAGTCCTTCTTCACTTTCTTCTTCCTTCTTCTTCATAGGTTTGGGTGGTTTTCTGTAATTGGGTGAAAAATGTCTGCACTGTGGGCCTTGGATGGTCATTACTGGGTCAAAAATATAAATAATATAGGTGTCATCTCATCATTGGAGGATCATTGCCTAAATAAGCTTGTGAAGAGTTAGAAGCTCTCCATTTCACTTCATTTCTCTAACTTGCTAGTTAGAGCTCATGGCTCATGAGTCTGTACATAGATAAGAATAATATCCAAGTCTGAACTTAAAATCTACATTTCCAGTGTTTTAATCCTGACCTTGGCAAGGAAAAAAAGAAGCCAGAACCWYCACACATCCCAAACYCACTCACAACCCCCAGCCCACACCTCCTCTGTCCCTGCAGGATTCCTCAGTGGCARTGGAAGCTCTCAACAGAACAAATCAAAGTTTTCTATCAAAATGCCTTCAGAGGTGCAGGTTCAAGAGGCAAAAGGGCAGGACAAGGTTTAGTAATTACAGGACCATGTCCTGGGTTACTCTGATTTAGAAGATCATGATGAAGACATGTATAATTGAAAGGTGCCCTGGTGCAGCAGCAGGGCTCCTACACTGCCCAGATTCCCAAGGCACCTGTGCATGGAGAAAGCTTTCACATCAGGACTCCCTTCAGACATGCACCAGGCTTTATACAAATAAAGTTTGTTTTTGGATTCTGAAGCCATGAAAATACAATTAGCAGAAGAAGAGGGTGTAAGCAAACCTGCTTGGGCATTCATGTGTTCCGTGATGTGAGCTTGGAGAGCCACAGGAAGCAGTGAAGGTGCTGTGCCCATCCTGAGAGCTCCAGAGCCACCCAGGCTGCAGGAGCAGCTCAGCCCCACTGCCCTCCTGCCCTGCACACCTGTGCCCCACACCTGTGCTGTCACGGGCCACGGACAGCCACTCTGGCAGCACCAGGGCTCAGGGCAGGAGCAGCTCCAGCCCTGGGTTCAGCACCCTCAGGGAACATCCAGCAAGGAGCAGGTGGGGCACAAGGCCACCCTCCTTCTGTGATGACACAGCTGTCCCTACCACGGCCACCAGCCCACACTGCTCCCACAGAGACAGGCCACTGCACCCCAGACTGTGCAGGTAAATCAGCTTCCCCTCCTCAGACACAGCAGAGTGCTGTTCTGTAGACTCTGACCATAAAAAGATGTATGCTAACAGCAGGGAACAGAACAGTTGCTGAACTATTGATTTTTAATTAGTGCTCATTTTGTAATTACTTGTCTTTTTAATTAAATTGCTATGCTGGAATGCTGGAACCTCCCTAGAGGTTAGAATGCTGTTCCTCTTCTACCTTGAATGTTTAATTCTTAAAGGTAAGTTGCACATCTTTAGAACACCTGTAGGACTTCAGAATGTAACCCAGATTTTGGTGGGCACATACTGCAGGAAAATGCAGAGGATCATCACTGGGCACTCTCAGCTTGGAAGTCTCTTTCTGACACTGCAACAAGAGCTGCTGATCTTCTACCAGAGCCTGAGAACAGACAGAAAATCATGTTTTAACTGACCCTCGTGTGAGTTTATCACTTGACAGAGAAATAACATCTGTGACCACCTGCTGAGACTGTCGTATTTTTGGGTGGGAATGAAACAGTTTTTATTACATGAGACAACACCATCCCATGGATAGATATTGCCATAACCCAATTACAGCAGAAACCACCAGCCCTTTGCTTCACTGTCTCGCTCAGAATATATTCAGTTTCATCTAGCAGCACCTACTCTTTCCTGATCTCAGCTATGGAGCAGGCTCTGCCACCTGAGCTCACCTCTCCAGAACCCTTCACTGATTCCACACAGGGGATAAGCCTGAGAGCTGTGCTGCTTCCTTTGGCCACAGGTAAACACAGAATGAGCCTCACCACCATCCTCAGCTGAGGCTGCAAACAGACCCTAATGATGTCAGGAAAGGAGCCAGAAGTCTTGCCGGGAGGGAGGGAATACTGAAGAAAAGGGGTATTTATTGCACTCCTTAGGTATGAAATGGCCAAGGACTTTTAGAGGAAGCAGCATCTTTTAGTGGGTTGAAAATGCTTCTTTTTCCTGCAAACCATGCCTGGCCTCTTACCCACTGGTGTTACAACAGCATTAGTGTTACGGTATGAATGTACTGGAAAACCTAAATGAGATAAAGTTATCATAGTTGAGGCATGTGAAAACAAGAGGAGAAGTAATACAACTGAAGATTTAAGGAAAGGACGCAAAAGAGCTTCTTCCTAAAGCAAGAATCCCTCAAGTTCTCTCCAACACAACCACACTTCCCTCTCTTCTGAGCCTTGCACCTTGGTTCCTCCCTCCCCTTCAGCCCAGCCAGACTCTGCTGTAAAGATCATTCCCTCTACTAGAGAGGCTGTCCCAGGAGAGCTCTGCTTCAAAATGTGGGCTTCCCCCTGAGACCTCCCCAGGGATCTCCCTGGAGATCCTCTGCAGCTTCCTCAGTTCTGCTTTGAATTACATCAATCCAAATTTCCACCTGGTATCAGTGGGGAAAAAAAATCTGCTTGTCTTGTGCCAGTGGGGTCCAAACCCACAAACCCTGCTTCTCTCCAACAGGGGATTTTGGGTTTCTTTACAGATTCCTGAACCTCAAGGAGCATTTCTGTCCATGAGAGGGGCATTTCCCCCTGGAGCCTGCACTTTGCCTCTCCATCCCCTGACCACGGGGCTCAGAGTCCTCTGCTCTCCCCCTTCAGCAGCAGCTCAATAACCCATTTCCCCTCCTTGCCTTTCCTGCTGAATAGCCCAAATTTTTCTTCAGTAACTCCTCATTTTTTCCCCTGACTCAGCCTGCTGCAGCATCTGAGCACTCATTTACTATGGAGTTCTTTACTCATAAGCTTATTATCTTCCATTTATCTGCACTGAGCTGTGCTGCCCTATTACAACCCAGGTACTCCAAATTAATCCCCATCATGTATCAGATTAAATTGTTTCTCATTATCTGCTTGACTCTCAATTCAGTACCATTTGTGAAACTAAAACCTACTTTTCCATACTATTAATCAAGACTTTTTTTGTGACAAAAAGCCACTGCATCGCAATCTGAATAATCTAAACCAGTCCAAGTAATATTTCTCTCACCAGCCAAACTTGAATGTTTCCATATTTTTCTTTTCCTTTCCATTTGAAGTCCCTCTCTGTAATCAGCCATTTGAAACACGATTTTAATGCACCTAATGCACATTTCTCTAACTTGTATCATTTCCTTATAGCTGAAGGTTCTCAGTGATCAATATTTTACATGATCATATCAATCACAGCAAATGCAGCTGTTTTAGGAGACCTGATAAAACAATTTCCTATTGCTTTTTAAAATGGATTAACAAGGCAATTTCCTTACTGCTTGGTGGTTCACAATCATAGAGAGCACACCTGTGACCTTGCAGAGAAGACAATTCTTAGGTTATAGGTCAGACAAGAGCCAAGTCTGAGGAGACATTGGGGGAAAGCCTGATGGTACTTCTGCTCTCTGACTCCAGAACTTACAGGAACATTCTCAGAGGTTTAATTTTATATTCCTGATTGCCACTCCCTCCACTGTATTTATCCACTCGTAAAATGGAGAAGAGGAGAAATAAAAGAAGACACATACTTGAAATTTAATTTACAAGATGGCTTTGTTCCAGAACAGCAGAGCCTTGGTTTATTGTGTCTTGGTTATCAAAAGCAGCCTGCACTGAAGGGCAGGTCAGCAGGGGAGGGCTCTCACTGACAGCCCACGTTTCCCAGGGCAGCACCTCTGCCAGCAGAACTCTGCTGACAAGTTAATGCCTCTGAAACCCACCGACAACTTCCTGACTTTGGGCCCATTAATTAACTGGAAATAGCTCTCTGCTGGGTCCCAAATGCTCTTTGGAGTGAAGTTCAAACCACACCAGAACTCAGGGGAGCCCTCCAAGGGCTGCATTCCTTCCCAGTGGGTGGGGATGTCGGAGATATTCTTGCTCCTGTTCCCCTCCTTCCTGCACAAAGCTGCTGCACACTCTGGCCTTGGACAGATGTTTACAGCTGCAGTAAACATGGTGAGGAACTTCCTTTCTGCAAAACTCCACACAAATCAATATTCCATTAACACACCTTGCTATTCTATGTGTACTTGAAGGAAATCATGCTTTTGTTTAAAAATACCAAAACATACTCTGCCTAGAAAAACCAGTTAAAACGTGGATAAGAAAAAGGAAATTGTAAGTAAGTGAAGATGATTGCATCAGCTGTTTTTTCAGAGAAATTTTGTCTTTTGAGAGGAAAGCAGACCACCAAGCACACGGAGCCTCTTGAAGATTAAATGACTTTCACAGAGATGTATTTGGGTCCAGACACAGATCTCTTCACCCTCTGGACAGTTCTCTGACACTGTGACAGGATGGCTCTGTGCAGGGCAGGGAGCTGGACTCAGTGTGGGTCCCTTCCAACCTGACCATTCCATGAGCCAAACAAGGCTGGGCTCATTCCTTGGTCTGCTGGAGATGCTGTGGCCTCCACTGCCCAGATGATCCAATGTCACTTCTGACCCCAGTCAACAGCACACTTCAATTCACGAAAACCTCATCCCCTCAGGCCTGAAAATCCACAGAGGAAACTCACCCCTGTGCCTTGTGGGTGGTGTTAGCTCCACGCTGCCTGCTGCACTGCTCCTCTGCACAGAATGCTCACACAGTTCATGCACAGAAAGAGCTTTTCTCCTTGTGGGATTCCTGCCTCCCACTGCTAAACAGGAGACGTGAACCTACAGCACTTCTTACAGAGCTGACACTACTCAGCTCTCCTCACACCCTGTCACAACACCACTGCATTAATTGCCCTAATCAAGAGATTTTGCTATGAAGAACAATTTGATACACTGTGCAGAGTATCTAATCTGGTCTCTGCATTGATATCTCCCTTCATTCACTATGAGAAAGGACATACTCTAAGCTTTCCCATTATTTTACACTAATAGACTTAATTATAGTGTGGAGGCTACAGGAAATATCTCAAGACTGTCTCAAGCCATTTCATATCTTTGTTATTGTCAAGAAAGCACAAAACTCCAATACACCTGTCTTAATTTGCCCTTTGTGCAGAGGGAACTACAAGGGGATGCAATATTCTTAAAAGAATAACTTAAGGGCACAGCAAGGCTCCTTCCAACCATCAAAGTGTATGAATGACCTAACACAAGTAAGAACTCATGTATTCCTTCAGGAAACCACATCCCTAAGTGGAAATACCCTGTCCTGGGACAACAGCAATCAGTGCTGCAGGGCACCTCACCCAGTCAATAACCTGCAAATCTTTTGAAGATTTAAACTGTGCCAGGGAGATCAGCAAGCACAAGCTCCTTTGGCTGTGGGGATGACGTTTTCTACTCTTTCTTCAGGCTCATTAATCTTTCAACTTCCAGTCCACAAACTCAGCAACCAAGAAGGAAATAAGATGACCCTAAACCACAGGAATTCCACTGACTTTTGAATTTTAATACACACTTTAATGTCCTAGCTATTTCTCTGCTTATAGATTGTACTGTTTGTCACTGGTGCCCTTTTCTCTGTCAAACAGAGTGAACACTCTGCAGGCGTGAGCAGAAGAGGCTTCAGACAAAATCCTTCCCTGAGTCTGTTTATATGCCACAGAACTTGAGCTTCCTGATCGGACACACACAGGGAAACTGAAAATTTGGCTATCCTCTACTTTCACCTGGGATGTGATTGTTACCAGTGAAAGAAATAAAGGGATTTTACTGGTTTTTGTGATTTTGCTCTTCAGTTGGAAGATCTTTTTTTAGAGAAACTGAATTTTTCTCCAGCAGACATAATTTTTAGTCCAAAGAAAGATACATGTTTGGGCTGGGGACAATGAAAAGAGTAAAACTATGCATTCACTATTAACATAATAAATGGCTTTTTAAAAATAGGACAGATGAAGTCCTCCACTTCAAACAGGGCAATGCCAATGTGAGCAAGGGGCATCATACAAAAAATAACAAATCTTGTTACTACAAGATGGAGAAATCAGATCTCCACTCTCCCAGATTCTTAACACTGCTGCCACTAGATTTTTAGAGACCATAAATAAACCCAAAACTATTTGTGAATTTGTTCTGCAAATCAACTGCAGGAAGTGATCTCTTTTGATCCTTCCCTGGAGTCCCACCCTAAATCAAAGTACTACAACTTAATCTTTTAACAAGTTTCCTTTCTAATGAACCTGCATCCCTACAAGTCTCTTGGGATATCTGATGTGCAAGTTTAGGTTTGCTTATCTTTCCTTATAAACCTTGATTTATAGATTATAAAATTAAAAATCCAAGGATTTGTGGTCTCAAAAGTAAGTGTTCATCAGCTCCAGGAGACTGGAAAGGTGACAGGGTTTAACTGGGTTTTCCTCCCCCTGCCTCCCAGCCAGAATGTTTTCTCCAGAGCTGAACAGAAATGGACTTTAGGGCAACAGGAGCCTGAGCTCAGACATCGACCCAGAGGGAGAGAGGACTGGTGAGACAGAGGTTACAGAGATTGCTAGAAATGAAACAGGGAATGAAGGTCCAGAGCTTGGCACCTGAATAAGAAACAGCTCCTGCAGGAGAGGAAAGATAAAGATAGAACTGCTCTGCAACCCCAGCTGAAGGCACTGGTGCCTTTCAGAGGGATGTGATGAAATCCCTGGGGATCTATCACAGAACTCAGAGGGCAAACTGGCCTGCAGCCCAACAGCTCCCAGTGTCCACATCCCAGGAGAAATGGATTCCAATAAATAAAAGTCTGGCCAAGGACTTACAAAGAAAAATGTCAGCAAGTGTCCATCTCAACATCATCCTGCTGGAAACAAGCTGACTTTAAAAGCTGGCAGTGAAACTACTGAAAAAAAAAAAACCCAACTCCAACCCACACCACTAAAAAAAACCTGGCAGGAGTGTCGGGTTTGGGTTTTTTTACTATGTCCTTTTGAGACATTAGTTTTTAAAAGGCACCTTCTGAATTCTGTTGAGACAGTAGAAATTCTGCTACAGGAGAGATTACACCAATAACAAATAGTCATGGTGCTGCCCTGTGATCTTCCTCAGTCTCCTGAATGAACAATTACACTCATGTTTTCATTTGCATGTGCAAATTAAAGAATCTGCCATAAATACACCTGATCAGACATCAACTGGCAGCATTCTACAGAAGTCAATGTACTTCATTAAAAATACATAAGGATGTGAAAAATCTAACTGTGTGACTGGGATGCACTGTGTAGAGCATCAAATAATGCCATGCATGTAATGGCATGTCCAGAGCTGTGAATGTGGGGTTAGAGAGGCAGCTCTGTGCTCTGTAAGCAGCTGGGTGCTCAGCTCAGGGGCTCTGATCCTCACAGGGTGAGGCAGAACCCCTCACAGAGAGCACACCACGCTCCTCTGGCAGGCTGGCATAACAAAGGGATGCTACTCAAAGTTCAGCTGAGCAACTTGCCTGTTTTTCTCTGGAGACCTCTTGTCCTCTCAGGTAACTTCTCCCACTGTGAGGTGTCCATCCAGGCTTCCAGCTCCTGTTTAACACAGTGTCCTTCTAACCACTGGAGCTCAGGGATCTCTCTACTTCAGTTTTGGATCCCACCTGCAGCCAACACGTTCATCCAAAAGCAGGTGCTCACCTGTCCACACCACCACCTTCTCCACCACTCCTTGCAGACTTTCTTCCCCATCTCCAGACTCACCTTCTCCCACCTGAACCTCTCCTTCTCAGTAACACGATGCTTTAGAGTCCACAGACTGCCCTCTCCTCCTGGGTGTTCTTCATATCCATTCTCCTGTCATTTTTTGTCACTCTGTTCAACTCATCTTCCCTCCTGATGACCATGCTGTATCACACTGACTGTATCTTTCACTGCACATATCATGAAACACACTACATCACGTTCTTTTCAGTTAAAACAGTAATTTCCTGAACATGCTCCTTTGTTATTAGCAAAAAGACCAGCAAAATTCCTCACTCTTTTTACAATTATCTAATTTAATATCCAAGTGATTAAAGAAACCACTTACTTGCATTTGGCAGCTCAAGTCCCATTCAAATTTTTGCTTACTACTGGTTTTACAGCATATTTAATCTAAATTTATCATAGAAAGGCCAGGCCCATGAACTGCAGTGGATTAATGCTGACAGCTCACCATTAGAAGGGAAGATCTTATGTGAAACTAAACCATTTTCTACTAACACCACCTGAGAAACACCAGCAGTATTTGAGGTCAGTTTTGCCACTTGTCTGAAACGAGAAAATGATTATACTTACCAGAGATAAGAGCAACTAGAAAGAAAAATTTGGTCTTTAATTACTGACTCTACCAAGCTGGAGCTGCAGAGGAAGAGAAACAGGGGCAGGCACCAATTAAGCAAAGAYGCACAATTGAAATTCACTCTGCGTTTTTAACAACTCCCGCAATTAAGTGTTAATTTGATGTCACCTGTTGCAGAAATGAAAAACCCTGGGACTGTTCAGAGGAAAGGCACATTTAGAGAACAGACAGACAGTCCCCAAAAGGTGGTTTATGCTGCTGAAGTCCTTTTCTAAAGGCGGAGGAATCAGCACCAGGTGCACTGCAGGCTCAGATCAGTCCTGCAGAGGCTGCCTGTGGCCCCTCTCCTGCAGCACTGAAGGGGAGTTGGGAAAGCCCAAAGCAGTGATGTCCATGGGGGCAGGCAGAGGACAACAGGGCAAACTCTTCTTCCTGAGGCCACCAGCCCACAGCTCTGGCACTGGAGCCCTGCATGGCCTGGGAAGTTTGATGACAGTGGGTGATGAATCCTCCATGGATGGTGAAGTCCCAGGGAGCTCTATGGGGTCAGTCCTGCTCCTGTGGGGTACAGACACCTCCTCACTCTGCAGAAACCTCTCAGGGTCATCCTTTAGCCACGGCAGGCTCCAGGCCCAGCTGTGCCTCCAAGCTTCTCAGAAAGGTTGTGAGGAACACAGCTGAGGAATGAAGTGCACCTCTTCCACAAGAGCCAAGCACAAAAACCGGAGACAAGGGCATTGTAACAAGAAGAAAAACCAAGGATAAGGAGAAAGATTCAGCTGTTATTTGGAAAACATTTGTTAAGAAACCCAAACTTCCATCAGAGCAATTAAGGCAAAGCCATCTTAGGCCACTTCCTTTCTCTTCTGTGTGGGGCTCAGAACAATCAGGATGCTCAGATATCTGTGCAACATTATCCTGAGTCACCACTCTGCACTGGTGTTCTGACCTCCCTATGGCACAGGCCACACAAAACAAACTAAAACCTGACTTAATGATGCTGGCACAGACTTGAAGAGTGTCCACAAGTTTTTATTCTGTCGTGAGAGCTGAATTTGACCAGATAGAGTAGAACAGTGAGAACTAAGACAGCTGGACCAATAACCTTTCCAGAAGGGACTGTTGTGTAATGTGGAAATGTCAAACGTGAAAGACAGCTGGTAACTAAAGACTTCTTGTGCAGTAAATTGTGTACATTCTTAAGTTTTTCCTTCCTCAATCAACATGCAGGAATTAGCACACTTGAAAAATGTGGCAGACAGCTTCCGATCAGGAATATCCAAGATGTCTGGAAAGGATTTCTCCTTGTTTCCTTGTTTTCTTTCTAGGAGTTCAACACTGTGTCACTGAAGAGGAAGTACAGCCGTGGCCTGGGTACACTCTGCAGTTCAGAACCTCTGCAGGCTTATGTGCCTTGTAATCTCTAGGGTTTACATCTTTGTAATCTGTCTTTCAGAGAAAAAAAGATCAATCTGTCTGTTTTCAAACACACGGCAGAGAGAGCCAAACACCAGGAACAATACCCAGCAAACACCTGTTAATCCTTCCTGAGCACCACTGCTTGGCAGCACAGCTTTCTGTCCTGGACCACAAGGGCTGCATTAAAAGAAGACATGCAAATATTTTGTACTGTCCTACAAAAACTGGAGCTTTTAAAGCATATAAGCAAGATCAAAGAAGTTGTACACAGCAGGAAAATTCCGTAGATAGATACCACTGGGCAAAAGTCCTGAATATGAAACAGTCTGAGCGATGACTTTCCCCCCAAACACTCAGATACTACTGAAAAAGCATTCAATAACTTTATGTAAGCGTTCCATGAAAATTCTGGCCTTTTGCAATCTTGGTGCTGACTGAGGTCTGGGCAAAGCCTCTTCAGTTTCTTTTGCTTTCAGGTCAGAACATTTGAAAGAGAACAAGAAGTAGAGACAAATGTACCACCACACGAAGTTAACAGCTTATGCAACCAGAAAGTAACAGCAATGCACATTACTGCTCACCACAGACCTGAAGGAAAATGCACTGCTGTGAAAATTCCTCAGCTTTGTTCAGAAAGCATCCCCAGCCCTGACAGAGCAGGATGCAGAGCAAGGAGAGTGAGGGGAAAACCTTGAGCGAGCTCGGGGAGAGCAGACTGAGCTCCAAGTTAGACTGAGCTCCTCTTTTCCAGATAATCCAGGACAGGGTGAACTTTGCTGTTTATTTTTGTGCCCTCAGAGGCAGCAGCTGCTGAAGGCCGAGACTGCTGATGGGATGCAGAGCAGAAACCCCTGACTTAGGAGCGGGCTGAGCTAAGCCTGGGACTGGAAACCATGGACAATTACCTGCCTGAGCTAATTACCCCTGAGGTGAGAAATTCCAGCACCCAGCCGTGGCACAGGGATCTCTGCTCTCCACAATACAGCATGTCCTTGGTCCTGCTGTACCTGACTACCCTGGGCAAGAGAACAACTCTCCAGTGGCAGCTGGGAAGTTTAACTCCTCCTTGTTTACAGCCTAGAACATCATGGAAGATGTGTCATGGCCCCAACCCAAAGGCACTCTGTGTTGGAACACTGCAGAAATTAGCACTGATAAAAGAAAGGTTTGTGCAATAATTATGATGGGCCGTGTAGCTGAGTAAGGTACAAAGAAAAACCTTCATTATTAATAAAGAACTACATCTCCTTATTTAAAATGGGGACAGATTGAAGAACGAAGCCTGATGCTTTCTCAGGAGAGTCATGGGATGGAGAAGGAGCAAGACAAAGGCCTTCCCCCATGCAAGGAACACTCTTTGAAGATCTCAGAGTCCTTTAAAGATGAGATGAGAAAAGAATATCAGGGTGACTCATTTGGTCTAAATGTCCTACTTCAGCTATGCTAAGTGCCAGATACTGTCTCCACAGTGAATATTTACTTTGAGATTAGAACAAAATAGCAAAAGGCACAGATAAAAGACTCCTCTCAAAGGGTACACAGGTAAGGTAAGAGATAGCATTTCTTTTTGGGTTGCCATGACCTGTTCAGGGCTAAGGCCAGGTCCAGTTTGAGAATTAAAAATCATCATCTTGAAATGGAAGTTCTACAACTGCTGCTAATGCCATTACTTACTCAGACTCTTCTGATGTGCAGAGTACAGATTTGGCTAACAATTGCACTACTCACATTTGCAGCTCCACCTTTGGATTTTACCACCAGGAAAACCCAGCTCAATAAACCACTTCATTATTAGGTAGCTTTACTACTGACACTTTATCTTCATTTCCTCCAGCCACATTATTCCTAGATCTGAGTGTGACAAACAGACCAAGGTCTGCACGCTGTTTCCTGGACTGAGATGTTGTGTTCTCACACACAGGTGAGAAGATCTCCCCAGACCCTTCCAAAGGTAATGAGGTGCTCAGGTGATTCAGCAGGCAGTGTTAGTGCTACTCATCCTGATGAGATGTCCAAGTGATGATGATGATCCTTCACTCTTTACAATGGGAAATATTAAGTTTCTGTGCTGCTCAGGACTGCTATGGTGACTTGCATGGTCAACCATGAATCATTGTGGCAATAAGGACCACATTAACTGCTGAGGGAGTAAGAAAAGAAGAAATCAAACTAAACCATATGAGGGGGTTCTGATCTCATTTGCAGACAAGTAAATATTGAGTAAATCTTGGATTTTGGTGGAATTACTCAGGATTTGCACTGTCTGAGCCTGAACCCGAGCCAGGCCCAGCCTGTGTTCAGGTAAGCTCATTAAACAGCTCCCAACCCCTGTGACTCTGCTGGGAGCACTCGTGTTTAAAGGTAATCTCCTGCTTAAAGGCTTTGGAGGATCAGGCCAGGAGGGTTCAGCCACGTCCAGGACTGAGCTGTTCTGCTGGGTGTTCTGAGCTTCTGAAGCAGGAGTGCAGTGCCACCACTGCTCCCAGCCCCCTGAAACAGGTTATCAGCTGATCACTCCAGTCAAAGACTGTCTGTCTTTGGGGAAAAAGCCACTCTACTGGTGGCATCTGCAGACCTTT
The DNA here is from genome assembly GCA_003546035.1 of Mixornis gularis. NCBI lineage: Eukaryota > Metazoa > Chordata > Aves > Passeriformes > Timaliidae > Mixornis > Mixornis gularis. The sequence continues at coordinate 91,351 of QVAJ01000302.1, forward strand.
GCCTTTTGGTCTCTGTCCCTCCCTTCAGATCATCCTTCACTGTAGATATGGACCACAGCTGCAGCAACTCCACATGAACCCAGACAGGCAGGATTTAAGAGTTTACTTCCATCTGGTACTGGAGAAGGCTTAGGCATTGCTCAGCTGCTTCTTGCCAGTGCCAGAACCTGGGAACAAGGCAAGGTGAAAGCTCCACATTCCCCACAGGAGGGCCTGAGAGGTGCAGGAAAATGCAGAATCAAGAAGAAGGCTCTGCTGAGGAAAAGGGCAGTGAGGGCTGCAGGGCCCAGCATCAGCCAGCAGCAGACTGCCTGCCTCCCCTGGGGTGAGCAGCCCCAGGACAGACAGCTCAGCTGCAGCAGGAAAGGGTTAAACGGCAAAAGCAAAGGGGACACCAAGGCTTTGCTTTCCACTCCACTGAAATGAGGAAACATGAGGAACAACACATGTGGAATGTGGTTAGTTCAGCACTACAGGGCCATCACCTGGATGAGGTTTCAGTAGGATCAGGTGAGTGAGCAGCAGCTGGGCCAGGTTAAACCTGAGCTCAGGGAAGGTTTAACTCCTCACGGGTGTCCCACTGCCACGTGGGCCTGCTCTGACTGTCCTGGACATCGTGCTGCTCCACGTGGCTCATCCTTATTATCCCTCACTGGAACACAAAGTCATTTTTAGTTCTGAACAATACGTAAAGTTTAAAATCCTCTCACAGTTCTCTGATTTCCAACACAGTTCTCCTCCCCCTTCTTCTTTCCTCTTCTCCTCTAAAATGCAGAAATACACATGCATTAACATAATTAAAGGATCGAGCAGGGCTAATAGGACTGATTTAGTCTAGAAGAAAAGGATATAATTAGAGTGCCAAGTAGCAGTGTTATCAGTGGTGACACCATGCTCGATGCTGGGAGCACCAAAGGGACATTCTGTATCACAACAGAAAGGCTCCACATTTCTGCTGGTGACACAACTGCCACTGCACACGGAGCAGGTGGAAGAGGCAGCCTCCACACAACGTGCTGAAACATCCTAGCTTTGCTCCAGCCCCAAGACTGGCTCTGCCCCTCACTCCACTGCCAGGGATGAAGAGAACCAGCCATTGTCAAGGGCAACCACAAAGCTGCTTGTTTCACATCAGCATCCTTCACATTTTCTATCTAATCAGATTTCTTGTTGGTTGAGGAAAGCTGCCTTTCCTCATTACCAGCTGCTATCCCAGATTTCCCTCTCCCCATCCCCAATACGTATTTTGCCATGCTTGTCTGCTTTTCTGTGTAAAAAGGTTATGTATGCCTGGAGGGAGACTAAATGTTACCAAAAAAA
>QVAJ01000302.1:99473-113406 GCA_003546035.1 Mixornis gularis
TTCTGTCACTTAGCCAATGGGAGAGGGGTCAGTCCTATGGACCAAAAATGGATTTGTAGAGGATTCCCAAAGCCTGACAGAAGGCTCACACAGTCTTGTCCATCTGTGTGCAAACTCTGAAATCAAAACTCCTGACTTAGAAAGGCCATGGGATAGGACAGACATTGCTGAGAGAAATGGAACTGGAAACAAGTTTGAAATTATGACCTTGCAAATAGACTAGATATTTTGGAGAAATAGAACTATGAAAGGTGCTTTGTGGTAGGATCCACAAGGGGTAATTTTACATGGTTGGCTTTAAGGCATTTACGGCATTGTGTGGCAAAAGCTGATAGGCCAGAAAACACTTTTAAAATGGATTGTAATGAGGAAATAGTTTGGCTTCTGATTGTGATGGTGTGAACTGTAACATCTGTATTGTCTCACCCTTCACATGAGACTGAAAACGGAATAAAAGTTTTTAAAGCACCTCTCAGTTATCCCATCTCTGGGCCAGGAAAAGGCATAATCCAACATGCATTTCCTTGGCCCCTTCCTGAAGGCACATGTGGGAGCACCCTGCCAGCCTCCAACATTCACTCTGTCTCTGTATTTCAGCAGCTATTCTCTATTTTGCCCTTTCATCCTAATGCACTCCCCATCCTCACAGGCAGAACACATTGGTGCTCTACACTCTCATCTTCCCACAAATAAAACCGGGGTAAGACTACAAATGTCATGGACACAGGTCATTAGTATACTGCTAAAGAAATTGTATATTTTCAGATGAAAGTGGTAAATAATTACAACATAGCTTGAAAAAAGGAATCCTTTTTTCTTCCCCTCACAATTTGATGGAGACCAAACCCACAGCAACTGTGTATACGAGAGGAATTTGCTTAGCAGTGAATATAAAATAGCTGCAGTAACTATTATGTTTCCTAATCAAAACATTCAGCTTGCTAAATATCACCCTTTAGCACATTCTCCAGCTCAAATAAAATAATAATAATTACGTTAATAAAAACTTGCCGTCAACAAGCCAGTAGGAAAAAAAAAAAATTTCTTCTTCCTGTAAGCTTTACTGAGAGAAAGTGATCTTTAGGATGGCTGCCGGCACCAGGATGTTTTTCAAGATAAATTCAAACATGTTTACTTTATATAAACACACCAGCTAAACACCCTGTTGGTTCATGTCTTTCTTTTATGTCCAACTGCATTTCAGTCCCATCCAGAATTGCCAGAAACCATAACATCAACCCTGTCCATAGGCCTTGGCTCGGGTTCCAACTGAATAATCTTTGATGTAATTCAGAGTTTAATAAAGCTGTAAGGAAATATTTTCCCCCCCGGTTTTACATAGAGAGGCTTCAGCTCTGCTAGCTACAGGCTGTAGCAACCACAGGGTAAATAAAACTCAGGCAAAATAAATCCTCCTGTTCCTGTTGGACTATTGTTCTTGTGTGTATGACACAATTTAACACCAAAACATTATACTTCCATGGATCCATTCACTCCCTGAATGAACTTTTCAGGTCATCACCTGAAACACGAATTTTCCTCAGTTCCCTAACTTCTCACAGTCTGGATAGTTTCACATGCTGCCAGCCCCAGGATGCTTACACTTGCAATAAATCAGTTTTGCTGGCCTTTTGGAAGGACTGAAGTCGTGTCACTACACATGAGTTCTTCAAGCCACAGAGAACATCAGAGCACCCCTAAAATCCTGCACCCACAAAGTGAAGGAAATCCCTTCTCCTTGGCACAGGGGAGGAAAAACCCCATTCCCCCAGTATGACTTTTTGGAGCAATGAGAGCAGCAGCCAAGGGCTCCCCACTGTCACCTCTGGGACACAGGACAGCAATGCTCACTGAGCACCTCCTTCATCCTCTGCCTCCCTCACCTCACCCTCTATTTCCCAAAGGACATAAAGGTCACAAATGAGGTGACCCAGGCCCTGGGGCTGTTTAGAGATATGCAGAATTTTTTTTTTTTCTTTTTCCTTTTAGGGTAAAACATTAGGCTATCAAGTTGCTTTCAGCTCCTTACAGGAACAAGTCTAAAAAAAAAACCTCTCTCTAAAATAGCTTGCTTCAAGTGACTGCCTGTAGGACAGGGAAGGGTAGGAAATTGGGGTATTTTGCTGTAATAACATTTTCCTAGCTGAGACAGCTGATGAAAATCTCCCAGGTATACATGCAGTAAAAATTCTCTTTGCTTCCTTTCATCACTGCTTTGTTTTCCTCCTAATTTCTCCCAGTTGAGGGTGTGATTTTTTTGTTAGCCACCTGCACAACATAATAAACTTGGAGCACAACAATACTTACAAGCTAATTGAAAAAAAAAATCTATTCTGGGGTTGTAAAACACTCAGAACCTCTTAATGATAACACAGCCTATCCAAACTATTTCACTATAAAGCTTTGCCAAAATCTTGATGAAGTATTCTTACCAAACAGCCCCGGCACTTCTGCATCACCCAGAAATCTTATTTTCAGCTTGCAGCTGTGTGCTCCCAACTTTGAAGTCTGGTTGACTCTGACTTGCAGTTTTCACAATGAAGGCAGATATTACAGGAAGCACAAGCAGCCAATTCTCTAATTTTTATTCACAGCAAGCCATTTCTGGAGTCCCTCATTTTGCATCCCTCCTTCCTCCCCAACAGACCACCAAAGCCAGGCACCACACCAGCTCATTTCGAACTCAAAGAAACAAAGCAGCAAAAATACCTTGTGAAGGACAGAACTTTCTTTAGATGATTTTTCAGAATTAAAAGCAGGCTCAAAATGAGCTCTCATTACATCTGGAAGCTGCTGCTGGACGGGGTCTGTGACAAGGAGAGGCTGCCAGGGACAGCCCAGCTCCTTCACTCTCACAGGGAAGCAGCGCCTGCTCTTTTGTTCCCAAACCAATTCTGTAAATTTCCTCTGTGGCAACTATTTCCTGTGCTTATTTCTGAACTGGTATTAAAGGACAGTTTCATGGCATGCATGAATAGAACATAATTTTGAGATGGGCAGTAACTGTCTCCAAGATCTCAGGCACTCGGGGAAGCAAACCCCTTGAACTAATGAGTTCTCAAGCTGCTGATCTAAATTAGTCAGCTATTAGGACTTGAGGCTTTAGGGATTCAGCAGTATATGGCCTGTGAGTGCTTTTCTGTGCCTGGTGGGAAAGGGAGGGCAACCTCCTATTTACGGCATAAATATCACAGGAATATTTAAAATTCACCACTGATGTCCAAGGAATGCTCCGTGTGGTCAAGCCAAGGTCCCAGCCCTGCTGTGCCAGGCAGAGAGTCACAAACACCTCCACTGGCACCTGCACCCCAACATCTCCCCTGCCCTGCAGGGCTCCCCACGTGTGCCCATGACCCCAGCAGCACCCACGGGAGCCCCAACCTCACCCTAACAACCCCAAACTGCTCCAGCCCTGCAGCACACACCCCACAGATTCCTGCCAACCCCCAAACCTGCCTGGGGACCCACTCCTTGAGCAGCAAACAGGAATTTCCCCTTACAAAGCCTGCAGGAGGAGTGGAGTGTCCCAGTCCTGGTCCCAGGGCTTGGCCAAGCCCCTGTGGAGCAGCAGGGTCCCCACGGCCCTTCCAGTGCCACACCTGCAGTGGGACAACCTCCCCTGGGAGCTGCTGCAGCTCAAACACAGCTGGGCTGCTCCTCCCCAGGCCACAGCTGCTCCCTGATTCAGCCCACAACTACTGCACAGCCCCTGCTCAGACACTCCATGGAATTCCTATTAAAGAGCCAGGAACCAACTGAGCCAAAATTACATGGATGAAACCTACTTTAGGCGAAATATTTCATGCCGTATTAATTCTTAAGGTTTGCACAGCTCCACCTTCATTCCCACATCAAAGAATTTCTCTGATGATTTTAGATAGTGATTTATTTTCTGATTTGAAACTACTTTCCATTGTGAAAGATCTTTGTACTTTAAATGAGCGACTGTCTTGTGATCAAAATTGAAAGCTGACAGCTCTTTCAACCACGTTTCCTCCAACATATGTAGAAATTTCTCAACTTTTTAATCCGCTGAAAAATTCTGAAATATGCTCTCTTTGGGTCAACACACAGAACTGTTTTTAGATCTTCCAAAAATATTAGCACAGAACACTCCCCCTTGACCTAAAAGAGTAATTGGATTAACTGCTAGCAGTAATGGGCTGTTATCCTCTGAAAAGACTAGCCGAGATAAGGCTGCATTTAGATCCTTGTGGATAATAAACACAAAGACATAGACGTCAAAAATTTGTTGATAGATGCTGCTAAGAATGCATCTCCTTGTTCCCCCGTGGAAATGGCACCAGGATTTCTGCAGGGAGCTTCCTCTCCCAGCTATTCCAGGCAGCCCTGTGCCAGCAGACAGCCCTGGATGTGCTCTGCCCCCATTCAGGGACAGCTGGACCCACGACCTCACCGTGCCCACCTGCAAGGACACAACTGAAGGGCCAAGATGCAAACTGGACCCACTTCTTTGGGGACATCTGCTGCCTTGGCTGGAGCTCCTGGTGGGGAGAGAAACCTTCCTATCCTGCACAGCCTCAGACTGATGTTCATTGAGGATTTACTGACTGTGCAGGTGGGCAGCAATGAAGACACAACAAGAAGTCCAAGGGCAAGTGAGGGAGACCCTGGTGCTTTGGTTAAAGGATCAGGAGCACAAGGAGTGTTCTGCTCTGCCCTGCAGCTGCAGGGAATAATAAGGGAAGAAACAGGAAGAGTCAGCACATCAATACCTTGTCCCAAGCCTGGTGTCAGCAGCAGAATGCTGCTTCAGTGGAGGTTTGGTATTAGGAAACACTGCTCCAACAGCAGGGCTGCTGGGCAGTGACATCAGCTGCCCAGCACCACGGGGCTCACAGCCCCTGGAGGGATTTAAAAGATGTAAAGTGTCAATGTGGCACCTGGGGACACGCTCTGGTGGGGAACATGGCAGTGCTGGGGAAATGGCTGGGCTCGATGACCTCTGAGTCTCTTTCTCCCTGAACAACCCTGTGGTTGTGAGAGCCTGTTTTGGGAGAACTGCAGTTTGCAGCAGGGCTGTCAGCCTCTGAGCTGTGACCAGCAGATCCACGCTCCTGCTCATCAGGGGCTAAGCAACAGCCCAAATTTACTCTCCATTGTGCAGACCCAGCACCTTCCCCTACCCAGCCATCAGGACCTGTGGGATTGCCATGCCAGATGTGCCCACTCTCATTTGAACTCTGCAGCTCAGCTCACTGTTCACTGTGCTTGCCCCTGAATGAATGAACGAACGAACCAATGAATGAATGAATGAATATTCCTTCTCTGCCTGTTCCGAGTGGATTCCTGCTTTTCCCATCTGCTAAAATAAATGCAAGCTGGCTGCTCTCCAAACAGGTGGGTTGGTGCATGCAGCACAGCAGACAAGACAGTAATTCACAGGGTGCTCTTCGTTTTTGTGGAGTGTGTGTATGGGAAGCAACAGGCACAGGGAGCACTGGGAGCACACCAGGGTGGAACTGGGGACACTGCCTGGCTCAAGGGAGGACACTGGACAGCAGGACCTGCTTGGCCAGCTGCAGAAGGTAAACCAAACAAATTGCATGACCACCAAGGATTGGGCTTCTGGGATCAAGCCGTGGCTGCCACACCAGCAGCTGGGGCAGACATTTCTCTTACTGCCCCACCAACACAGGACAGGAGCATCACAGGAGGAGATGGACAACAACTCCAGATGGAAATATGATCCTCACTCAGCCCTGTCTACCATAAAACCCACTCCGCCCAGCTCACGGTAAATTTAAAAATCATTGTGACAATTTGTGTGACTACAGTGAACTTGCATTCTTCATTGACAAAGTTTAGGAGAAAAAGCAAGGAATGTCAATGTTTCTAAGAGAATATCCTTGAAGTGTGGTGAAAATCAGGCATGCAGAAGACCAGGTGCCAAGAGACTGCTAGAAAGGCCTGGGATGAGTGGGATGCTAGCAGTTTCTGAAAGCTTTGGACAGCTATAGTTTGCTGTTTATGAAATATTAGAATTGTGTATCATAACTTTAATGAGAATTAGATTATTAACGTAGCCCTATTTGGAGCTGGGAGAACAGTTTCAAATTATAAGGGAAGTAGAGAGTAGTGGGAATGCCTTTTTTCTTCCTATTTATGGAGCATTATTGTCAACAGCTGGGCTACAAAAAGAGACAAACTTCCCTAGTGTTGGGAAGAAAAAAAAACAACAAAAACACAAAGAAAGAACTGAAAAAGATCAGGATCCTCTAGGAAGAGCAAAACAAGGAAAAGCAGCCTGAAAATGGCAACAAATCACCAAATACTAGACTGCATCCCTCCTGGAAATCTGGAAGGATGAGCCATGCCTCTGGGGAGCAGGAGATGAACACCAGCCTGGAAGTCTGTGCAGAGACTGTCACTGGAGCTGCAGCTCCTGGGCATTTCTCTTGGAAGAAGCAGACAAGAACAGAAGCACCATTCACAAAAGGACAGGTGACACCTCCCAATTATTTGCCCCATTTACTGAGGATCGACAAAAGGAAGGATGCAAGAAATGGAGTGTTTTAAAATTCAAACTCGTTACAGAAAGAGCTGTTCAGAGAAATGGCCTCAGAGGAAAATTTTCAAAGCGAAGCACAGAAAACTCATCAGCAGAAGCCAAAATCCTGGGTGTGCCATGGAGAGGAGCAGAGTGTTCTCACAACCCTGCGGAGCAGCAGAACCCTGGACTCTGCTCTGCTTCAGCACCCCACCCAAAGGGGCAAAGAGCTATGCACACAGAGGCTGAACAGCAGAGAAGTCTTTTCAGGAAAAAAAAAATAAATAATTTAACCTGAAATTAACATCGCTCTTCATTTTAAGGTTGGAAAATATTTTTAACAGGTTGAAGATTAGGCTTATGCAAATAGAGTCCCTCTATACAAACACACATATACACAAAACAGTTCGATTTTAAAACAGTCAGATGAAAGGCTGGGGTATTTTCTCACAGTTTTCTTAGACTAAGCTTTAGTTAAGCTGAATTCCCACCACAGGTGATTTTGCACAAATCACTTGATGCACACCCCAAAAATTTACCCAGCAAGTTACACCACCTTGAAAACTACTACTCAGCTATATGCTCAGTGGAGCCATTCTCACAGCCAGAGCCCTTTGCCTACCCTGTAATTTCTGTTCAGTGTGTTACCTTCTGCAGCAGCCACTGCTGGAGCAGCTTTCCCCAGCCAACGTTGTGACCGAATGATCCACCTCCAACAATCTGACAATTGGCAGCTCTTTTTCTCCCCATCTGGCCCATGCAGTGTTATTATATCCACTTGAACAGCCGTCGATTGAGGAATGACACTCACAACACCCCATTCCCCCCTTCCCTGAAATAAAAGGACTGCACTTCAGAAGCCTGCACTTGACACAGTTTCAGAAACTGTACTTGAAAATATTTTTCCCTTCTCTACACTAACCTAAAGCCTTTCAGACATTGCAGAAACCCATGTGCAATTATGCTCTCACTGTTACTCAGTGTAGCTACAACAGGGTGTAAATACAGAGAAGGGTTTCGCTTTTCACTGTTCATCCATTTAACCAGCAACAAGACAAATGAATAGAAGACTGAAATGCCTGTTTTCCTGTTACTGTCCACCTTAATGATCACTTGTGGAGTCCAAGCAGATGATCTGTATACTGAGATCCTTCTCAGCTTCCCCACAGCTTCCTTTTCAATGCTGCCATGGTAGCCCCACGTCCTGCCCAGCATATCTGCTGTACTAGCAACCTACCTGCACCAGAATCACCATAATGTTTGTACAGTGTGGCCTTAAATGATATTATTATTTTACTTCAAGTGGTAGCTTTCAGTTCCCTGAGACAGCTGCTAGGTGAGCTGCAGGCAAGGTGAGAGGGGCAGTCACAGCAGGGCAGGGTTTTGCTCCCTGGCTGTGAGCAGCCAACCTGCAGAGACTCGGCTGACCATGGAGCAGGGAGGATTTCCCTGCCCAGGCACCAGCCCCGACAGACAGCAGCTGGCAGCAGGAACTGGGCAAACCTCAGCTCAGCAAGCTGAGCCCACCGGATCCCTCCTCTCCAAGGGGACCCTGCGGGGGGGGAGGATGTCCTGGCAGCCCTCCTGCCCCCGTGTGTGGGTAGAGGGTGAGCAGGACCTTCTGGGCTCTGCAGAACCCCAGACACACACCCTGCCAGGGGTACTGAGCCAGGTTTGCAGTGCTTGCAGAGCCTGGCAGGAGCTCCTGTGCGTCACTGCTCTGGCCACCTCTGCCCAGCACTGTGCTCGGGTCACTGCGGGGTGCCTGGGCAGGGAGGGAGGGTGACCAGGATGACCACGATGACCAGGGTGTCCAGGATGACGAGGGTGCCCAGGGGAGCTGCCACAGCTGCAGCTCAGAGCACCTCACAGTGATGTCTGAGGGCATGGAGATGTCTGTGCTCACACCTGAGCTCCACAGTGCTGACACTCTGCAGCCTGACCCAGGAGGGATTTCAGTGGGATGTGTCTGCCAAGAAGAGTTAAAGCCCAAGACTGTGCTAAGCCAAACCATAAATAACTGAGCTGGGTGACTCTGGCCCAGCAGATCACTGGTCTGCTCTAACAGCCCAGGCAGGGCCAGCGTGTCGGGCAGTCACTCCTGACTGACACATTGTCACCAACGGGAAGGACAGCGTGACAGGGTCACAATACAGAACTGAAATGTAGATATTTTACAAACCAGCACACATTTCCACACAACTTGGCATGAAATTCAGGTGTCTGCAAGGTGATCTCCATGCCTGGGTGGCTGCCACCCTCTGAGCTACGCAGGTACCATCCACTGCCAGCTAGGGGAGACACCTGGAGCTCACACCAGGAGCTCCGACTGCCACACAAACATGCACACAAACGCTCCAGATGCAACACACTGTCTGGAATTAACTCCTCCAGAAATCAAAAGGCAAAATGATCAAATAAGGTAGTTCTGTTAGAGCAGAAGTAACAGTGGAGCTTATTGCCTGTGTGTATTTTTATACTACATTGCATAATATGCTCGCATTGATGTTCAGCACCGTAAATGACATAAAAAACAACCCAAGGCAGCAAGCACAGCAGAGCTCTAAGAAAAAAATCATCACATTTCACATTCCAGTGCATGAAGTGAATGCTGCAGTCCTCTACTTACAACAGTCTATCAAAGTTAGCAAAGACAAATGTGTGTCTTAGAAAAAAAGACATTGTTTCAACACTGAGCTATAAATTAGCTTCTAGTTTTCAGGAGGCAGTAAGTGGCCTTTATCTTAGTACAAGAAAAAGCTACTCTGTTAGAACTAAGGACATTGCACGATACATACTGTAGCTGGGGAGCTGCCTCAGGACACCACACTCACTTTTTACTGCTTTGAAATCATCCATATTAGAGAGAAGTCTCTATTCTGTGTCATTACTGTATTCATGCCTACTGGGACTTTACACACCTCCAAGGAAATTAAAACATTAATTCTGAAAGTTGATGGAAAAACTTTCAAACATGGGAAGGGTGCAGGCTCTGTAAATGTCTGAAATGCGTGGATTCACACGGGCTCCAGTTAAACAAAAAGGTATCAAGAAAAGTTACAGATCCATCTGCAGCAGCTGAATATTTGGCCCAAACAACTGTCAAAACAAATGCTGGAGTACACAGGGCCTGTAAAGCCTCATTCCTGAGCCCTGCACTGCTGTGGACAGCTCCAGTTTACAAACTGTGTTCTCACACCATTTGCACCATTCCCAATCACCTTCTGTTCCCAGAGCCCTTCCACTGCCCCTTGCGCTGTACGCCACATAAGCACTCACAGTATTTTTAATATCAGACCCCACAACCCCACTTGCACCTCTGAGTGACTACAGGAAAACCTGAAATGAATTTTTAATAGCTTCTCAAAGAATTCATTTAGGGAAGGAGGTCTTTGCAGGTTGCAAGCAAATCCACCTTTCCTCTTACCTTGAAATTTACTAATCTGTAACTTCCACTCTACCTGTGTACTCTGCTCCTGAACTGAAATTCCAAACAGCATTTTGCAAAACTGTACTAGCATTTTAGTCTGCCTTTATCTAATAATTTCACAACAGATACACAACTGACACAGACTCCTGTGCTTGCTATTGCATGCCCCTGCTTGCCTCCACGCTACGGAGAAGGGGAAAAAGAAAAGCTGCAGATCCCAGGTGTGCCATCCCAGCCCAGAAAGGTCCTACCTGTCTCAGAGCCCAGCGATCAGCTGTGAGAAGCCCTCTCTGGAGGCAGCAGGCACTGACTTTGAGCTGCTCTCCTTGTCCTGAGCTGTCATGCAGATGTGGGATGGAGGCTGTCCTGACTGCCTGTGGATCTCCAGGCTGCTAAACACAATGATCAGAGATGACTCACTGTCACTCTCACATACATTAAACGCTTCTGTCGATTTTCTGGCTGGAGGTATTGCTGTAATTGTTGTGTCTCCCAGCTGAGGGGCTGACACGGGCTTGGCTCAGCTCTGCAGCCCTGCTGGGTCAGGCTGCTCCTGTCGCTGGGGCTCAGACCTTGCCCTCGCCCAGCACAAGTTCTCCTCTCCCATCAGACAGGACAACAAAAGGGAGCTTCCCTTGGCCATATCTGACATTTCAGGGCTGAAGTTTCTCTCCAGGAAAGCTTTGCATATCGTATATTAATAGATTCTGACTAACAGCTTTAGCTTCACATCATGTCTAGACAAAGTGTCCCGCTGGGGGCAGTAGCCTGGAAGGGCACTTGAAACAGCTGTGGGTGAACAAAACATAAACTGTGTTGCTGACAGGTTGCGTGCATACTGTATCTCATCTAGTTATCCTCCAGGAAGTGAAAATAACGGGAATTTCACTGAAGTTTTAGGCAGAAAGAGGCCAAGGCTCAGGTTGGCCAGAGAACCAGGAACAACCCGTGTTGTCCCCAGCCTGGACATCAGGAAGCATTTCTGCCCTGGAAGGGTGGTGAGGAATTGGAAGGGGCTGCCCAGGTTGGTGATGGAGTCACTGTCCTTGGAGGTGCTCAAGAAACAACTGGGCATGACACTCAGTGATCTGGGCTACCCACCAAGATGGTGATGGGCCAAAGCTGGTGGGACTCCACGATCTTGGAGGCCTTTTCCAACCTGAACAATTCTGTCATTGCAGGAGAAGCTGTGGCTGCCCCTGGATCCCTGGCAGTGCCCAAGGCCAGGTTGGAACACCTGGGAGCACCCTGGGCTAGTGGAAGGTGACCCTGCCTGTGGCAGGGCTGGGACATGGTGACATTTGAGGTTTCTTTCAACCCAAACCACTCTGTGATGTTATGTGCATCACTGAACATCCAGAACTAAAGAAACAGTCAGACAACAAGAGATGAAGCAGGTAAAAGTTCCACAGAAGATTTTGGTGGCAAAACTGTGAACAGGTTGTCTGCAGAGCCCAGGTGTACCCAGCAGTGTCCATCTATGCCCTGGCTGCATTCTGACAATGCAGCTGCACCCAACACTGACCAAAACTCCTCCACACCACAGGATCCCTGCAGGAAAGTGACAGCACAAAAGCACCACAGCTGCAAAGCCACACTGAACGGATGCTGGAAGCAGAGAAGAGGTGGTAAAGTATTTATAGCCCACCAGAGAGTCTCCACCAGAGTTTGCCTGCCCTTGGGTGTTACTTGTGAGGTGAACACTGCATCCCCATGTAAATCTGCAGCACTGCTTCCCCTGGCTGAAACCAGCTGCCTGAATTGAAAGCATTTAACTCCCTTCCAGTGCCTTTCACTGTGCTCTAACACGCTGTGGTGCCATTACAGCTTTAAATATTTACTTGACATTATCTCGCATCTGGCAAACGTGTTCTGATTCTCCCCAGCAAGTCCCATGCAGGATTAAATTCTCCACTGGTCTTTGCACAGTAACAGATCCCATTTTATTTCATCACTGCAATTCTCTCCAAATCAGGTCTGCAAAGCCCAAGAAGTTTTCCAACAATTCTGTTAAGACAGATGAGATTTGTGGGCACCAGACTAATTTCTAAGTTTCTCTAGCAGTTAAGACTTTTCCTGCCTCCATCAGGCTTTCTCATTTCCTCTGCTGCTCAGACCATAAAAAGACTGCTTGTCACCCTGTTAGTGCTGTCAATCCGTATGCACCTTCTCAGTTTATTCTCTTACTCTTAATTAACTATTTCATATTGCAAATTCCCATTTTTCAGATAAGGTGCGGTCACAACAGCCCTGTAAATGAATTATTACAACTATAATGCATTCATAAAGCACACATTAAAGGCTTAAAATACATTTTTTTTTCAGCTGCTGCAATCCAGTTGGCCTACATGTAATAGAAATCGTGCACTCATGAAATTAAACTGAATAAAAAAAAATAATTTTCAAGGGTTTATTTGTCTGAAAAAGTTATTGCCTCTAATTCTTATTGGTCAAATGTTATTTTCTTTCTGATACTAAAGTAGAATACTAGAATAAATAAAAATGACAGCCTCTGAGTAGGAAACTGAAGTAATGAACAGCAACCAAATTCCACTGAAGGCCAGGCAATCACGGGGCTGGGAAGGAGAGAGTAGAAAAACAAACACACAGATATTTTCTAGAGAACCCGTGGCAGGATAACAGCACATGCCTTCAGTGAAACACTCCAGAGTCAACTGCTGCATGAATTTCTTCACGGGCACTCACAGGCTGTTTCCATGGACCTTCACTGACCTTTGCAAAGGCCACAAAGTGTCCCCTGCTCTGCTCTGTGCCCTGCCCAGGTGTTCCTGTGCTGCCCACAGGTAACACACACCCCACGGCCACGTCCTGCTGCAGACTGCCCCCGTCCACCCCAGTGAGACAAACAAAATCCTGCTCCATCCTCGGCCTTGGCTGGGCTTGCACAGCCCCAGGAGAGTCAGCAGGACTCTGATCTGATCTCAGAGCCCCGTGCAAGGAGATCTGTCTCTAACAAAAGGACCAGCTGACCAGCACAAAAGGGCTGCACAGCCTCCCCCCTCCCAGGGATCCAACTCAGATGCTCCAGCACAAAGTCAAGGGAACACTGTGAGTATTCCTGTCACCTTGCTGTGCCCCTGATGGCTCACTCTGCAGGCAGGCTGCTGTGCCTGCATTCCTGCTGCACTGCACAGGTGCAATTTCCCCACTTATTTCCCATGAGGATACTCAGCCAACAACGAAACGGGGAGTGGGAGTTGCACAAGATCAACTTTGTCTGTTTCTGGAGAAGTAAAAACTCCAAAGAACGCCTCTTCTCCCAAGCTGCCCAACTGTTCTGCTGCCCAACATGTCCTGGCCAGCCCAGGGCTGCAGTCAGTGAGTGGAACATCTGGAAAACGTCTCCCCAGTTTCTCCTGCACGGCCCCAGAGCCCTGGAGCTGCTGACTGGGCACCACACACAGCTACTGCCCCTGAGCCACAGGTCCAGGCTCTGCTGGCCACCCACACCTGTCCCACAGGGCACAGCTCACCAGAGCTGCCCCCAGCACCGACTGCAGCACATCCACATTTCCTCCATACCTAAACCACCTACATTTCAATGTTATTTTTGGCTCACTCTTCATCACGGGGTTATTAAGACCTGGTCAGATAAGGCTCCTGCAGGCTATCCAAGGCTAAATCACCTAAATGCACAGCTCCACCTCACAGCATTTTATTGTTGCTGCTTCTGGCATATGGAGAGCTTAGATGAAAACAAGCAAATACTGGGAAGAAACTATTCCAGAAAACGCTGAATATTTATGGCTTGTACACAGAAACCTGACTGGCAAGTGAATGCTTCAGGTAGAGATAAAAGGAGTGACAGAAGAGTAACTTTTATCTATGCAGTCTACTGCATTTAATGACTGCCTCAACATTTGCAGATGATTAGGGCCAACCTAAGTGCTTTGTTGTTCCTTTGTTCCATTTCTGAAGGGTTTGGACTTTATTTATTCTTTTTTCTTCTGTTTTTCTCTTCCTCCCCCCCC
>QVAJ01000302.1:113505-137515 GCA_003546035.1 Mixornis gularis
GCTGCAACTAAATATAATTTTTGGCTTTTAAAGACCTATTTCCATTTATAGCACCCAGCTGACAGGCTGGGGATGATATTGCCTAGCTGAGGCATCTGCCTCCTTGACAGAGAGAGAGATAATCACGTTGGGTGAAACAGGCTCAGCATCTATGACAAGCTTAAGATGTCAGAGCTGAGAGCATCGTGTCTGGCCCCTCTGGATGTTTTTTCTTGAGGAGTTCAGCCCCATCTGGTGTGGAAGGCAGCCAGCCTGCAGTGCTGGGGACAGGGGACGCTTCACTGCTGAGGCTGCCACAGCTCCTGTTTCATTGCTCGCTTAAAATTGTATTAAAGTTAAACAATATATTATTCAATTATAATAATTGTTATTTTACATATGTAATATATACTATGTGCATTATTGTTATATATATTAATTATATATTAATTAAAACAATTATTATTAGTAAAATCAAAACGAAATTTACATTTATTTAATTATGGCAGCCCCAAGAACGTGTGGTCAGGCTGCCAGCCTGCTTTCCCTGAAGCAACTTGCTGCTGTGGAACTGCTTGTGCTGGACAATCCTCCTTCCCCCCTGGATCTGCACCAGGAGCAGCCCCACCTTCAGCCAATGCCACAGCTGGCTGCAGCCACCTTTTCCCCAAGCAGCAGGGCCAGGACACGAAGGGTCTGCAAGGGGCTGAGTCTGGAGAGGCATTTCCATGGATTCAACCCTCAGATCCAAGAAATGTCCCCACAACACGTGTCCCCGCATCCTGGGTCAGAACAAATCCACAGCACCTGCCCCTGCCACGCTCACTTGAGTTATGCTTTTAATTTGTAGACCAAATGTTCTGCAGTCACAAATCAAATTATGCTGATAAAATTAGTTAGATCAAGGTACTACTTTTCTTTTGAGATGGGCCATTTGATGCTGCAAAGTGTCACCAAATGAATCTTTCTGGAATAGAGTCCTCCTCACAAGCAGATTTTTCTTGCTGGATGCTGATGTAAATGCTCACAAACCATGGAAGGTTTCCAACAGATGTGCATCCTGCTGCCACTCCAGGACTGCTGCTCCTCCCCTCCCTCCTACCTGTTATCACACAGGACTGTGTGAGGGCAGATGTGAGAGTCTGGTGAGACATGAAGGCTGTTATTGAAATTTATGCCACAAAGAACAACTGTTCCCTCTGACCCTGCAGAGACTCCTCCACAGGCAGCCACAACCTCACACCGTGTCCTGGGGGAGAACATCTGTAACACCTGAGCACTCCTCAGCTGCCACACTTTCACCCAAATTTATACCCAAACAGACAAGAACTCTTCAATTAAAGCCTGTGTGAGGATGTGTCTGTAGGTACCCACCAACCTCATCCCTGCACCAGCCTTGTCCAGCCCTCTGTGCCCTGCTCTTGGTGCTGCATCATCTGCTCTGTCACCCCCACATGCACTGCTTCAAAACCTGCCCAGCTTCTCACATCTCCTCTCCCTCTCCGCCAGGAGAAGTGGAAGAGATCACCCAGATGTAATTTCAGCAAACAATAAATCCCTCTATCAATGGTGCTGCCCTGAAAGTCAGTAGATGGAAATCTGAATCTGATTTTCCAGCTTCTACAGCATTTCTTTCCATAAGATCATTAAACTGCAGGCTCAAAGTTACAGTTTAAATCATGTCTTTTTGCAGAACACTCTAAGCTCCAAACCATCAAATTGTGATGCATAATATGTCATTTTCAGCCAATATATCATGTCTAGCAAACATTGATTTACATGTAAGATTACAGAATTTGTGGTTGTACTTTCCAAAGCTATTCAATAACAGCAATCATAGCCAACAACTGATAGGCAATTTTTCTAGTATACACAAATTAATCTTTGCTAATTTGACCCTAAATAACAAAAATTTCATGACTCATTTTCCCATACAAAATTGGTGGTTGGTTTGGTTTCTTGGTCACATCATTCTTCCCCTGCATCTTGTCCTTTGACTATTAAACTCTTTGCTCATATCTCATTTTTCAAAGTTTACTTCCTTTGTATATTTGCTAGGAACACAGTCTTGCCCTCCCTTTTCACCTGTGTCTTTGAGCTTTGACTCTCTTGCTAAATAACTTCCCATCTGCTAAACTCTTTCAACACATCCTTCTGTGTGACGTCTGCACATCCAAACCTGACATCCTACTCACAAAAGAGCTCCACCCTGATTGTCCAGAGCAGACAGGCAGCACCTCTCCTGCCCTCCCTAAAGGAGCAATTCCCACCCTTTTCCTGTGCCTTGCCCTGCAGGCTCTTGTTCCAGCCTCACCAGACCCTCACCTCTCACAGACTGAGAGAGGGCTCTGACTGTCCCAGCCTTGCCCCACACCCAACGAGTGACTGCACCAAAGCTCCTGCTGTGGTGGTTTCCAGGTGTGCAACACAAACCCAGCTGTTTCCCTCCAGGACAGGCTGGTTCCAGCCTGGCAGGACCCTGAGCAGGCTCCTGACACACACAGGACCGTGACATGACCAGGGCCAGAGTGGGTTCACCCAGGGGTTCAGCTCAGTAACATCACAATTAAAATTAAAACCTTGATGGGGAAGGGCCACCTGTGCATGTGCAGAGCCAGCTCCCTCCCCAGGGGATTGTTATTTTAACACCTGTCTGCTGGTACGTGTTGTTTTATTAATAGAAAGGATCACACACAGCCTGAGGTAAATTAAAATTCCAATTCTGCTATTCCGTGTCATTGCAGAATATGCCAGGCTGTTTGATTTGGTTTCTAGCAAAGCAGGCTAACAAACTTCCTTCCAAGCCATTAATTCAGATATTCAATAAGCCTAACACAACTGCACTGGCTCATTAAAGCAATTTGAGGTAACCTGCACTCATTAGAGCAGCCACCATCTATATCCCTGTGACTGCAGCCTTGTTTTCAGACAGCATCAGAGATGACCTGCTGTGCCAAATGCCTCTTCTGTCTCAGGAAAACTTCAGGGAAACAGCAAAACCTTGATTTGCTCAGGCTTTGAAATTCATTCAAATGCAAAAATGTTATAACATTTTGAGTACCTTTTTTTTCCATCCAGAAAAGGATTATTTAACTAGATGAAGGGAAATTCTTCAATAAAGACAGTACCATGATGATAGTCATGCAGGACACAAGTTTACAGACAAAACTGATAAATTCCCCACTCTATCTGTTGTAAAGGACAGTTCAACCATTCAGGAAAGGAAATACAGGAAGGACAAACTGTGAGTGTGCCATAATTGAAATAGTAAGAACCAACCTGTGACCTCGGTATGCAGCCCAGGCTGCCATCAGTGTACTTAAACAGCTGCAGAGAGCTGCTGCCCATTTGGGGAAAAAACATAAAAATCTTTCTGTGCTTAATAAGAAAAAAAGGACACTAAAAAGAAGGTACAAAGACAACTGAGGCAACGTTTAGCCTTTAACCAGGGGCATTTACAGGTCTACCTGTAAATGTCATCAAGCTCAGGATAATTAAGCCTGGCCCTTGAAACTAAATCAACCCATTTCAGTAGCTGGAGGTGAAGCACAAAATCCTTGAGCGAGATTAATTCTGAGTCCTTCAGCAGAGGAATTAAGCAGCTTAACACAAAAGCACCTTCCATGGACTTGGCAGACTTGAAGAAAGAGTGTTGTTCACCTAACAAAGGGGAGACGGGCATGCAGCAGACTTCTGACCCTCTGCTACACAGAAAAATCAACTCCTTAACAACAACAACAACAACAACAGAATAATCTCTGCACTGTTTTGTTGCAT
This sequence comes from Mixornis gularis, assembly GCA_003546035.1. Taxonomy (NCBI): domain Eukaryota; kingdom Metazoa; phylum Chordata; class Aves; order Passeriformes; family Timaliidae; genus Mixornis; species Mixornis gularis. The sequence continues at coordinate 117,262 of QVAJ01000302.1, forward strand.
GTTTGCTGTTTCCTAAACAAAAACCTCCTTCTTCAAAGTGAGGTTCAGAGCCAACAGTGAATAATGGTAGCTGCAGTGCCAGCACTGCAGGCTCACAGCAGGCTGCTGCCCTCCCGACACCTCTGCCTCTGAATCACCTCTCAGCTCACAGCAGATGGGAAAATTTCTTAAACCGAATTTATTCACTTATTTATTTCCATTTCAAGCCACTGTATCTCAAACAGCCAAGCCACCAGAGCTGGGAGAAGCACCTGGTATGTGCATGGAGGGTTCTGGGACTAGAACCAGAGTTTTCCTACCCTCAGGGTCTCTCATTTGAACTAAGAAAACTCACTTTAGCTGGAAGGGACAACATATCCTCTGTCCTCCCTGTGGGCTGCCCAGCTCAGGCTCATCTCTGTTTTCCCTCACTGCCCAAGACAGATCCTTCCATGTATGCACGGAGAGATGCTGAATTTCAAAGGGACAGCTGAGAGAGAAGTAAGGAGAATTTCATCCAGTAACTTCTTTCTGAAAACACTTCTAAAGTTCTTCCTTGATTCTTTTTTAGAAGGCCTCCTGAGAAACCTGCTAAATAATTAATATCTCTTTCTTATTTTGCTACTGTAATGTGAATACTTAATCTATTCCTTAGTAACCACCACATTACAAGGGAATAAAGTGCTGCAGTGGGGTTCCAGGGAGAATTGACACACTTCCTTGCACTGAGTCACCTGCACAGGGCTCTGGGGTGGCTCCCATCCCAGTCACCATCACCACATTCCCCCACACAAGGTTTCCTACAGCTCTAGAGTCTCTGGGGGAGCATCAGAAGGAACCAAGGTGGTGGTGACAGCAGGAAATTCTCAGCCAGAAAAAACCTCAGCCCATCTTGAAAGCTTTCTGCCAGCAGACAGATCAGAGGGAGCACAGGCCCCAAAGCTCCACAAGCATAATACTCTCAAAATTACTCCTTACAATTAAGCTGTGCTGTCCAGGAGACTGTCAAGTGTTGTAGGACTGACCAGACACAGGCTCTGGAACACTGCAGCTGTGTTCTTCTCAAAATCCACCTTCCCTTCAATAAATGCTCTGTTATCAAAGTGAATAGATTTCTTTGTTTCATTTTTCTAAAAAAAACCAGTGCGCTCCTACTTGCTGCCAAATTTCAGTTTTAATTTTTAAGGATTTTTCTGTCCATGACAATTAGAATTGTGACCACATCTTGGTTTAATTTTCCTTCCACATTCTCTTGCCAATAAAATCCACATAGTTTAAGTTTGTTAATGTTTCCTGTTTTCCTTCTGCATACAGAGAAATTTTAGGCATTAAAACATGGAAATGAATAAATCAAGAGAAGGATGGTGAAGACACACAATTATACAGTATTTTAGTTAAACTTCAGCCTTATTTCAGTGAAACAAATGAAGAAACTCCTCCAGTCTCTGCAGAAATTTGGAAACAAGCAAGCAGAATAAGAGTTGGGGTTATTTTAGTGCTGCAGGCTTGGAATTTGATCAGTGAGTTACCTCTAGGAGTGTCCAAGGAGCCCCAAAGCACAGAGTTGTCCACACTCTGAGGGATGGATGTGTCTGTTTGCTCTGCCCTGGGTTTTCCAGGAGCACTACTGCAGCAGTCAGCCTGATGGAGGGAATGTGCATTTTCCATCACTGCTCTCTTTTCTCCCTCATATCTGTCCTATTCTGTCTTCAAGGAAGAGGGATAAACCTTCACTAGCAGCTCTCAAGCATTTTAGCTCCCCCCTGGATGTCCCTTCTCTCTCCCCCATGCCAGCAAACACAGAACTCGCCCTTCAAAACTCAAATGTGGATGATGTTCCCTTAAATGTAACAGTGGAACTGCTCTTCCCACCTTCCTCTCTCGTTTTTAACACTCCTCATTTCAATACCATCAGCACTTGCCCAAGCACTCAGAAAGTATCAGTATAATAAAGTACAAAGCTGAAATTCATCGTGGTGTAGAACTGATAGCAGGCAGGATGTTTTCATAAAGACAGGTTACAGTCAAGCCAACCAGTCTCCAAACTACTCTACAGAGAAACATTCAATTTCTGACATCAGGAGGAATTTTCCCCACCTACGTTGTCATCCCTGAGGGTGAAGGAGACTCTTGGAAAAATGGAACAGAGTGTTCAAAACACCAGCAGATCACATGCAGCACAACCATGTCTTCAAATCCACCAGAAGGTCACCAAGCCTGCACACTGAAAGCTAGGATCTATTTAAATATTGTCACTGTCAAGTGGATACCTCTTCATTTTGTCCAAAAGGCAGTTAAAGCAGGGCAGCCTTGCCCATCTACCTGCATAGCGTGCTCCAATCCCACTCCTCAGTGAGACTGAAGGAATTAGCAGTGCTCTGAATCACACGTCAGGATGGAGTCCCAGTAGACTCCTGAGAGGTTGATTACAGTGTCACATCCATTAGGTCAGAAGGAAACACATTTTGTTTGAATTTAGGATTCTCTTCAACTGCAAAACACTACAAGGAAAAGAGCAAACCAATTTATATATTTAAGAAGTGAAAAGAAGCCCTGTAATCATCAGGGTTTTAACGATCTCTACCAAATCACTGTCTCACAGCAATAGATGTGCTAAAGGGTTTACAGCAGTAGCACCTTCATGCTCCAGCACACCACTGTGGGGTGCAGAGAAAGGACTGAGGGGACCCCAGGGCAAGGAATGGTGCTAGCAAGGAAAGACGGAAATTACTGGGAGTCAGGAAGAGATGCTGGCAGAGCCCTGTGGGCACAAACCAAAGGAAAACAGTTCCAGGGAGGACAAAGCAAAAAGCCTGTCTCAACAGCCACGTCATCCTGCTCTGGGGGCGTTAGCCCCCTGGCACAGGAGGAGGAGAGGAAAAGGCACCACATCTCCTACCTTGAGCTATGGACTTGGACTCCCACCTTCTCCCCATTCCATCACCGCTGGGCTGACTGGGTCCATGGGAAGGCAAACATTGTCCAACTTGCCATCCAAAACACGTGTCCACCCCGCTTCAACAAAAATAAACGCTCAGGATGCACTCAACCAGCAACTGGAAAAATCTGGAGCAGGAGTGCCCAAGGAATGTGAACGTGTTTAAGTCAGGCAGGCCAAATTCTCCTGCCTTGGTGTCCTGCAAGTGTGTGGGCAGCAGCAGGAGGAGCCCCAGGGAGCAGAGCTGCACCCCACACTGCTGCCTTGTGAGCTCAGCCTGTGCAGATGGAGAGGAACCTCAGCAGGGTGTGATGGAGAACTGCCTCAGCTCCCTGTGTGAGCACAAGGATACAAACATCCTCCTGGGAATTAGCATTTACATTTTATTTGTGGCTTGTTGGCTTGGGTTTTTTTTCAAGCTGCTCTAGGCAACGTATTTGTACTTCACTGGACACAGCCTTCCTAATAACCATTACTGCTCCTGGTAGTTTTTAATGAGTTGATGCAATGCAATTTCACTTCCTTCCCCCTTCTGAAAGAATTTATTAAAAAAAAAATCTGTATAGGAATAATAGACTCATAATCAGAGAAGCCACATGCCATGATCAGAATTAAAGGAGCCATCTGTTTCTTTACAGTCATGCACATCTCAAACAAAAAGTACACACATGACATATGTCATTACTTCCACTTTCCTGAGAGAAAATATTTGTCATGATTGCCTCCCACAGGAGCGCAGGAGGCTCCACCACCAGCCTGCAGTGCTGGAGGAACCCCTCCCACTAAAGCTCTCCAAGCCCTGGATTCAGGTTTTATCTCTTCCTCAACCAACCCAGCAGAGCTTTTCATGCCCCTGTGAATCCTTTGCAAACTTACCTTCCACAAGATCTGCAGCTGGGGCTTGTTGTTCCCTCCCACCAACAGGAACTGCCCTGCTGGGCTCCACACACACATTTGTGTCTCACCACTTAAAAGCCAATTTAGGAAATTACCCTGTTCACTGGATGATACATTTTCGTGTCAGTACGTTGTAACATGAATTTTTTTTTCCCCCTTTCATCTAATTTCAAAATGCAGTGATAAAAGCAGTGCTGGAGATGCACCAGGCACACCCAGACACACTCCTCAACATCAGCTTCCCCACAGCCACAGCCAAGGGCTGTGAATATTGCCCTCCTGGCAGGAGTCAGCAGCAGCACCGTGCTCTCCATCCTTTGCTCCTCACCCCACAGCCATGGCCAGCTGAGCCAAACCTGGAGGTGACACTGTAGGTGACACACCTGCACCACCAGCACACGGCTGTGCCCTGCTTGTGCCACATCAGCAAAGCTGACAGGCCCAGAGGGATGTTTATAAAGCATTCAAATACATCACCTGTGGTCACACACAGCCCCAGAGTGCTCTGCTGGAGCTAAGGATGCCCCTGGTGGGCCAGGTTTTGGGACAAACCACTGTCCTGCTCCTCTGCTGCTGCAGGCACAGTCACTCCTGCCCCAGGCTCCTGCTCACCACACCTGCCTGCATCCCACCTCAGCCTAAAAACCTGCCTCAAGGAAATGCCTGCACTGCTCCCAGAGAGTTCTCAGCTCCATGGTGTGTTCAAACAGCACCCAACCAAAAGGAAAGCAGGATCTGTAGGACAACTGAAATAACCAGCAATGCTTTAACCCCATAAGTATCAAAGCCCTGACCTGTTGCTGTGCAAGTACAGAGTTACAGCTGCTCCCCACCAAGGCCAGAGGAGGAATCAGGGCAGGGGCTGCACTCAGGGCTGGGTCTGAGCCTGGCACTGCCCTGATGTGACCCAGGCTGCTCAGGGCAGCCATCAGGAGATGTCACCCTTGCACTGAGCCACGGTGGTCCTGCTCCCCCTTCTGCTGAACACACCAGCCCTCACCCACACAGAACACACCAATGACAAATGTTCTCGAAAAAGCCTCTCCTGAAATGCTGTAAAACCCTTCCATCTGAAACGTCTCCTCCTCTTCTCCCTGCCTTGCCTCAGTTCAAACACTGAAGAGTTCAAGGCCACCTCCTGCGCCACTGAGACATCGTGAAAGGATTTCTTCAGAAAAATCAAAGAGTAGCTTAATTTAAGTTTGTCTGACCTGGGTTGTTACCCTTGCTTTCAGTTATGGAAAACCTTTAAATAGGAACAGGGAAAAAAAAAAAAAAAGGAAAAGTAAAAGTTGTCTCTGGTTCTTCAGCTTTTCCCTCTGCTGGCCTGAATGTTTTTGCTATAAGCTGCTCATCAGAGGCCAGGAGAAAAGCTCTGAAGTTAAAACACTGGCAGCTCTGCAGGGAGATGTTCCCTTCCCCTGTCTGCTCTCCCCTAGCTCATCATTTCTGTGCACAGACATGTATCTCAGCATTGGCAAGGCTCTGTGACCCTGAGATGTTCTGTAAATTCTCCGGGTCAGTTCAGTGGAAAACACTGTCTTAGCCATGTCTATCCATATTCTGCTTCTGTGAAATCTTGCATCATTATGCAAGACTGCCCACCCATGGCATCCATTCCTCTGCTTTGATCATTTATGGAATGCATGGTGATGAAAGATGCTACAATGAAAAAAATAAAATAAAGCGCTTTACGTAATCCAAACACTGTATTAACACTGCACATTTTAAAAGTACATTTTTAAGTCCTGTAAATGTACACACACATATACATATATAGTATATCTATTTTTTATCTAGCCTTCTAAACACAAACTTGTAATGAAATATTTGCACTGGGGCTACGATCAATACCAGGTTTGTGTTGAGGCATGAAGTCAGGACACACTTCACAATTCCCACCCTCTTCCATTCCACAGACACATTCCTAAATAGCTACGCACACTGACACCTTATTTAAAAAATAACTGAGATAAGCCTCTGCTGAAGAAGAGGCCAAGGTGTAATCAAGATTTATTGGTATTTCAGCTGTCTTTCTGCACTTTCCACATCGTTCTGCCTTCCAAAAATTACACTCTACTGCAGGGTAGGTAGGTAAATATATCCATCCTGAAAATGGCTCACTGCCAGGGCTGTGGGTGACAGCTCCGTGTCCTGGGGGCTGTCACTCCCAGTGTCACTCCCAGTGTCACCAGCAGCCCCTGGGCAGAGCCACCCGGGTAAGGCAGCCTCCTCCTCCTCCTGGGGCACACCAGGAACCTCCTCACCACCCACCAGCCATGGTCAGGATTTTCCTGGTGATCCATCCCGCCTCACTGTGATATTCTCCCTGACAAAGCAGTTTTACCAGCCAGCAGCTATCCACATCTCCAGCTAACACACACTATATATTATTTCTTTTTATTAAACCTCTTCTAGCAGTAGCAGAGGCTATTTTGAGACTTGGACAGAAGCAAGCCATCATTCAGTCATCAAGATGAGCGTCAGTAAACTGAGATCAGCCAAGGAAACCAGCAGTATTTCAGAGAAGCTCTTTCTGGATCCTTCCACTGCTCCTTGCCTAACAAAGCCTGGCTCAGATGAGGCACGAGCACACACACACGGCAGGAACCATCACCTGCTGCTTACACAGGTTTTGAAATCCTCTTTTACTGCTCTCTTTACAGTGGGAAAAAGTCAACCAACAAGCACAGTTTTCCATCATAAAAATGAAGCACCTCCAGCATAAAAGCCAAGCAGCCTGGAGCTGCTAACTCCCCCGAGCTGAGAGCAGCTCCTGTGGGGGACAAGGGGATGCCAAGAAGATAACGAGCCCAAGTGCTTTGTGCAGGGCACAGATTGTTCCCTGCTCCCTTACCTGGAGGACATAACAAACCCCAGAGCTGCAGCTCATGGCAATTGAACCCCAGAGGGATGGAAAGGAGATGCCTGGCAGGGAGAAGCTCTGCTCTGCTATGTGCTGCAGCCCTTGGCACTGCTTCAGCTTGAGGGAAATACTTCAGCATGGGCATCTGTTTACCTTAAAGACATCAAACCATCAGCCAGTTTTATAAAACAAAAAGCATTCTGAATGGAGAGCACCTCAGGCTAACCAACGTGCTGCAAAGTTTCTCCTGGCTAATTAGAAAAGTTCTTTATAAATGTTTCGCTCTTTGCACGTCTAATTTGGTTTCAGGTCTTAAAGCAGTATTTCCAAAAAAATAGAAATAATAATTAAAAAAAACCCAGCCAGAAGATGCACAACAAGTTTTGGCAAAACAAAAACTTCTATGCAAAATTGACCTGATTCTGGAATATGCAAAATGTGAACACAGCATGGCATAATTGCATGAATTTGTTCTTACAGTCATTCCAGCGACATCTGCTTCTTTCTTTGCCTCACTGATTTGCAGATTACAAAAAGCAGACGGCACTGGATGCTGGTCACTCAGGAAGGTCACCCCCTGGCTGTGATACATACTTCCACCTTAATTATTTTAGGCTTATTTCTGACATAACAGGAATTTATTACTATACAGAGAATAGCCGTATTCCAAAAGCATCAATAGCAAAGTCGAAACACTTCTAAAATGGGACTGAAAGAATAACTTGAAAACAAATGTTAGAAGATGGGTTAATTTTCTGTCCCGACACTCCAAGGTTTTCCACTGGAATTTCTTTTTCACTGTGCTTTATCACTTTGATTTTGCATGTTTTCTCCTCTCCTCGTTTTCATGCATCATTGTATCACATCCAAGAACAGAGCTTGATTGCACTGCTCCTACTGGAAGGGTGTTTCAGGGTGTCCTGCTCAGAAATCCATGCCCTACACAGAGAATACAGAAATGATCAGAGAGGATCACTAGCAGAAGGGTTATTATTAGTTTCTCATTAATTTGCTCTGTTACTTATAATTAGACTGATCCTGCAGTTAGGCAGGCAGTAGTCTAACCTAATCAATAAGTCTGCACAAAAAGCAGCTGAATTGGGCCAAATGCAATAACAAAGGGTAGAAAAATTGCATTATATAGGTGCTATCACAATTAAAGAGTGAAAGATAGAATGGCAAAATTCTCCTCTCTGACCTGTGCTGTGATGAAGGCACAGGGTGTACCTGTACTGTCATTTCTGACCTGGGGATATAAATGGCACTGCCAGTGACTTTCATGGATCTCCCCTGCGCAAATAAAACCCAGAAAACCAAAATGGCAATGACACATCTGTACAGGAAGAGAAAATTTTCACCACAGCTTGAAGAGCAGCACAGTGGTAAGACATAAATGAAACATATGAATGAAGCCACGTGGCTCAGAGTTCAGATAAAAACCAGAACTGCCAAGCAGACAATTCTTGGGTTTGGTTTCTCTCACCTGGGAGTCAGGTGGTGGTTCTGGTGGGTCTTTGCCCTCTGCCCTCTGAAGGCTTTGAGCCAGACGTGAGAATTAAACGGAGTCTTCAAGTTTCTCGCGTGTTTATTCATTCTTATCTTACAAGTTTTTCTCTGTGCCCGGCCGAGATGTTCACAGCAGCTCAGGACAGGATGACTCCCCCCGTGATGGGAGGTCACTGTCCTCTTATACAGATAATTACGTGTGTCTTATTTACAATTCCGTGCCAATGCCCATTACCTATACTAAAGGGATGTTACCTCTGCTCTGACCCAATCTCCTTAAACTACTTTGTGCCACTGTCACTGCAGAAGATGGATGCCAAGGGAGAACAAGAAGAACCCAGGGTACCACCCTAAATCCTCCATCTTGTTCCCCATTCTAAGAACCCAAAACTACAAAATTTTCCACCCGGTGATAAACTACAGTACTGTCTGTCACACCTTTGGGACTTGTAATTCTTCTCTGTGTTGGAAGTTTTTCTCATGGACTGAAATCAAAGCCTGTGTCTCCCTGGGCTCTGTGCCAGGCACCTCCCCTGGACAGACCCCCCTGGACAGGTCTCAAACCCTCTTTCTCAGGTCCCAGACCCCTCTGCCGAGGTCTGTGACCATCCAGGGGCCCAGAGGGATGCCCTGGACTCTGACAGACAATCACCCACAGATAATCCGTGTGCAGAGCAGGGGTGGGATCAGCTGGGATGCCCCAGCCCAGCAGGGCTCTGCTCCACTGCACTCAGCCTGGGAAACCAACAAAGCTCCTGCCCCAAAACCCAGGGCAGCCTCAGCCTCACACAGCCCCTGCCAGACCTGCCCACTCCTGCACGCACCATTAGGAAGCTGGAAATTATTCCTATTCCTCTAAGGAACAAAACACTATTAATTGACTCTGAATAGGCACAATATGGAAATTGCAATTACAGTAACTCCAGCTGCTGAGACAGAATGTGAACAGCAGCCATGGACTCTAAATTGCACTTGAACAGCACTTTCCAAAATTCCCCAAGAAGACTGATAAACACAGACAATCCTGCTGTGAGACTGAAGTATGTTTTCCTAAAAATATATTTCTGTTTTCATTTTTTTATTGCCTTATCTAGACTTTTTTTTTTTTTACACTCTGTGCATTAATTGGAATAATACAAAGTATAAATATGGTATGTGCCTGCCACAGCAATTACAGTGCTGAAACCCACAATAAATCTTTAATGCAAACGCCTTTATTGCAATATCTGAAAGGATCATAAGATATGCATTAAGTTCAAAATGCCATATGGGACAGTCCTAAAACCACAGAGTGGTTTGGGTTGGATGGGGCCTTTAAAGATCATCTAGACCAACCCTCCAAAGTCCTAAAACTGTTCCAGTCTGGAAATCTGACAAGAGGAAGGCAGAAGAGGAGAATGTCGTTTTCAACAGGAATTAAAAGGGATTACATTGTTTGGAATGATTTTTCACTTATATTGAAACATCAACCCCAGCTCCCACTCCCAAAGTCTCTCATCATTGTGGGTATACAAAACAGTTAAAACCAGAGGGTTGCTTTTCTTTTCCAAGTGTATCACTCCTGCTGTTCTGTTGGGATTTTTTTTCCTCACCCCTCCAAAGATGGCCATAAAAAGAACAAGATGTATTTTATCATTAGATATAAACCCAAGTCTCACACGTTGATTGGTTTAAGAGCCATTAGGTAAAACTTAAAGGACAGGAAAGAAGCCCCAGTTAAAGTTCCATCAAAATGAACTCACACTTCAGTCAGTTAATTCAATAATCCGTGCCAACCTGAGGGCTCACAGTCCTGTCACAACAGTCCATAAGCACTGATGGTTGTAAAATATTAGTTCTGAACCGCCCTTATTAATATTAGGCTGAACCAAACCACAAAGGTCAAGCTTAGCTTAACTGGCATTAAAGAAAAGCGTGTGCATCTTTAAACTGCACAGGCACTGATCCTTGTGTTCCACACTTCTTTAATTTAAGGACATTTAGAAGTACAAGGCAACAGAAGCCTTTGCAGTGAGCAATGCAGGCTGTTACCACAGAACACAGTGACAACCTGCCTGGTTTGCACATGCTTCACTGAGAAAGTGCCAGAGGTAACCAAGACTCATTGCACAACCCCAACTGCCACGGAAAGAGAGCCAGCATTGAAAGGGATCTATTTTTGGAGGGATACTAAAGGTCAGCTAGCTAAGGCCTTTAGTCATGCAATGTCATCCCCATGTTAAGCCTGAAGATGCTTTTGAACAAGGCATTTGCTATACAGTAAATGGCAGATGTTTTTTTCCGAGACACTACTGATTTGCAAGTTCACCTTCAGCAAACAGAGCCAAAAGTGCTCTCAGGAAAAAGAAATGGCACAATTACAGCTTAGGCAGGAGATAGAAAATGCCTGTAAAAATACAATGAGAGCTTCTGGAATGCTGCTGTGATCGGGCTCCCATGTGAACAGGAAGAAACAGAGGATCATATTTTTAAGAAAATATGCAACATTTCAAGTTCCTGAAGAGCCACTGAAACGTCATGGGGTTGACAGGAGGCCACAGAACCTGGGCAAGAAACCACCTTCTGTGTGCAGGCAGTGATAGAGCATCACTGCATACATGTACCTACAAACCAACCTCCTTCACAAGGAGGGGATGACCCTGAAAGGTCCCAGGTGTCTTGTAGTAACGCACTCCCACACCCAAACAGGTGATTCTGCTTAAGGAAAAAAGTTTTGGTTTACCTTGGAACATGTAAGGAAGTTAAACTAGAACTTTCCATACCCTTCTCATTGTAACTGGCTCAGTGCAAGCACAGGGGCACTGACTGGGCTTTGGAAATGTACCTCACAGCCTGGTGCCAATGTCATTGGTGCCAAACAGCCCACCTGGACCATCAAGTACAAAAAGGATTGCACACAGGGGTTCAGTTGCTTTTATGGACTGCCTTACCAGTGTAAGAGTGTTCTCTACATTGTGTTTGACTTATATTTCTTTCTTCTATGATGTTTATTATTTTTTTCATTATTAAAACCTTTGGTTTCACAGAGCATGTTCAGAGAAGCTGTCTCACTATTACTAAGCCATTTCTCTGCGAGGGCTGGCCCCTCAGAGGTGACAGAGCTTCGTGACAGAGCATCTGACCCCATACAAGATTCCACCAGGAGCTGCCCTGCCTCCCCTGGCGCTGGGGGATGCTCAGCAAAGCCCCTGTGTTTCCACAGGGACTGCAAGCAGAGTGTGGGACCTGCTGAGCCACCTCCCAGACAGGAAAAGAGGGGCTGGTAGCAGGCAGAAGCTGTGGCCAAACCCAGCCCGTGCAGAAGGGCCCAGGCACAGAGCACAGGGACCAGCAGAAGGGAAGGGGACTCTGGGGCTGGGCAGCTCCAAAGGCTGGACCCACGGCAGGTGACCCAGGCAGGGTGTCCACAGGCAGGTGCAGCCTCAGAGAACACCTCACAGAGAGAGAGAGGAGCCCAGGCATGGCCAGGGCCAAGGGCAGATGTGCAGCCACAGCTGGGGAGCAGCCACCAGCCTGTGAAACCAGCAGAGAGGAACTGGCTGCAGGACTGGTCAAACCATGTCTGCTCTGTCTGTCCAGCCTCATCTCCCATAGCTGGGCACAAGCTGCTCCTCCCCATCTTCTGGACAGAGGAATCAGGCCCTAAGGTTTGTACACATTATTTAACCCCTTTGTATTGGCCAACAAAAGTTTCTTCCCTTCTGCAAAGTCCCACTTCAGCTCTCCTGTCTGAGGTTTCACCTATTTTGTCTGAGTTGAAATTATTACTCTTCAACTCCCCAAAATGGAGCTCCTTGGCAGCTCACAAAAACATACAAAAAGAGCCCTCTCCCTCCTCCTCTTCACCATGTAAGGGTGAACCCTCTCTGCCAGTCCTCAGCCATCACCTTGGGTCTGTTCTGGATGTAGTTTGCCACACAAAATATAACAAATCCCAAGTATTATTACAGCCAAGATCTGTCTGTGGCTGGCCAGGGAATGATGGCAGTCCTGACACAGGGAATGAGATGAGCAACAGCACAGAAAGTCACTGCTGGCACACAGTTGTGAACTCACAGAGAAAATAACTTCCTGCAGTGGAAGTCATGGCACTTCTGCAGGTGCTTGTACACAAATGGGACCAAAGATCAGCAGGAAATTAATTCATGTTTCAATTTGCAAACTGAACTTGTACAGCAAACTTGAAGAGAATCAGAACATTGTGAATTTTGACAGCTTCCTCAAAAGGAAGAAAAGAACAGCAGAAAAAAAAAATGGAGGAAAGAACAGAAGAAGGAAAGACTGACCCCACTGGTCCAGGAGCCTTTCCAACTGGAACATCACCAGCACTGCTGGCACCAGGCAGAGCAGGGTCCAACTAATTCTTGTTGTTTTTGGAGCCCACACACCTAACAGGAGAAAAACTGCAGTCCTTGAGGGTGCTGGGTGTGACTGTGAATGGCAGGAGGAAGGAGGCAGCCTAACTGGGTCTGTGTAGAGCAGGGAGACAAACACCACAGACAGCAGATCCACAGCACATTCTGCCTTCTGCTCTGCTCTCAAAGACCTTCTCTGCCCAGTAATAAAATCCTCACTCTACTTAGGAACTGCTCTCACAAACTGTTCAAGCTCTATATGCAGAAAGCAGGGCCAATGAATCTTAAATGCTTTTAGTGACACTGGAAAGAAAAAGCAGTGCTTTGCCTGTAATCTCTTCTTAGCAAGACAGGGAAAGGGAAAAAAACTAAATACGTGGCCTGTTGTACAGCATTTCGTGCTTCACTGTTATTTTTATTATTTGTTATTGCCTAGGGCATGAGTGTACATGAAGTGAAGAAGTGGAGGAACAAGGTACCATTTTCATTTTTTCTCTCCTACACTCCCATAAGCTACAGTCACTGATGTTGCACAACTTTTGTCCCCATTATTTTCAGGATGGACTTTCCTGCTTCTCTATCACAGTATGCTCTGTTTCATCAGAAGCTGAGCAGCAATTTCCTTCACAGCTCAGATCACAGACATAAAAATGGATGATTTACAAAAGGCACTGGTCCTCTGCATCCTCCATACAGACACTGGGCTCCTTGTCTCCTCTTTTATGACAGGTTGCAAATGAAGTAATGAAGTAGAAACGAAGTAATAAAATAAAGATAAATCATTCATCCTGAGAAGGTCTGCATCAGACCAATTAAAATAATGTCTTAGACACACTGCCATAACATATTGTACCTATGGGAAGAAGATACTAGCATGAGCAAGCCCTGCAATCACTATTTTCTCCAATTATATCCTCAGAGATTTCTAGCTCCAGCATAATAAAAGATTAACAAATTAAAATATATTAAAAAAATTAATCTATTTTTTCCAGTAAGCAATTCAAGGCAGTGATAGTGACAAATCTCTGCCTGGAGAGGAAGTTTGCACACGTCAGGACCAAGAGCAGCTACAGCCAGGGCCACTGAGGGTGAGGAGGGTCTGCAGACCTGACCACACAGCTGCAGCCCACACCAGCCCAGCAATTCCCCTGGCAGGAAAGGACTATCTGAAGCAGGTAAAAAGGATGGATCCTGCACTGCCAAGGGCACCAGAGCTGCAGCAGCTCCTGCCCAACTTTGTCCCACACTGTGCTTGATTCCATGGGGTCAGGAGCTCTCCCCTCCCCACCCAAATGGGGCAGAACCCCTGGACACTGCACCATGGACACCCAGGCCTCAGCATTACACAACACCATTACCCCATAAAGACCCAAATAAAGCAAAGAGAGTGGAAATTCCCAGCCCTCCCCACTGTGAAACCCCACACTGCCCTGTTCTCTGTCATGTTCTCTGCAGCATCCCCTGGAGTTAATCCCAGGCACGGAAAGGTTCCCTGCCAGGGTGATCTCTGGACCTGGAGCACCAACAGCCCCTCTGCTGCCACCTCCAGAGACCACAGCCTGCAGACAGCTGTGGGAGCATGTAGCCCTGGGTTTGTGCCTGAGATGTTTTGGTCTTCTGAAATTCTTTTCCCAAGGAATTTTCTATAAACAGGAGAAATGTTTTGTAAACTCTACCTGTGTTATTCATTCCTTTTCCTGGAAGGGAATTTTAATGTCCCTCTGGTCTGACCAATGTGATTGAAGAAGTTTGCCCTCTTGTCATCAATCAAATTGGTCTATGTAAAAAAAGCATAAAAAAGAGACACATCCCAAAAATAAAAGTCATTTTCAGCCTTCTGAAGTCGAAGTCTGTATCGTWGTGTACAACAGCATCAGGAGCACACCTGGGATGGGCTCAAGCAAGCAAAACCCAGCAGGTTTCATTCAGCCCTGCACTCACAGCACCCTGCTAATCCTGTAAAAGTTCTGGCTGCATTTCAGAGCCACAGGGATAAGGGCACCTGCTACCAGGTCTGCCTCTACACAGTCGGTCCTATGCTCCCTGGTCTGTGGATCCTCCCATGGGTCTACAAATCAATCAAAATCTGGTTTAGAATTTTATTCTCTTGTCTAGAGTCCTAGTCCAAAAACAGCACCCATTCCCTGCACATCTGTTGATTTTCAAACAATTTTATAGCACTGGTATCTAATTAGAGTATATCATTGCCTGTTCCAATTACATGTCATTTACTGATTGGATGACCTGTGGAAACCCCTCTCATACTCCAAAGAAAATCTCCATCAACACTACACTCAAGATTTCAAAAATCTAGCAGAAAGACTGAAGAAAATAGGTTTTGGGGTTTTTCAGCTTATCATTTCTGACCACTTCAAAGGTTTACAACAAAATTCAGTGTCAAAAACAAGGAACATGAGTTGGACATTGGTGAGACTGCAAACCACAGAAAATGCACTGTGACAGAGTTAACTGAAGCATGATCACACAGGCTATCAGACAAATCTGGATCACTTGAACGGACTGGCACGGCTTGAAGGGGTTTTTCTTTCATTTATAATTAACCACTCGGCTGTCACATCCCCACATCCACGCGCCCTGGCAGGGAATGTTTACACGGAGATCTCCGTGGAACACACAGAGCCTGTGGGCCAGAGGTGAGAAGGGAAGTTCTGTGTGTGCACCAGAGGGATGCTCAGTTCAGCACCACGAAAACAGCCTGAGCAGAAGGAGAATTATTCACCACAAACCAAGGCAGCAGCTCTGTGTGCTCCCCTGCTGCCTCCACATGGCTACAGAAAACTTCTTTTGGGGTTTTGGAGCACAGGGAGGTGTTGGCCTGTGCACTCTGACCTCTGTTATGGGCTATAAAGATAAACTTTGGCTAGGAAGAGGTTATTGGACAGAAGTCAGTAAGGGTCTTGAAAAGCAACAGATGTTGCAGAAGAGTGGTCAGTGGAATTTGAGGAAGCTTTCCCAGAAAGTTCTCAAGGATGAAAAGCTTGTGATGCTGGCAGCAATGCTCAAAATGGAAACTGCATCATGAAGTGTAACAATAAAGTGTGGAACTCCAGTCTAAACATGGAACAAACCAATTCAAGCAAATTAAATATTGCCTGTCCTACTGTAAAAATATCTGCTTCTGCCAGTAAATCTACTCAGAGTGACTTTTGGGAAAGCCAGGACAACTGGGGCTGCTGCAGTGCCACTGCTGTGCCCCTGTCCCTGCACAGTGCCCCAGGAGCAGAGGGCAGCCCCAGAGCAGCCCCTTGGCTCCCAGCAGCTCCCAGACACTGCCAACCCTGCTCCAGGTGCCAGCACCAACACACCACCCAACCAGTGGGCTGAACACTCCAGCTGTAATAAACAGATTTGAAAAAGGCTTTCTTTACTGACAACCTGCTTTATTCTTGCCAGCAGGCATGAATCAGAACAGAATCGCAGTACCCTACCCTGACTTCAAAGGATACGAACATTTAATTTTTGCAGCTTTTGCTGCGCTGTCCATTGTACTGCAAACACACCCACAGGCCCCCAAAATCTCTTTCATCACTGATTTAACTTCCCCATTTTAAAGATGCCAATACAGGGAGCATGAGATGCATTTCCAGGCAAGGTCAGCCTGGCACGACCTGGATTCTGTGCAGGGCATGTGGACACACGGGGGCTGCTCCAAGGCAGGAGCTGGAGGATATGTGACTCCCCTGGGCTCCCAGGGCTGTGTCCCTGCCAGAGCCTGGCTTCCAAAGGTCACTGCATGCCAGCAATGGGAGGCAGCACATGACTTCCCTTCACTCTGTGGCATAGCAGGGGACTAGAGCTCAGATCTGAAATTTAATGCAATGATGCAAGCGAGGCAATTAGTAAATGACTCGGCATCTGCAGACCAGCAGGCCCCTATTAACCAGCTAAGTGCATTATCTTTGTGAAGATCATAGATTTCCCCCTTAAACCAATTGTGTCTAACTCCTGCAACTTGTCACATCCCACTGCAGCCTGGGGGCCCCAGCCCTGCCAGGTGCCAGTGTCCTTGTCCCACTGCCCTCCCCAAAAAGCAGCATGGCCCAACTTTCCCAAAACAGCATCCTCAGGCTCAGAACCTCAAATATCCAGTCAAGGGGGAAATGGTTTCACTCGTGAATGGCCCAACAGGCTCTAATTAGCACTGCCTCTGCTGCTCTCTCAAGTCTCAGCTCATCTTTGCTCTGTGCCTGTTTCACAACCAGGAGAGCCTCAGTCACGCCTGGCATCAATCCTTGCTCAACCCTGGTGCTTATCAAGGGGGCTCCACCATAATCACCTTCAGCTAAGCTTAGGACAAACACAAAGAAAACTATGAAAAACCTCTTGTCCTCCTACCCTGCCATTTGAAAGTTAACACAGAAGATCAGATGTTTGCATTAAGCTCTTGCAACTTTTATCCCAGTCAAAAACATGTCTCTTTCTGTCTTGGGACAAAAAGCCAATATTTCTACATCCATCAGCAGTCTGAAAAGCATAAAATGAGATTTCAGTTCAGGTCCAACAAAAACACAATTTAATTTTGACCCCATTAAAAACAAAAAATCAAAATATAAAAAAAAACAAAAAAAACCCCCAAACCCCCCCCCCCCCCCAAAAAAAACTCCACCAAAAAAACCCACCAAAAAACTCGCCAAGCAACCAAAAACCTTCAGGGTTGTTTTGTTTCAACAGACCTGAAAGGCAAAGCAGGTTACACTCACCTCTGTCTCGTTTACATTTCATAAATTGTTCCTTCCCTCTATCCTAGCACACACCCCAAGGTGCACACCGGGGCAGGCCCTGCACACAGGGAGCTGGAGACTGGTTCCACCAGCCCATAATAACCAGCCCAGCAGGTCTCCCAGCCATGCCCAGAGGTGAGGACACCTCTCCCCTGCAGGTGTGAAGTGAAGCTCAGGACCCAGGGCAGGGCTCCTCACCCAGCCTGAAGGTCCAGCTCTGCCCCACACCATCTGTACATGGAATATGGCAGCGTTTCTTCACAGGTTTTCAAGTGTCCAGTGGGCAGCTGAATGCTGACAAAGACAAGAAACTCCCTGTGCACTTCACTTATAACACAGAACGTTTCAAGATCTATTTCCCTTAATCTAAAGCTCGCCCCTGCCAAGCAGTAACATACACCAAACATCACAGCTTCTGAGTCTGAATGAATTCTTGATTGAGTTGTACAAGATTGCTTTGCTCTCAACTTCCTACACCTAACCCCAGGAAATTCCCACACCAGCTCAACAATAAATTGAGTTCTTTGTCACACATAATGAAAGAACAGCCACGGAGTTAATTCCTGCCTCCTCAGCCCACAGCCAATATAAAGCAAAGAGAAATTTGGGGGCATCAGCAGTTAGGCTGATTTTCACACAGTTGCCACCACTTTCTGTTTAGGCAGAAGCAGCTCAGAGGTTTGTTAGGAAGTGATGGCCATGACTGAATGCAGGGAGTCTCACAGCTCCTGAGTATCCCCAGAGAGCTCAAGGGAAGAGTTACATGAATCCCTGCCCCACTAAGGCTTTAGGAAATTGCACAGGACCAAAACACTCTCAGGCAGACTCAACAAGACAATTCCTAACTTGCCTGGGGAGTGGCAGCACCAGCCACTAACCCCAAAGTGCTGGGACCCGTGCAAGGCTGGAGGATGCTGAAATGCTTTTCCATAAACTGCAAGGTCCCAAAGAGCAAAATCCCTGTGCACTGCTGCCCTGCCAGCACACAGGGCCTGGAGAGGCACATCCCTGACCCAGGCACCTAAAATACAAAACTCTAAACACGCAGCAAACCCCAGCAGGCGATGTCATGATGTCACAGGCAGATCTTCAGAAACAAGAACAAAACAAGGTTTGGAAGAAACCTGCAGCAGGAAGCAGCACTTCAAACAAACAAGCAGCAAAGTATGTGAAAAGCTCTAATCCATTTTCTTGTTTGAAATATTACTCACTGGATGGTTCATCTCAAAGCACAGGCTTTGGAGTTGATCCTCCCCAAATGACTCCCAGATAAAATTAGTCAGGTGATTTGCAGGATATATTGATTAGAGAGGATTTAGCTAAGGCAACATAAAAACCATCCAGCTTTATTGTTCAGTGAGAATAAAAGAGAATGAAAGCCTGCAAGCTATTATCACTGTATATAAATTAGGCTTTATTAATGAATTAACTAACTACACAGAAAATGCTAGATAAGAGTTAAAATAATGGCGTTTCTCTCTGGAAAGAAAATAACAGATCTCAGAAAAAAGTGATACAAACACAAATAAAAAAGTCTTCACTGTTTGCTTGGTGGGTTTTTTTACTGTCTGTAACAGGCTGAATTTTCACCTGAACATTCCTGAAAAACCCTGAGATGCTCAGTTTTCTCTTCCAGCTCACGACTTTTTCCACCTTTACATAAAAACATCCTCAGCTTGCCTCTGTTAAATCCCAGGCAATGTGAACTACCCAAACTTTTCCCAGTGAGCACTGGTTTTCCTCAGGATTAACTCTGAAGTGCTCCACATACCAAATACCCTGATTGTGCTACGTACAGACTGAAAAATCTGGGATTCCTCTGACGGGGGAAAGAGAAATGGGCATTTCTGACTCAGAACTGGGCACCCTCAACCCCCCAGCTGGGTGAGGGCTATCCTGAGGCTCCAGCTGTGCGTGAGACTCCAGAGGAGTGTCCCAAAACAGCCTGACAGATGGTTTATTTCATCTCCGGGCTAAGGTGTCCTGGATGCTACAGCTCTGTGAGAACATCTGCACACTGCATAAAAATGCACCAACCCCAGCCCAGGGGGTAACACAGCTCCTTGCAAGGGGACCAAGCTCAAACCTACAAGTCCATATCACCACAGAATGCTCCGTGGAACTGCCCAGAGTGCAAAAGGAATGGCTGCCTGGACATTATTTAATACCAACAAATGCTATGGCACTGAAAGTGAGGCATCCATCACGACCCAGGGCAGCTCACAGCCTGTGCCTGGCAGCATTTAAAAGGATAATTTCATGTGCAATGCCTGTTACTGGGGTTTCCTCCAAAACCCCTCGCTGCCACTGACACCCTTGTCTCAGAAGAGCTGTGAGAGCCCCCAGAGCTGCAGGAGGGGAAGCAAGAGGGAGGTACAGCCCAAGTCAGCTGGATTTAGTCAATGGAAACAACTCTGAGATTCACTGACCTTCATATGCTGGGCAAGACATCTTCCCAGGAGCAGAACACTCCATTATGGAGAAAAGGCAGGGAAAAACATCTGCTTGCCACAACACCTGCCTGGAAAGCTGCTTTGGGCAAGCCAGGGTTTGGTTTGAATCTGCCAGGTGGCTCCAGGTGGAAAAAGAGAGGAGTTCAGCCAGGCTGACAGGAGAGTGAGCAGTGGTGTCAGCAGCCCCACTGTCACCTGCACCTGTCCTGCCTGGGACACTCACCTGTCCTACAGCCTGGGACACTCACACTCACCTGTCCTCCTACCTGGGACACTCACACTCACATTCACCTGTCCTGTCAGAGTCCAGGGCATCCCTCTGGGCCCCTGGATGGTCACAGACCTCAGCAGAGGGGTCTGGGACCTGAGAAAGAGGGTTTGAGACCTGTCCAGGGGGGTCTGTCCAGGGGAGGTGCCTGGCACAGAGCCCAGGGAGACGCAGGCTTTGATTTCAGCCCATGAGAAAAACTTCCAACGCAGAGAAGAATTACAAGTCCCAAAGGTGTGACAGACAGTAG
>QVAJ01000302.1:137705-242429 GCA_003546035.1 Mixornis gularis
AGAGATGACCCCTTTATAGGTAATACCTTTACAGGTAATAGGCATTGGCACAGAATTGTAAACAAGACACACGTAATTATCTGTATAAGAATTATCTGTATAACTCCCATCAGGGGGGAGTCATCCTGTGCCTGAGCAGCTGTGAACATCTCGGCCGGGCACAGGGAAAAACTTGTAGGATAAGAATGAATAAACACGTGAGAAACCAGGAAACAACAAGACCTTGGAGACTCCATTTCATTCTCATGTCTGGCTCAAAGCCTTCAGAGGGCAGAGGGCAAAAAAAGACCCACCAGAACCACCACCAGAACCACCACCTGAATCCTGGGAAAAGGGAACCAAACCCGAGACTGTCCCACAGCCTGGGACACTCACCCTCACCTGCCCTGGGCTCTGACCCCCAGCCTCCCTGTCCAGGACAGTTCCAGGGCTCCCACAGCTGCAGAAAGCCAGAGGGGCAGTTTTCCCTCTCTCCCCTGACACTGCTTTATTTCCTTGAGCAATCAGCTGAGCCCACACTGACTCCACCACTCAGGAGACAGATACTTTCCAGGGATGCAGGAGAAAGGCATTTAAATTCCCCCAGGCTGAAGAGGGAAATGAGTTCAAATCCACAATCTGAGGTTCATCAGCTCACCCAGGAACCACTGGGAGAAAGTGCTGCATCCCAGATGTGTTCTTGTTTAATGAATCACGATTCTCCAGCAATTAACTCATTTCAAAAAGATAAAGATGTTTCAAAGGTTTTTTTATTTTTATTTTTGGTTTGAGTTAAAAACATATATCCTCGTCAGTGAGACATGCTGACAAATTTTTAGTTTCAGAGCATACCCATTTTGTTTTTATGTGCTATTTTAGATCAAGCATAGAACCAAAAAAATAAATGCAATTATGTATTCGGCTCTATGCTGAAGTTTCATTTAAAGTCAAAATGGAAAATATTATCAGACAATGACAGGGTAGAGCAGTGAAGTGGCAGATTAAAAGATCCAGGAATTCTGTTTACTGGGCAGATTTCTGTTTTCTTCTTGTCTTTACAGCCCTTCCTAAAATTCTCATTACTCTTCTGGTGAGAACAAGCCCGTTTCTGGCTGTTGTGTTGCATTTCTGGGAAGACAAAGACACCAGCCTGGTTTTCCTGTAAGTGAAGCACAAGGAATGAAGTGGGGGCCACCAGCACAGGCAGCTCAAAGCCACTGCAGTGACCTCTGAGAGCCCCTGCCCCAGCAGCTGCTCTGGGAGGGGACAGCACGGTCAGGAGTCACCCTGCAGAGGAACACCTCTGGAAATGTGACATCTTTCTATCTGGCACAGAGGATGGACTCACTGTTTTTAACAATGCAATCCTGTTGCCTTTCCTCCATTTGAATTTCATGACACTTCAGAGCAAGAACAAAATGTAACCCTCAGGTTCAGTTCTACACCAACATAAAACGGTTTTCCATGGAAATTAGTTAAGGTTTTAAGGCTTCCTTTCAAATTCAGCTGGAAAAAAGGGTATTTTTCCTTAAACTTACAGCCAATGGCATTCCCATACTCTGGGAGTGTGTGGAAAGGCCCAAACTGTAACACCTGCACAGGAAAAAGTTCTCCTCATGGCACTGAGAATGCACAAGTAAAGCAAGCAGCATGTATGAACCAACAGAACATCTTCCTTCACCAAAATGATCCCATTTCTGTTGGCTTATGTCTAAAGCAGGCTTTCACTGGTTTACCAAAATAAATGTTCTAGCCTTTAACAAAACAAACAAAAAAAAAATCTCACACATCCCTTGATTCCCACACCAAGAGCACTGAAATGAAAATCTCCCTCTTAATCTGTGAAATTGCTGTTCGTTAAGATTTCATTAATTTAGGTCAGCCAATTGCTTGTAAAAATTTAAAAGCTTGTTGCAGACTTTCTGCATGTTCAGCAATTAAACTTCCATTGCACCTGGTTGTTTCCCACCTTGCTCTCAGAGAACAGATCCTGTTTTATGAAAGCACAGCATGTGGTGTGTAATTACTTCCGAGAAGTCAGCTAAACCAGTTGGTCTCTTTTACAGTCCAATAACTTTCAATACTAAAATCACTTTAAAGAAACACTTTAAATGAAATTAAAGAACCAAATTGAGCTTCCAGTCCTTGAATTCTTTTTAATTGCTATGGATGCTGAAAAGGAACCCGTGCTCCCCTCATTGTGGCATCTCAGGCTGGAAGCACCACCAAAAGCAGAGCATTTCATCAACCTCATACCCCCCTGTGGCACTGAAGCCATAATCCTACTTGCACTGAAGGCAAGAAACTTGATTTTAGTACCAATTCAGGATTGAAGCCATCTTTCCACCACTGGGAATCTTCTCATCTGGCTTGTGCAGAAGCAGAGCTCGTGTCCACAAGGACTGGGATGAACTGCTCTGCTGGACACACCAGCGACAGCTCTGCAGTAAGGATTTCACAACCAGGGCACAAAAAGCACACCTGTGAGAGGATTCACACTACTCTTAATGCTTCCAGGAGAGATTTCTTTTAGTTACTGGAAGAGCTATTAGAGCACTCCATCACTGCTGGCTGTAATGGTCTGACACAGCCCCAACAGTTTCTTTACACATACACTCTGCAAGATGCCTCATTTCTCTCTTTCTTTCTCTCCCCTTATATCCCTTGCCTCACTCATACGAGCACACTTCTACCCTCTCCTTGCTTGTCAAATATAAAAATTAAATTATAAGGCTAAATCACTCAATCATGGAAGTTCCATAATGTATTGATGCAACTCAATCCATCATTACTATTCCAGAGATACATCAACTGCTCCATATATCCATGTTATCTCACCAGCTGCATTGGTGTCCCACTCCCCTTTCCTCCATTTTCCCTCCTCTCATCCACTGTAATCCCACTGTTCTTTTCTCCCATTACCAGGTAGTTATTTACTGCACCCATATAACATGCCAAACCCACACTGGGCTCTCTCACCACTCCAGTAAAACAAACACCCTCTCTGCCTTTGATAAGTTGGAAAATGTAACACAAAAAACATAGTCAGTGTTTTTGGAGTGCAAATGGAGTCAGAACAGCAAGCTTCTCACATCCCAACTCCTATCTCAATGAGTTTATCTTTAATCCTACAGAGAACTCCATGAAACTGAGCACAATTTCAGTAGATCAAAAAATGGAATTCATTACGTGAGAAGATCAGAACCACCACATGACTGAAAATTATTCAGACAAATCCTTGGGTAAAGGCTTCAGTGGAAATTCCTACGGATACACATTATCCAGCCTCTCCCCGGCCTCACAGGTGGGGGAACTCTGCAGAGCTGTCACGGACTCAGCACAGACAAGAACAAAGGCAGGACAGCCCAGGGACTGTTTCTGCAAACACTGGGCAAGGCTCAGTCCCATGGAGTCACCACACATCAGGAAATGTTCCCCCAGCACAGACCCTCAGCTGCTGCTACCCTGCCTTGTCCTACCACAGGAGGCACAACCAAAACCCCACTGACCTGTATTTCCTCTGGGCTGAGCTCATGCACTGACAGCTGTGCTGGCCTTGGCTGGGACAGAGTTAATCTTCTCCACAGCAGCTGGCCCAGGGCTGTGCTTTGGGTTTGTGTGGAAAGTGTTGATAATTCAGGGGTGTTTTTGCTGCCCCTGAGCAGAGCTCACACAGAGCCAAGGCCTTCTGTGCTCCTGACCCCACAGGGGCTGGGAGGGGACACAGCCAGCACAGCTGGCCCCAGTGACATCTCAGACCATGTGGCCTCCTTGTCACTGCTGTGACCTGCTCTCCTGGGGATGCTGAACCTGCCTGCCCGTGGCAGCTGAAAATGATTTCCTTGCTTGGCTTTGCTTGCACACACACGGCTTGTGCTTTACCTATGGATCTGCCTTCATCTCAGCCCCAAACTTTCCCCCCTTTTACCCTCCAGTTCTCTTCCTCATCCCAGGGCAGGGAGTGAGGCTCAGCTGCTGGCTGGGCTTAAAGAGCAGCCACAGCCAGTGAGGATCCATTGATCTCAGATGCCTCAAAAGCTCATGCAAGTTTGTTCTCAAGATAAAATATGAGCAGCAATGACATGGTGAGTTAGCTCTGGGTATTATCAGCATCCACTCACTTGAAATATGTTAACAGCTCTTTTATTATTTATATATTATGACGACGTCAATCCATATTATGAATTATGAACATAATTCTGCTCCCAGTAATATCAATAGCAGACAAATCTGTCTCTACACTTAATATATTCTTTTCAATGTCATTAACTTATTAGTGAATATCAAGTTCTGCTGTCACTACAAAACACTTCATGTTATTCTACAAAATGATCTAGTATCTCAGAGTAGAAAAAAATGCATTCTAGAAGAACAGTCATCTCTCTCATCTCTCTTCTCAAGAGCCTAAGAGAGAACATCACTCTGATGTCACTATTTTCAACATTAATTTAATTTAAAGAATCCATATTTTACTCCAGCCCAAGTGGTCCAAGTAACAAAAGAAGGCAGAATATTGCAGGGAATGCCTCAGAAGTGACACCACTTCCTACAAAATGAAGTAAAATAAATCAGCAAAAACCAAAATCAAACTAACATCCCAGAAAAAAACCAAAACCAAAACCAAACTAAAAACCAACAAGCCAACAAAACCAAACCAAACCCCTGACTGCTCTCTGAAATTAATTCTTGATGGGCCCATCTATTTGCCTTGATCAGCATATCCCCTCCTAATTACAAACTTCACCAAGCACACCCCCAATTTTAGAAAAAATAAAAACAAATCCAGACCACTCAGAACCATAGATCAAGGGAAATAATCCTGTCACAGTAAGAAAAACCACAAAGCACCCAGGGATTTGATGAGTGTGAGAAATCAATCGTGCATCAAGTCGATTGATGCGGTTTATTTTAAGTCCTTCTTTTCTGATTTATTGCCATCATTGCTGCCAATTTGCATAGATAATAGAACAAGACATCCTCTTAAAGTCTTAATCAGGAATTAAAACCTAATACACTGGCACATCTCTCTGTGCTCATCAGTGAGGCACACACATTAATGTTTAATGTCGGTTTTGTGGTGGGGATGGTGGGGAAGAGGCACTTTGGGCTGCCCCGTGACATCACCCCCAATCTGTGCCTGTAACAGCTGCACATCCAAAACCAGTCAACCAATCCTTCAAGCTAAAGCAGGTTGTAAACATGACTGTTACAAGCACAAGGCTGAGCTGTATTTCTGAGAGCAGCAAGGTTTTCTTGTCAGCACGGCAAGCACAGCCACAACTGCAACGTTTCTCCAACGCGTTTCCAAACTTTGCCAATTCCTCCTTAGGAGGGAGATGATTCGTTCCTGCTCTCAGTGTACTGGAGATGAGTGGGTAGTCTGCTGCTCAGCGAAGTGATTTCTCTGACAGGTACTTACATCATTCACAAAAACCACCACAAATATGCACAACTGTTTAAAAACAGTAGAGGAACAACGACGGCCTCATCTCAAGGAGGCAGGAAAAGCGTGTTACAAGAGCAATAGTTGTGACACAAAGTGTGTGTGTAAGGGCAAGGGTGGAGCCCTGGCCTCGTGCCTGAGATGTTTTGGCTTTCTGAAATTCCTTTCCCCGGGAATTTTCTGTAAATCAGAGAAGTGTTTTTGTAAACTGAACTTTGTCTTCATTTCTTTTCCTAGGAGGGACTTCTTGATGTCCTTCTGGTCTGACCAATGTGAGTGAAGAGGTTTGTCTTTGTTTCACCAATCAAATTGGTCTGTGTAAAATAATATAAAAAACAAACACATCCCAAAAATAAAGGAGTCATTTTCAGCCTTCTGAAGTTCAGAGTCTGTGGCATAGTCGTGTAAAACAGCATCAGAAGGGTGGAGAGGGGGATTGAGCAGATCAGCACTGAACTGCTACCTCTGAGCAGGAGGCTCTGCACAAAAATGGGAGGAAGCTCAACCTGTACATTCCCTTCAGGAGGTGTGCTGGCAGAACATACTCACCAGGAACCTGGGAAGGCGAGGCAGCAGAAATCACTCTCTGGGTTTCATGGAGAACACAAATGGGCAATGAAATAAAACACCAGGCAGTACTGGTGTGGGCCATGTCCACAGGACAGTGCCGGATCAGTCTGGACAGCATCTGAAGAAATTCAGGACTGTACACCCAAAAAGGAGTCAATTCTCGTCAGAACACAAATCCCTGCCACAAACAGAGTATGGGATCCTCGGGTGACTGCTGCACCCCAATTCCCACCAAACAGAACTCTGTGCTTCCCCCTCCAGAGCAGCACCTCTGCCCTCTGCAATTCCTGCATGCAGGAACTGCTTTCCTTCACTCTCCTCCCTTCCTGCCTGCTGCTGTCACACTGCTCAGGGGACAGCAGCCCCCAGACCTGCCCTGGTGACAAAGCAGGTTGCTCACCCACAGGGCCAAGGCAGAAGACATCAGACATGGCCAAGAAACGCTCTGGGACCAAATGCTGAAACCTCCCAAGTGTTTTCCCCAAAACTTCCCCAAGAATTGTAGGTTGGTTTTGGGGCTTTTTTGGCTTTGTCAGAGGTCTGTGGATCCCCAACTAACAGATCCAATTCTTGGATTTCATCAGGCTTTCACAGGCTCAAACATGGGGACAGCCAAGAGCACTTGCTAAACAAGGAAAACCTGATGTGGGCTCTGATATTAAACAGCTTTACAGGTGTTGCTTCCTTGAACTCTGCTAAAATAATGAAGAATTAGGGTTTGCTGAGAAGCTTCTCCTGCAAGAAGAGCCTATATATAGATGAAAGATGAAATCTGCTACATGTCTCTGTGTTAAAAATAACTGCAATATTAAAAATTAAAATTTTCCTACAAAGAACTGTCATTATTAGCAGTTCTAATGCCAAGTTAAAAATTAAATCCAATCAGCACAGAAAAACATTTGGAAACTCTTTTAAAAATGAAAGAGACAAAGATAAGCTACTATAAAATACAGTATCAATTGTACCAAGCAGACATTTGCTTCCCAGAAAAAAAAAAAAAAATCCCTTGCCAAAACTGGAGAGGAGAGAAGAGTGTGGCATGGATCCTCACCATCAAATCATCTTCCAGTCAATTCCCAAGGCAAACATCCTTTCAGCAGAGCAGTCTTGGATGCAGTGTTGCTCAGTAGGGTTACTGATGCAGGTTGATTTAGTACAACCTTTGAAAAACTCCAGGAAATGCCACACACAAGCCAGTGGTCCCTTCATTCCCTCAGCTCCAGGAGCAGCTGCATTACCAGGCCAGGTGTCTGGTTCTAGATCTCTGCCACGTAGTGCTCCCAACACCTCATTACAGGGGACTGCTTCCACAATTTTAATAGACACTCTCTCTTGAAAGTCACCTCACAGAGCAGTATCTAAATTGCACTCTGCTTCAAATAAAATACCTCAGGAACAACGTACTCTGGGTGTAGAAGGAGAGAAAGAACTAATAAATGGGAATGAAGATAAAAATTGCAACATTTCAATGCAGAACGAAGCACTCGGTAAAGATAATTGCGCCCATTCACCATAAAATGAGAACTTGAGGAGAGCACCGCAAGTCACAAAATATTTGGATTTGAAATATTAAAAATGTAAATCATCTGAGGATCTATCAGCTGTACCAGTGGTGTTCTCTATTCCCTCCAGTTTAAGTTAACCTATTTTACACGTAAAGCTGTGAAATTCACGTTGTGACAGAACTGAGCTCCTCTTCAGGCTGCTCCTCCTCAGACTTTGAGCAGCACCACACAACAAGCACCAGCCTGAAAAGGGAACCCAGAGATGACAAGACACCCAGGACTTTAATTACCGTAAATTACTGAAATTAAGGGAAATATCTTGAGCTCATCCTCTGCTGTAGACTGGGCTGGGTGCAGGAGGCTGGGGGTTACAAGGCAAATATCACCTCCCATTTAACCTTTTTATCCTAAAGCGGCCAAAATCGCTTCAGGAAAGAGAATTATGTTTATGTGTTGCCACAGTAGTTTTGACACCTTTTCAAGCTCAAAAAGCAAAGGCAGTTGAGTAGGTTGAAGGTTTGGGCTTTTAGAAAAAAAAAATTATACACCCAGGAAGGTTTTTTTAAATCTCTTATACACAGGAGGTTTTGGTCTGCTTTGTGTGGTCCCTTCTCACAGAAAGTGTAAGACTTACTCCTGTCAATGGAAAACAGAATTTAGCTTTTGGACTATCTCCTGCATCTTTTCCTTCCTCAATAATAACATGATCTTGAGATGCTTTGGGGTTTACTTTATTATGCCAAGGATATCTAAATTGTATCTCTTCAGTTACATGCTAGATAAAAATTGCCCAGGATGGTTTTCTTTGCCTGTCTTCATGGTGCTTATACTTCAAGATGTCTTTATCTTCAGGATCCTATAGTTGGTAAAAAATTATCTTCCCTGTGAAACCAGGCTATTACTCCATTATTGAATTCTGACTTTTGTGTGAAGGCTACTGTGCAACTCCTCCAACAGCCTAACAAAAAACAAACAAAACTGAAATCCACCAAAAAAAACCCAACAAAAAAAAACCCAACCACACCAAAACCCCACAAACCAACCCAGAGGAAAGTATTTCCCAGAAAATAAACAACTCATATTCATAACAAACGTAAGGATAATATTTATTTCTATTTATACTTATGGCATCAGCAACAGCCCTTCCCTCATTCAATTACACAACCCCAGCTGTCCTACCAGGGCTCTCAGAGCAGTTTTAAGGGTGAGGACATTTCCTGGAGCCCACCTCAGTTCTACTTTCCCACTATCATCAGCACCAGAGTTCTGATTTACCACTCCTCCCTTTGTTTGTCTAACACACTCGACCTTTCCTAAACTGATTTTGAGGAGAAAACCTAAACCCACCACCTCATTTTGTCACGAGGCCAGTGAAGCCCAGGCACAGGACCTGGCAGCCTCTGCCTGCCAGCATTTCATGCCTGGCAATCCAAGCAAGGCCCCTGCCCTGCTTTGGGAATGCCACCCTGTGAACCTGCAGTGCTGCTGAAATACTGCTGGGAACTATCTCCCACACCACCACGGCCCTCTCAGAGTGCCAGGGCACTGAAGAGACCCCAAAGTAGTTCAGACAAAGATTATTTCACTTCCAGGTACGGGTGTCGTTTTGGTTTGATTTTAAACCAAGAGTATTACAAAGAACAAACCCCCACAGCATCACCTACCAAGTTAAGTGGACTGTTGGTGATTTTGGAGGTTTTTCATATCGTTCACGCTACAGTTAGAGGGGAAAAAAAAAATCTCAACCCCCCTCATACTTCCATGACCTGGCTCAAATCTGCTCAGCTGGGAGGCTTTGACACAAATGTGGTGGGAGGAAGGAGAGCTGAGCTTCCAGGCAAAAGCATTTCTCAAGGAGTTAATGAAATTTGCAAGTATAATTATTTTTAATCTAGGTGCCAAGTTCTCTCTCCATTGCATTAAATCCTGGTGCTGTGATGCTACAAAAGGAACACATGAGCCCTCAACTCTCATTACAGCATCATTATATAATTCACAAATACCAGTCTCAAATTAAATCTACTGAAAGGGGGTTACATCAGTCAGAGAGTACTAAGGAATAGAGTATCTGTGGAACTCAGAGCCCATGGCAGCTCCAAATCTGCCCTCCAACAAGCCAGGAAGGTGAAAAAATCCAAGTTTGCTTTCACAGAAAGCTGTTGCCAAGCTGAACTCACCAGGAGGCTGCAAGGAGCCCCACCAGCCATGAGCTGCCAGGAGCACAGCCAAGGGCACACTGGGGCTGATCCACAGCCACATGCCACCACTGCTCTCTGTGGGCAGGACTCAGAGAGAAAATGTGGGCAAGAGAGGAAATGGCTCTGAAATATCTCTCAGTCCAGGACTTGCCTCTTCTCCAGCATCCACTCCCTGCCCGGGGCCAGCAGAGCTGTGGACCCATTCAGCTGGAGAGCAGACCCTGGGCTGGGGAAAGGACCACACTCCTGGGCTCCACAAAAAGCCAGCCCAAAACCCAAAATGCTCAGTTGTCGCAGTTTCTGACACACAAAGGACGAAGCAGGCACAGCAGAGATCCAGGGGAACTTCTTTCCTTTATGCAAAATCTGACTCCACTTATATACATTTGTACAAAAGTCAAGAGGTGGCTACAGGTCGCCACCTCTCTAACCTGGATGGTGGACATCACCATCAATCACATTTCTCCTCCCAGAGGAGAAATATGTAAACATTCTAAAAATACACATTGTTTACATGAAGCTGCGTGAGAATCTGCAGTACAAAGTTACAAGCACTCAAAAGCAAGAAAACTTAGGGCAACACTCAGTCACCCCTCACCCAACCCCTGGTTATTGACAGGGAAATGAAGCAAGTGGAATGCAGGAGGGAACACACACCTGCAGCTTCCCAAGGACCCGCTGCCCTCCCTGCACAGCACCTGGGCAGCTCTGCCCCCCACCTGACTGTACTGCATCTACCAGATGCTGCAAGCTCTCTATTTTGGGGCAACCCACACTGTTTGGCTGCTGTTGCTTGCCGAGGCTGGGTGTGTCCCACTTCAGGGACAGAAAAAGAAGCAGACACAGAAGCATTGTAGTGAGGGACAAACTCTTTCTACTTTATTTACAATCTAACTCCTTTATACATTTGTACAGAGGTCCAGAGATTGGCTACACAGGTTACCACCTCTCAACCTGGATGGTGGACATCACCATCAATCATTTCTTCTCTCAGAGGAGAAGTATGTAAACATTCTGAAAATAGACATTGTTTACATGAAGCTGCATAAAAAAGTTCTTCACTAAAACAAAAAGCAGAAAACTCAGGGCAACAGGCTGCCTTTAGGAGTCCAAAAATCTGCCAAGTCCATCCCAGCTCTTGAGGCCTGCCTGAGTCTCCAGTGCAGCTCCTGCTGCCCCACGGCTCCATTTGGGCACAGTCCAGGAGAGCCTGCACACAGACAGACACTCCACGGCTGGCAAGAACCTGCCACAGGGTATTGCAGTCTGGCCAGAAGCATTTATTAAAAAAAACCTGCTGCAACAGCAAATACACATGTATTTAGATTCTGTCCCAATCTCCTCCTTTGGTTTGCCAGGCACGTCGCCCTGTTAATGCTGTACTACCCTCAGGGGATATCCAGCAACTCAACAGCACAGCTGCAAGGAGTATTTCATTCCAGGTTGGAGGTTTCCAAGAAGTTGAAGAAATTCCTATCAACTGCCTTACTATTAAATTCTGTGATTACAAACAAAACGTAAATTTAACATAAGAACAAACAGATTGCCTAAATGAGAAACTCACCAACCCCCCACTTTAGTCCCTTGAAGTTGTCTATGGTGGCTACTCAGGAGAAGTCTAAGGACAAGGCAAATGTACATGCAGTATCCCAGCAATCTGAGTCTCACCCCTTCTTAACACAATTATGAAGACCAGTTTCTTCTTCCACAGTTTCCAAAGTAGCATAAAATGACTGGATCTGCATTAAAATTAAAGCAGATCTGCCAAACAAGTATCTTGGTTTAGATCAGAGTCTCAGGGCTTATCTGCAACCAATACCAATGCTGAGTTTGGATGAGACTTTAGTGAAATGAAGTCTGCTCTGTCAGCCTCCCATCCAGTGAGAGTCACATGCCTTCTGCTTCCTCCCCACAGTGTGGACAGTGACTTCAGAGATTCTGGGAAAAAAATATCTTAGACGTCCTGCCCAGTGGTCAGAAGACAGCAGACAGCACCCTCAGGTGTATCAGGCTGACAGCAAGAGCCTGCCATTTAGCTGGAGTAGCCAGAACATCTTGAAAGACATACTTAGAGTTGCAGAGAAATTATTTTGTGCAATTTTCAAAAAGAAGCCACTGACAAAAAGCAGAGGTTTCCAAAATCACTGGCAGCTGATGCCATGTTTAAAAGATTTCCCCACAAATGAGCATCTGCAACACAGAAAGAAAAAACAACAGAAAGGCTTCTGGGGAAGGGAACTCTTAAAATGCATCTTTATATTCCAAAGCTTTTGTGATCATGTCTTGGATTAAAGGTCAGACTTTAACCCAGACATCTGAGGCTGGATTTATCCTATTGCAAGACATACTTAAAACAACTGTTCCCCATCCCAAAATCAGAAGCTGACAGGCTCTTTCCATTGTTTTGCATAACAATACTGTGGAAATGAGCTTCAAGTAACACTTTCACTCAAGCTTCTGTTAACGAAGAATGGTAATCATCCCCATCCGGCATCCCAATTACTCACTGCTTCTCAACTTCATTAACAACTCAAGAATCAGCACAGAAACACGAGTCCTGGAGAATGAAAAGACAGGCATCAGAAATAAATACATCAAGCCCATTCTGAAGCCCGTTCTCCCTGCCAGACAGAAGCTCTGGAGAGATGAGCCTGGCACACCACGTGGCAGTGGCACTGACTGTGACTCAGAACCACAGCCCAGCTCCAAGTGCCACCAGCCTCCTTGGGGTGACCTCAGGCAGGTGGTCCCATCCAGCTCTGGCAGCAGCACGGGAATGAAAACCTTGTGAGGTGCCTGAAGCCTGCTGAGACACCACCAGGGTACAGGGCTGGGGTACAGAGACACCAGGATGCAGCAAGGGGCTCCTCAGAGCTCTGAACACACACATCTCTCTGGTCAGAGGGGGGAACTACCCCATAAACCTGCACCTGACAAGGTTAATAAAACTGACCTGCCCTCCTTAATTAAAAGGGAGTACATTACATACCTAATTTTAAATTACATATGTAATTTAAAGCCCCTGATTCATAGCTGGGGTACACTGGCACTGCCCCGTCATTCAAAGCAATCCCAATTGTGCCATACAGATGACCTCAGGTATCTCATCTTTACACAGCTGAGCCAGTCTATTTTTAAACCCAGTTATCTGCAGGCAGGATATTGGTATAAAACTCATTAAACATCATTTCATACACAGAGAGGCAAACGATGGATCTGGCACAGAAACAAGTCGATACAATGAGTACACACGTGTGACAGCAGAACAGAGAATAGGCAGCGGAGTGTTCATTTAAGAGCAGATTTAAAATTTGACCTTCACAATATGCAACAGAGGTAGTGTACATACACAACATGGCTCTAGAGAAAGAATATTTATCCACCAAGTTCAACTGAGCTTCTATAAATAATGCAGAAGCAAAACACTAATTGGCCTGTTGCAGAAAAATTTTGCATTTCACAACTCACTGCTCTTCCTGTATATTATCTGGGGGTTTATCCTGACTAATCCAAGAATGCAGACATCTGTCCAAGGAGCAGTACACAGCTCCCAGAAAAAGTACCAGCTCTTTCTTTTTTACCCTCATTTCCTGTGAAAAAGAGATTAGACACTTTCACTGTCCAGCTTTCCATCCCTCTACTACCTCATTTCTCCTGTGAAGTTTCTTCGCAAATTTCAACCATGTCTTAAGGTCGGAACATGCTTCAAAAATACTGCTAGTAAAAATACAATCCAAACCAAAAGCCAGGCCGAGAGAGATCCCAAACAGTGGTGGATGAGCAGCTGTAAACCCCTCCCCAAGGACCAGGGGACTCCTCCACTCCTGCTCTGCCCCCCTGGAAGAGGATGGGCAGCACTAGATGGCTGCAAGGACCAGATGCCCGTGCAGAAAGGCCAGTTCCAGGGACAGCAGCTGAGATGACAGTCCTGCAGCTACCTCTGCCTCTCCCACATGGTTATCCAGCTGATGAGACACCCAGGCTGCCCCAGCCTTCCAGACAGAGCCTCTATTCCATTTGCCTGCCTTCCAGGGGAAATGATGTGTTCTCTGTCACTTACTGCACGAGTTATTGTACATGGCCTTCAATAAAAACCTCCCAATGGATTCTTTATGGAGAGATAAAATGAAATGTTTCTGCTTGCTTAGTTTGTCTCTCATTGGATCCCACTGGATAATTTTAGGTACCATTTTTGGAAGAGGTTCTCTCTGACTGGGCCAATAATATCTTCTAGATATGAAGACAAATGTTATCTTTAAAGAGAAGTTCACCCAAAATCTCTAATATAGGCTCCTGAAAAAGCTGGCATTTAGGAAAAATCAGTGGGAAAGGCATTATGGAGCTGAATGAGGTTATTTCACTGATTCCTTTTAGCAGCTTGAGCAGACTGGTTGCCTAACTTCAATTGAGAAGAATTCATATCAAAGCACTGCTGCTTTCTAAGCCTGCTTTCCATAGAGAGGAAGGATCACAGGGAACAGTCCTGGAGGGAGTCCAGGGTAAAGCTTATGTTTACAAACAAGATCCTGCCTCAGGGTTTTGTTACTTAAGAGACCCTACAAAGTGTGAGTTTTGGACAGCATTCAGAAACCTTGAAATCCTAAGAAAAATTATAAATGCTGAATCAGACCCAACCATTCTAGTAATTTAAATTGAACTTTTGCTCAGCAGAGGTCATGAGCATACAAACAAATGACTAGCATCAGGGCTTTTTCATGGGACCAGAATATGGGAAATGCTTTTTTCCTAAGCATGACCTTGACAACCTCCTGGTTTGTGCCCTGTGAGGCAGATCCAGATCACAGGCCTGATGTCCCTTCCCACAGCTCTAAGGTCAGTCTTGCTTAAAAGTTGATCTTCTAGAGGATCTTCAGGAAGGTAAATTTCACTGTTAAAAATAGCTAAAAAAGACTCCACTGCCGTTCTGAATTAAGGCCTTCCCAAACTGATGACACAAATGTTCCTCTTATTTCTAGCACAGATCACTCTGGATGCTGACGTGAATTTCACTCTCTCCCAACCCTGCCCGTTCACTCTATTTCACTTGTTACACACTGAGAATACACTTGATTTCCCAAAACTCCTCTGGACTAAGAGCAGTGACGAGATGTAGCCTTTCCTCCCCCATCCCAGATTCAAACAGGGCACAAACGGGGCTCGTGTCACAGCCCCACACAAACCTGCCTCAGCACCTGACAGTGAGTTACTCCTCAGCAGACAGGAGTATCTCTGCCTGGACAGATGGCACCTCACACAGCCCCTCATTAACAGGGTTTAATGACCACCACAAGGAATTGTATGCCAGCAGCTTGTTTCAGCCAGCCTACATAGCAGCAAAGCAGGCAAATCCTTCTACTGCTAATGGAAGGGGGGAATGCTATTTAAATGCTATTTACAACCATTTGTAAGACTTCACCCTAGGCAAGGAAGACTTAAACTTCACAGAATAAAACATGGGCAGAGGGCTGGCTGGATGGAGGGGAAGCAGAAAGCAGACACAGAAGGGGAGTCCATGTGCTCTGGAGGAAGCACAGCTTGTCTGGGGGAAGAGACCAAGGGCCAAGGCTGGCCAGAGCCTCCCAAAACACCATCCAAAGAGCTGGTCTCCAGAGCGTGCCTTCAGGGTGTGCAGAGCCAGCTCCTCCTCGAGGAGCCAGATAAATCAACATCTCCAGCAGCTATTTCATGTCCTTGAAGTGCTCCAGAGGCAGGCAGCAATTCCCAGTGCACCCAGAGACCCGGGGGGACACGGCTGCTCCCAAATGGAAGCACAGACCCACCAGAGGGGCCAGCAGCTCCAGCAGGGCATGTCCTGAATGCTGCCAGCAGAGCTCACTGCTGCAAGGTCCTGCCTCGGGATTGAGCCACCAGGAATTTTCAGACTGCTGTGTGAACGAGCTCCTTTTCCAGAAAGGAAAGCATCCTACATACTGCGAATAATGAAAGCAACAACACAAAGGTGACCTGCACACCCCGAAATGCAGCATTTTATGCCTGTCCACAGCACACCTCTACGGCCCAACTCTCAGCTGGAAAACTGCCAAACTGGACCAGCCAGACTGTGATTACCTCTATCCAACCCATCCAGCACAGTGAACTACAAGGAGCACTGCTCCTTAAAAAACAACGTTATAATTGCTTAGGGACAAATAAATATTAGATGTCCGAATACATATATTCTCATATTGGCTGCATCCTCAATGTGTCATTACTTATCCTTATAATTTCAATACAGTTAAAAATGAAGTTAAAATACTTGTGCAATAAAATGAGAGAAAAAACTTCAGTACTTAAAATTACATTTAAAAAAATCAGGTATAGCCATGACTGCTTTTAAAGAACAAGGGAATTCACCTTTTATGGTTTCATCAAGTGCAACAAAAACGCCTTTTTTGTTCATTGCATTAACAATATCCAATCTTTCTACATAAGAGGAAAATTTGGCATGCTTTTTTTCAATATAAAAATGTAAGAAGATCCGTATTTCCAGAATTTGATGCCACACGTGCAAAATAATCATATTCTCAATCTCATCTTACACAGTGCTGCCTTCCACCACACCCTTTTCCTCCTTCCAGCCACAGTGTTTAGTCCACTGGGGTATGAGCTGGACAAACCACCATGTCCACCCCACATGCAATGCCCATTCCAGCACTCCTGGCACTCCCCAACCCGCCAGCAAAGTCTCTGTGCCTTTCCAGGGCAAGTGGAAACAGGACGTGACAAAGAAACAGGTGAGAGACCAGGGGAAATGAGTATCATGTGTCGTCAGGGAAGGACCCTGTTTTCACTCCTGCACCTCTATTTTCTGCAGTGCTGAAGCACGAAATGGTCTGTGAAAGGTTACAAAGAGTCTGTGCCACATCAGATGGCTCAAGCTGCTGGGTGATCTACTGTCATTGTGCTAATTATCTCCTACCAATTACTGCACACTCATGCTCACAGCCTTAAACAACAGGCAGAACTCACATTTAGCCCAACTGCAAAAGATTTATTAAAAAAATGAATAGAAACCCACCTAAAAGCTCACCAACAAATTTACCCTTATTTCAGTGCCTCCATCTATCCATCTCTTGACATGATCCTGTCCCACTGGAAAGTCCAGGGGAACAGGACCCTGCCCAGTGCCAGCTGGGGGTCAGAAAATCAGGATTTCCAGGGCGTAACTGGGAGAATCCTTCATCCATCAGCTTTGTGCAGCTTCCAGAAGCACTTCGGGAGATCCCCAGGGGCTGGAGCCCAGGGCTGGGCAGGCTGGGGCAGAGCAGGAGGTGACATCCCCCAGCAGGGCCGGGCTGCTGGCCCCAGGGTAGGGACACGGGGACAAGGCTGAGGCAGGGGGGCTCAGAAACCAGAGCAGGAGGGAAGGCATCCAAAGGCAGGGTCTTCCAAAATCACACCCACCATCACAGCCCTGCAGTGCTGAGAGGTGATTTGGGTAAATAGTTGTTGGGATTGTGTTTCCCTGCTCAGGGCCAGCAGGAGAGCGTGTGCCATCATCTTGAGGACAGATTGGGAATGCAAACCTAACATATTCTTCTCTTCCCTTTCAAAATCAGATGATCAGCTGTGGCTTTAGTCCTGCCAAATTCTGTCAAATATAGCACAAAATTATACAGAACCATAGTAACTGCACTCCCACTATTGTTCTGATTTAAAGAGGAGTTTGATTACATTAGGTAAATATTTGTCCTTATGTAATAGCTCCCTCCAACATTCTAAAAATTTTCTGTCTCCTAGAATTTAACTGAAGAGGGTTCTTTTACATGTCACTGCTCTGCCCCAAAATCGAGTATACTCTATGAGTATTAAACTGTGAATAATGGTATTACAAGCAATAATAGTTATCCAGACAATTATGTAGTTGCAACTGCAGTTTTCCCATTAAATCTCTAAGCTTTAAGCAAACTCAGAGTCAGTAAGAGTTGGAACACCATTTCTGATGAGTTAAATAGCAGTTATTTATTCAGAGATGGTTAAATTCTCATGGCCCTGGGACTTCCAGGAAGAAAGTAACAAAGAACTGACTCCCCATCTAAATACTGGCTCGTTCTTCGTGTTGATATAATTAAGAAGTTTCAGTCATTGCAAAGCTGTTCACAGTGCTCCACATGCATTGCAAAATCTATGCTAACTGCAGTTTTTCCATTATAAAACTCGCTGGTGAAGTCACTGTTCTATTTCCAGCCCAGCTCTGGCACTGTGCGGATGCTTGCTGCTTAGTAAATAGAAATATTTTTTTTTAGGGAAAAAAGAACATACAGAATCAAAAAGCTAGAGGCTTTTGATACCCTTTCTTCCAAGTCATTTCAAATAAGGTAATGAAATAAATGAATAATAAAGAGCAAACAGGAGCTCGTGTGATGACTCAACACACCAGGAGTCATGAGGAAAATGCTGAATTCTTGACTACACATTGCAATATAACAACACGGGAACGTACACATTGAATAACTTTCACCTTTTAAAATATGTGTTATCAACAGCCTAGGCAGCATTAATCAATGTTCTTATCACTTTGGTAATTACATTCCTCCTGGCACACTCGTGTGAAGGAGGAAATTTAAGATCTTAACTTGAGAATTGGAAAAGAAAGAACAAAGCAATAAAGTTCTTCCACCCTAGTCCTTCCTGCCCAGCTCCGGGGTCTTGACTTCTTTGGTCAGCCTCCGAGATGAAAAACATTTTGGCCCCCTGCAAATACATCAGCTGCTTTTCCTAAGAATATCTGCTCCAGTAAATTATTTCACTTGCTTTGGCTGCATTCATCTGCATGTCCTGTGCATCTTGGAGGTGAGGTGATTGTCACAAACATTTGTTCAAACAAAGGAATTAAAACAAGCTTGTTGACAGCTTTCTTCTGAAACAATGAATATTTCTACCTGAAAGATGGTTATGAAAAGAGTCCAGATCAAACAATCCCAAAACTTGCCAGCACTTAATGTGTCACAAACAAACAGCACAGTTCAAAGGACTCACTCCCCACAGAGGAGTCTCTAGAGAAATAAATGCACACAAATTTCTAAACCCTGTTTCCAAAAGGAGAGGTTTCAGCACCCAGCCCTTGGAAGCCAGGTCATTTGTCCAGACCTCAACCAGCACTTTCAGTGCAACAACCATTTCAACTCTCCCACTTTCCCAGAGCTGGACATCAAACACAGCAACACAACCTCAGCCAGAACACAGCCCCACGGTGCTCCTGCCTCCCCCAACCCACAGCACACACCAGCAAAACCCAGTGCTCTGGTCATCACTGAGCCAAAATCCCCTGCCCTCAGCCAGAATTGGTTCCCAAGATGAAAGCACTGCAAGTCACGTGGGAGATGCACAGACTGCACGGGCACACTAAGAAAAAGCATTTTAAGAGGTACATCTGGAAGGTAAGAATAGACTGCTGCAGTGACAAAAGTACTTTTTAAAATAGAGCACACTTGTTCTACCCCTTTCTGCTGCCAAGAGGAATCAGCAGCAGAGGACTGGAGACAGCAGGGACAGGTGTTTTCCCTAAAAGGAGAATTCAGCCTTTTGGCCACCTATACAGCACGTTTGGCCAACGGGTTCAAATCCAAGTGTGGGATCCTTCCATCAGCAACATTCAGTCTCTGGCAAGCTCTGCTGGAAGCTCTGCAGTTGCCTTTCACATGATCAGATGAAAAGCTGCTTTCTAAGCCTCTGTTTGCCATTCCTTTTTTCTTCTAAACCACGTATTATTTAAAATTATCTTGAAGAGTTACAAATTGCTCTAACCAATTCTTTCAGCATGCAAGAATATATGACTGTAAGGAGATTATAAATGTATTTTCTTACAGCTGAGCAGTCCAAGCCCAACATTTAAATGTTGGTATAAAAATATGCGAAACCAAATTGTATGACAGAGCTTGCTTTGTCAAAACACAAATGTCTCATAAAATATGCTGTCTGGCATCATAACTAGTAGGTGATATTTTTCAGACAAAGTTTTTCAAGGAAAAATGCCGATTAAAATTAACAGAAGACATTCAAAATTAGGATTTGATATTTTGTCTTTTGATTTCAAACGGCAACAATTCTGAGGTTTATTAGATTTGTTTAAAGGTCAGCCCCAAAATAAAGAAATTAGCTATGCAAAATATTTTGTTCAACCCTTCAAAACTTCTTTAAGTTACTGTTCCTTAGTTGAAAACTGCCAAAAAAAAATCTCTCGTATTTATGCAGTTCCCCTATCTGCCATCTTTGTCTCCAATATTTCTCTACAGTCCACAAGCCAAAACACACCATTTGTTTGGCTCTAATCCAAAGGGCCTTCACCCATGAAACTTATCAAAAGGTTTTTTGGATTTTAAGTCTTCCCAGCAGCTGTGATCTTTTGGCAGCTGGTGTGAGGAGAAGGGAAATTGAATTTCCTGGAAGAGAAACCACTCTGAGCCATTTGTACATGGCCTCACCAACAGCTGAGCAGCACTGCAGCCTTGCAGCAGGACCAGGGCGAGATGCAGAGGTAAAATGATTTCACAGTGCCTGCAGAGATGGGATGGGAGCAGGGGCAGGGCACAGGGAAACCTGCCAGGCTGTGCTGAAGACATGAAATGTCCCTTAGCAGTGTCAGGCAGAAACCCAAAGCACTGGGAAGGGGGAGCAGCCTGCCCTGCCAGGATGGAGACCCAGGCTCCAAGAGGAGCTGCCAGCAGGGCAGGGATCTGCTGAAGGAGGACAGAAAAGCAGCTCTCCAGAGGGATGTTCTCCACTGGACTCTGGGGCACCAGTGCTGAAGAGTTTGGGGACACAGAGGCTGCCCCAGCACAGCATGGCCAGAGCAGGAACCTCACCTGTTCTGGTTTCTGCACTCCTGTGCCCTGCCCTCCTCCCATGACAGCTCAGAGCTATCACACCTCAGCTCTTGAGAGGCAGCCTTGATGATCTCAGAGAAATCAAAGCAACTGATAACAAAATCTGGACATTCACTCCAAGTAAAGCAAAGAGTATTGGGCTGCAATTATATCAGATTATGATCAGTTTTGTCCCTCTAGAAAAGGCTTCACAAATAACCAAAAGACCTGTGAGTACAAATTTTTCAACTGAAGCAGACTATAAAGTCTTTAGTTTCTTTGAAAGCATGGAGGGTTTGATCTTCTCTTGCTTTGTCAAAGCAAGATGCAAAGCCCTGGATCTATTCAGTGCCATTGTGGTCACCCACAATAACATGTTTTTGTCAACAGAGCAGACAGGAGGTGACACAGCCTTGTCCTGCATCAGCTCAAAAGGCTCCTATGTTACACACAGCCCTGAAAGGAAGGAGATAAAAAACAGAAAAAGGAAAAAATAGAGCTTAAGCTGAGATACAGCTGAGCTTCCTAAAAACCCCTACTATAATCTATTTTCATGGTTCCTGCAGAGGCTCTTTGGGTGGACAACTGTTTTATTTACATGGTGCTTTACACTTCAAAATCCAGCAATCTACCTGAGCAACTAAAAACTTCTATGCAGATAAACCAGAAGAGATCAGAAATCCTCAGCCAGACAATTCCAAATGAAAAGCATGCTAGTGAGAGATTTTGTGTTGTATCATGCAAAAATGAGCAGCTGTTGTGGACACTGCACTTCAAACGGGCTGTTATTAAATATCTCACTGGACTAAGTCATATTCAAACCACCTACGACATGACCAGGGGCAAAACCTGACAAAGATGACATCTGACTTCAACAATACCCATCCTGCAAATAAATACAAACATTCTCTCTTGATGGAGATAGCAGATTTTTTTTTGCAAATGACTACAAAGATGGGGTGAGCTATGGGTCATGTACTGTGTCAGTCAGAGACCAAAGCCTGCAGAGCTGCTGAGCATCCTTGGTGCATTTTGCACTGCAGCAGTGTTCAGCCCTTCACTGAACCAGGCCCCATGGCCACTGAAGAATTGCTGACTGCAAGGAGGTGATCTGAAACAGTGGCCACCACACACAGAAGAGTGATTCCCTTTTTACACTGAGCATTTTGCCAACTACAGTGACACCCACCAGGCCCAGCTGCATCCAGTGTCCTGGGCAGAACTGAGCTTTGTCCCCACCCATCTGCTGTCATGGGCAGGGACAGGAAGCAGAGGAACAGGCTGCAGAAACAAAATCCTGCCTGCAGGTAAAACAGCAGCAAATGACACTGGTGGCCAAAGGAACCCTTCCTGCTTCATCAAAACTCTTCTCCTTTGGGCGACTCTGCATTTCCCAGGAGACACAACCCTGCCTTGTCACAAAGCTTCTCTCCAGCTCAAGCCTTTCCCACGTGCTGCTTCTGAAGCAGCAAACAGGTCAGATATTCTTCATCAGCTGCCAACCCCAACATGTGCACAGCTCATCTCTGCTGGCTGTTCAACCACCTGACTTGTCCATCCAAGAACTCCAGCAGCAGGTTACCCTCTCACCACATGCTCATCCTGATGCTCAAATCCAGCTAAAATGAATTACTAAACTACTGAAATAAAATTAAATAAAATTTATACAGCAAGATTTCTTGCTGGCCCTACAGGCTGTACTCTGTCTTACATTACACAAGCCCATAAAATATTTAGAGTGACCATGTCTACACAATTACACATAACTCAGCAGCGAGGAAAATACTGCTAAATTATATAAATCACGCTGGCATTTGTCTCTGTGCAGGACTAATACTAAACATAATTAAAATACTTCTGTTTTCTTCTAAGAGAAACTATCAGGCTGCCATCTCTTCCCAAAGAGTGCAAGGTGCCAAGCCCAGAGGTGTGAGGGCAGTGTGGGCTTGGAGTCCTCTGGCAGGAGTAGCCTGACACACGTGTTTAACCTGTCACAGGTGAGCATCCACCCCTGCAGTGGTGGGTACAAACCCAGGACAGCAAACCCCTGCCAGCCCCTACAGGGGACAGACAGCCTGAGGTGTCACCAGGCTCTGTGAGCATCCACCCCTGCAGTGGTGGGTACAAACCCAGGACAGCAAACCCCTGCCAGCCCCCACAGGGGACAGCCCGAGGTGTCACCAGGCTCTGTGAGCAT
Organism: Mixornis gularis; assembly: GCA_003546035.1. Classification (NCBI taxonomy): domain Eukaryota; kingdom Metazoa; phylum Chordata; class Aves; order Passeriformes; family Timaliidae; genus Mixornis; species Mixornis gularis. Next base: position 160,403 of record QVAJ01000302.1, read on the forward strand.
CCACACCTCCAGTGCCACCTGTGGCTATTGTGCACTACAGTGACACAAAGACTGACTTCAAAAGGCTGAAAAGTGACTCCTTTATTCTCGGGAAGTGTTTCCCTTTTTATACTCTTTTACACCAATTTGATTGGTGGCAAGAAGACAAATCTCTTCAATCACACTGGTCAAACCAGAGGGACATCAAGAGAAGCCCCTCCTAGAGGAAATATGTAAATGTTCTTCCCGTTACCAAAACACGTCTCTTGTTTACAGAAAATTCCCTGGGAAAGGAATTTCAGAAACCAGAACATGTCAGGCATGAACCAGGGCTACACCACCTGCAAACCCCTGCCAGCCTGCCCAGGGGACAGCCCATGGTGTCACTGTGGCAGCACAGCTTGGCAGGCAGCACCCCGGCCCCTCCAGGTGGTTTCAGAGCAGCCAAGGCATGGGGACAAAGCTCCACTCAGCAGGAACAGCATCCTGACTTTGTGGTCCTGGAGGAAGGCAACCCCGAGGCTTTGGGGCTCCTGGGCTTGGTGGGGGAGAGCCAGCCCAGCAGGGCACAGGCACAGTCCTGGTCCTTCTGTATGTCGCTCACCCTACAGCAACTCCTCATAACTCAGATTACTTCAGGGACCTCCAGACACCCCAGACCAGAGCAGAAGCCTTGCCTAGAGCTGCCCCAAGAGCTGACTCCAGGACACCCATCAGCCCATCAGCCCATCTCCCCATGCCTCAGCAGCACTCTGTGCCCTCCCATCTTGGCTAAAAGAACAAAAAGCAACTTACCAAATAGAAAAAATCCCCATGATTTCCCTCATAATAGATCAAATAAAGAGCAAGTGAAGCCCATTGTCCTGCAGTCCAGGGAAGAGCTGTGTGCTCTGGATTTTTCTGCATCTTTGCCCTGCCTTTTAGCTGCCTGGTTGTTTTAAATAACCTCAGGGGTTTCTGTTTTATTATGTTTAAAGGAAGTATTTTCCTTTCTGTTCAGATTCTTTCACATTTAAGGCTATCATCAGTCATATTGATTTTTCATGGACTAACAAGACTGAGGAAAAGAATAATGTGTTATTCCTTATACACGATTTTTCCAAATGGCTTCTTTGCCCAGGGCATGATGTGGTTGAGGCTGTGCTGCACTTGTTGTTGACCGATACAAATGCCTGCTGCAATTCCACACAGCATCCTTTGCACACTGGAACTGCAGGAAATGCAGGTGGCTGCAGTGCTCCAGCACCCAGTGCATTAGAGGAAACCACAGCAAAGAAGAAAAGCTGACCAGACAGAGCTTATATCCAATGTGACCCATGCAGCACAACTTGCCCATGCACCAGGCAAGGGTAGTTTTGGTATATGCCATCTGTGAGAATTTGAGATTTATTCCCAGTAAAATTCCAGACAGAAAGACAGTATTAGAAATTCCTTGATCTAGAGCATGAAATTGTCTCAAAGACATGACACATAGCAGATTGCTACTGTAAGAAAGGAGGACTCATCCACAGTTCAGCACGACTCCAGCTGCTCGGCAAACAAGCAATAAATAACACAAAGAGGCAATGGTTTCACAAAGGTGAGGCAGCAGCTGACAGTGGGTGTGCTGAGCAGGGAGGAACAGCACACTGCAGATGGAGGAGGGAACAGGACCAGGCTGCAGGGAGGAAACGACTGGGACTGACCAGGCAAAGAACACAGTGGGGAGAAAACCAAAGCCACGCTGGCTCCCCACTGCTGAGCAAGCCCAGGGTGGAAACAGCACAGGCACAGGAAAATACACAGCCCACAGTGCCAAGTGAAGCCCCCCTCATGACTTATTTTCATCTCCTGAAGTTGTCATGAAATCCACATTGCAAAGCAAGGATGGTTCATCCCTACGCTGGGTTGACAGAAGGGTGGAGGACAAGGCAAAAACTTTGAGTGCAATTGCCTGTGGAGTTTGCCCTTTTACTAAAACTGGGAGGATATTTATAGAATAAAGTTTCACTTCAAGCCCTGTCACATACTATATTACTCAGGAAGTGTCAGAAGTGCAGCAGCAAAACTGAAATGAATTAAAATCATCTTTTGAACCATTTGATGCCTGGCGAAATAGGACACGACGAGCAGCGATACCCTTTGGAACCAAAACAAGGAGAAGAGAACGTTAATCCATCCCTTTAGAGCTTCTCTTCCATTTTGAGTATTTTGGGAAGAGGTTGGTACACCTGACTAAGACGCAGACGACTCAGCCACTGACAGAATCTGCAGCTTACCACCCAAAAATGGTGCTTTGCTTACCAGCAGTTTGCATCATCAGCAGTCAGGTCTGTGACTCACACACCAGAGCACTCCTCAAGTGCATTTACAACATCCTCCCACCCTCACTCTGCCCAACAAGTTCTTCCACTGCACTCCAATGCTGGAAGTGACTTTTCAGTCACAAAAGAAGACGCAAGAAATGCAAGAGTCTGAAGAAGAAGGGAAATTTAATGAATTTGAAAGAATGTCTGAAAAACAAAAATAAATCCAGACGTGATGGCAATTCTCTCAGTGCATGTCAGACACGGCACAGTGACTGCCCAGACAACATTCAGCAGTGTGATCAGTTGTGAGTGATCATCCTAGTAGCAAACACATACAGAGTCATGCCTGGCAGCAGGAAACTTCAAGTATTTCACTGAAACAAAAATTCAAAGTGTCCTCAAGCTCCTTAATCCTGATACAAACAGAACAAGGAAACAAACACATTTCTTTTACACCTGTCCTAGGGGTTGCTCCAAGCTATACCACATGCCAATTACTCAAAAGTAACAAGTCCTTCAGGGATCAGAGCAGAAGGCATGGCCAGAAGACAATTTCTAGAAATGAAAGAGAAAATTTAAGTATCTACACACAGGAATCCACAAGTCTTGTCAAATAAAAGAGTGGTGGAGGAATAACCATGATTTTCCTGAAAGAAACCAGAATTCTAACTTTTTGGGTATGAATATTTCCTCAGATTTTACTGTTCAGGGAAGGCAATTAAGTGAATTATTACCTGCTGCACTGGAATACTTCTCCACAAACCTAGGACATTTGGGGTTGAAACAATTCCCACTGTGTCACACTGCCAGCAATATATTCCTGAAGGACAGGTTCAGGCCACAGCAATTCCAGTGCACACACCTTCTCCTGTCACCAAACCACAGGGATGTACCTGGCTTCAGAGCACTGCAGAAATCACAAACTGCCCTTACAGCTCTTCAAGCCTCCCCTGGGCACGGCTTAATTTCCTGAACTGCAGCAAAGAAAAACATGCCACAGCAGGAAACAGTTTAATATCAAAATGATTTGTAAGGATGTTTCTGTTTGCTCCATGTACTGAAACAAGACAATTCCTTTCAGAACTGTTGAGATATTTGGTTGGTTTATTTCATTTTAAATAAAAACAGCTAAGTTAGACAGTTCTGAAAGGAATTTCATCCTTTTTATCGTGGTGTCCTCAGCTTGCCTGTGGGTGAAGGGAAGCTTGGGGCCATCACCAACCCAAGGAAAGGGAAACAGATGCTGCAGACCTGTCTGAAAAAGGCATCCCCGAGTTCCTCAGAGCAGTTATAGGGAAAAGGCCCCTGAATGATGGACCCAAACCCTACCTCAGTTCCTCACAAACCTGACTGGTGCCCAATACTATTTTAAACTCTTCTACAGAAATGTCTTGAACATGTTTTCATCTTTTACACATTACCAGAGACAGTAAATTCTACCCATCTCCCAACCAAGAGGTGGGACCCCCTGCCTCTATTTTGTTATTTTCTTAGTTTGATTTTGTGATCTGTTATGCAGGGTTCAAAAAGGAACATAATTTCAAATTTACTCTTCAGAACCAAGTTATCCTTTTTCCCCCACAGATCCAGTAGAGAGAAGAGGAGAAATGGAAGATGAACAAAAAAAGGAGAAAAAAATACTTCCTGTCACATAAATAATGAAAAAGATGCTCAAAGACTGAAATTTTCACATGCAGCTTTTGAAGTTATTTTTTACTTCTTTATATTTCGTTGCATGCGCTACCTGCTGTTTTTTTTTCCCGTGGTAGCTTGACAAGTTCCTTTTAAAAAAAGATTTTTAAAAAGCAATTGAAGAAGTTTTCACTGATCTTGTCCAAATAAAAGGAAGATTCTTTTCGTTGAGTATGCAAACTGCAATCCTTTGAACAAAAGGCACTTGCCCACATGATGCCAAATCCTTTTTCAGCTGAGAGCTTACACAGTGCAGGCTCCATCCACAATAACACCGGTGCAGGAGGGAGGAAAAATTAAATCTGAACCGATCTTTGGCCAGGCACAGCACACAGAAATCCTCTTTGTGCCGTTCAGGATGAGGAGTGGGATGTTTTGTGTGTCATTTCTCCACGGAGCCAGTGCAGGCACGAAGGTGACAAAGCAGTGCCCATGTGTGACAGGAACGGGCAGCTCTGCCAGCCAAGGAGGAGAACAAACCTCCCAGTGCTCGAGCTCATTTCCTCAGAGCTTGCTGAGTTATCCTCAAAATGGTTACAAAACAAAAGCAAATCTCCGGAAAACCATTCAAGTGTAATCTCTGTGGACATTTCCAGCATCAGCCAGCCAAAAGGCAAGGCTCACCTCTCTCCTCAGCTCACCTTGGCTCAGCTGTCCTCCCTCCCTGCACTGCTCTCCTGTTAACCCCCTGCAAACTGCTCTGCTTTCCCCAGCATCACACAAAAGCCACATTTGTAACCTCTTCACACGGGGACACCCCAAAGTCACCCCCTGTCCCCCTGCACCCCACCTGTTGGGAAAGATGGGACAGGAAAAGCTTACAAATATGATCGCCTGGCAAGAGATACTGAAAATATAAAACCTGTGAGCGAAATAGAAATGAAAGCCAGCTTTGAGATGTAGGCATGGCAGGCAGGAAGACGGTGATTAACTGGAAATGGGTTGAGTGATAACAAAGAAAGGGACACCAAAAAACCCAAGGGTGTAGCCTGGCCAAGGTATCCCGGAAAAGGTAGATAAGAAGATAGTCTTTAGAGTTTAGAATACAGAATGATATAGTAACATAGCAGTTCTCATAGGCCGTATGTAAAGTCTGTAGGATTTGTATCTCGCGCGGGTTGGTCACTGTAAATCAGGATATCCAACACAAAAGGAGATATAATGTATTGTAACAAGGACCTCCCTCTCTTACCCCTGCCACCCCCCTTACCTCTCTTACCCTCCTGCTCTCTTTCTCTCTCTCTCTTTGGGGCATCCCTTTAGGCTGGTGGCTGAAGGCAAGGCCCTTTTACCCACGACCCTTGCAGTAAAACCACACGTCCCAAGAGCTTCTCAGGTCTGCAGAGTTCCCTCTCCCTGCCGCCCACGGATGCTCCTACACCCACCCTGCCCTGTGAGGAAGGGCAGAGCACAGGCTCATCCTCCTGGTGCTGCCCAGGCTGGGGAAGGTGTGGGCAGCCCAAACTAAAACCCCAATCAATCTGGAAGTAAAGGGGTGAGCCTTTTGGAGAAGGGCTCAGAGAAAATTCTCCACACCTCCTATGGCTTGCAGAGCTGGAAAAGTCACACTGCCACGCACTGCTGCTCCTGGCACTCAATCCTCCTTCCTGCTGGTGTTATCCTGGCTCTATCTCCTGGGAACAACTTGGAGAACCAGATGCATTGACCTCCAAATCCCTTGTTACTCTCTCTCTTAAATGAAATCCAAATTAATCATGTCACAACAGCCCCAAGGGTGCTGAGAAGACCTTCAGCAGCCAGCACTCCACAGGCCACGCTGCAGCCCACAGCAGGAAACGCTCTCTGAGGGGAACAGAGGTAAGTAAAGTTGTGTTTGCTGGTGTGGCACCTGCCTACAACTCTCCAGATTACTGACAGGAAGCTGCTCTTCCCAGAGAAGCCTCTCTCAAGCTCTCCAGCCTCATGGTTTTCCAGACACACTGCATAAATCCTCAGTAACGCTTCCTGGTAGCAGTCACAACTGTGAGTGCAGCATCTTTTTTCAGTCTCTGGTTTACACCACAGCATCACTGTGAAACGCCTTCCACGCTTTTGGGACACATGAGAACAAGTTGCTTTTTTCCTTTACACACCAGATATAGCAGCATCAAAGACATGATACACACACACAAGTACACAGAACACCTCCTCACCCCAGGAGGGCCACACAATCTAAACCACTGAGATTTGAAGAATGTATTCCATTACCAGTTACTGACTCTTGATCACTACATTTTAAGAAAGTCCTACAAGTAATAAGCAGTGTTATAACAGAGTCTCTGGCATCACCATTGCTCATTCTTCCCTCTATATGCTGGCATCAGTATCATTATCATTACCATGATGAAAGCTTTGTGCTCAGATTATCATTTGGATTTGTGAAAGGCTGCACAGGGAAGGATTAGCACACATTTGTAAGGTAACAGTAAATGCAATTTCAACTTGTGGGCTTGCATCTGCTGCCTTTCTTTCTTCCTTTCAACAAGAATAATGAGCATCATTCAGAAGCACATGTTGGTGTCAGCTTGTTCCCACTGCCACATCTCCCATTTCACATGTGCACCCACAGAGGGCAAAAGGTCAAGTCCTACCAAAAAACCTCAGTCCTATTTGCACGTAACCATACCTCCTACCCTTGATGGGAACACAGGACTCGGAGGAACACCAGGGCCTGCTGATTCTCTCTGACACGCACCGCTGCAAACCAGTGAGTGCTTCACTGAGCCCTTTCCAGCTTTTCCAGGTGTTTCTCCACCTGAGCCAGCTCACCCAGAGAACAGCAGGCTCACCTGTGCAGGCTCACCTGTGCGGGCTCACCCTGGAGCCACGTGTCTGCCCCAGGCTGGGGCAGAGCTCTGTGTTCCCAACCGTGGCACAGGAAACCTGAAAAGGGCCCTTTGCAGGAGGGCACATGGCTTTGTGTGGCACTCCCCAAGGGTCACAAGGACCTGCTGGCTCCATCAGCTGAGCTCAGGGCAGGGCTCTCACAGCCCCCAGCCCATCTCTGTAAAGGACCATGGCGCTGACACCCAGCCAAAGATACACGAAAAGCAAAACAGCAAAATGCAAAAACCATTCCTAAATCACCAACTGCTTCCACTGTCACAGAGGCACTGAGTTATCACAGCAGTGGAATTGTCCTGTTCCTCAGTGGGAACCAAAAGCATTCACATTCTTGTAGATAATGATGGAAAATTGCTAGGGTGTAAGGAGGGAAAGAGCTATTTTGTCTTTCCTGACTCTCAGAGATGGGGAAATGCATCAGACTCCATCTGAGAATTCTGCTGGAGCTCATGTGGGCTGGAAGGAGGAGGAAGAGGAGGAAGACAGCTACAACCTGTGTTGTTTCTCCCCACAGTTTTGCCGGGTACAAAGCAAACCAGCATACCAGAATTCAAATTTATCCTTTCAATCCAACGATGCTCTGAGATAGGTATTCATGAGCTTCCCACATTTGTGATGCCTGAAAGACCCAGAGAGAATTCAGGTTTGTCAGGTTTAAAATTTCAGCTGCCCCTGAGTGCAGCCGGGAGCTGTTGTGAGTGCCCGAGGCAGAGCTGCCTGCAGCAGCACTGCCACTGCACCTCCACACCACCCAAATCCTGCACCCTCTGCCAGGGGAAAACACCCACCAGGGGCTCAGACAGCACAGAGGAAAGACACAGAAATATTTCTATAACCTGCCAGAGCAACTCAAAGTCAATCCAAATTTCTGATTACCATCAGAGCCTTGACATGGTTGGAATGTTTTCTATGTCCAGTTCAGGTGCTGGACCCACTTCCCCTTTCAACTGCAGCTTCATCTCCATTTCAGTGCAGAAAACTCAACAGTCAATTCACAGGACTGAACATTTAAACACATTCCTGCAGCTTCATGCATTGGCAAAGAATGACATTTAAAATTCTTACAGTATCAAAAGCAAAAACTTCAAATAAACACATCCAACCCTTGAATTTTCACTGAAACATTTCAATTAATTCAATCTCAATTAATTTAATCTCAAATCTCAAGATTAAAGCAGCACAATCAATTTGACTTCTCTTTTCTGATTTCCACACCCAAAGGCACAACTCACTCATGGCACAGGAGCAGGCACTGCTCACCAGGGTATTCCCACTGCTGCCGAGAGCAGGATCCCACAGCAGAATTCCTGCTCAGCTGCCCAGGGAGCCCCACTCCTTAGCTCAGCTCTGGTGGGTCCTTCCAGCAATAGCTCCTGCTTTCCCAGGCTAAACCAGCACTGCCCCAAAGTCCCTGTGGGTGGTGGCACGGCGGGGTGGGCAGGGGACAGTGTCCCACAGCCCTGCAGGGAGGACAAGGCACAAGGCAGAGCTGCTGCAGGAGGGACAGGAGAGGATGAACTCTGGCTGAGCAGGGCTGAAGGGGCACGTACCTGACCACCAGGACAGAAACTGCTGCAAGGATACCTGCCCACTAATCAATTCCTTGGGATGAACAGCAGAAGAGGAAGCAAAAGCAGGAATTAGGCTGCTCCAAAGGCAGATGTTTATTGAAGGCTGCCTCTGCACACACAAACCAGGCACAAAATGAAAGGCTTTTATTTGTTTAAAGCACTAAAAGCGAATGCTTTCCTTATTTGTGATTTTACAGTGCTAATCCTGCAAGAATAGCTGGACTAGAGCTATTTATCATCTGGCACTCTATACTTTGTTTCCACAGAAGGAAATGAAAAAGGCCAGGAAGGTTCAGCCAATTTGTCTTTTAATACTCTTTATTGGTTCATTAATGATTAATTCTTTTTAACACTCTGCCCTAGATCCTAAATTCACAATGGCTCAATTTAGATGAAAGATTTCAAATCCCCATCTCTCCTGCCTCTTCTCTTCTGTTTCCTGAGCCCATGCAAAACAAAACCAAAAAACCAAAAAAACATGCCACTGCTGAGCACGCTGCTGYCAAAGGAAATCATCCTGGACAGAAAAACCTCTCTGGAAGATTAAGTGGTGCAAAAGATGAAATAGGCAAAGAACACAACCAAACCCAGTTCTGAAGAGCCACAAAGAGTAAAGGACTCACTAAATAATGATAATATCTGCCACCACTGAGCCACCAAGTCTACAACTGATTTATGCCCAGCACTGCACTACTGCAGTACTGCAGCATTCAACTGTGCTTAGTTACTGAACTCTCCCTTCAGAAGGAGCATGGATTTATTTCTTCAGCAAATTTCTGAGATCAGAAAATGCTGCTGTTCCACAAACAGAAATCAAAGAAAGCTCTTAGAAGCGTCACCTAACCAGAACATTTGAACTTTTCCTTTGGAGTACAGACAAATACAGCCCTGGCCACAGTGGTCTTTACAAGTTCCACGAGAATTTAGTAACAATGCCTTTGTCACTGCCCTATCCTAGATGCTGGAACATGGATTAACTCWGTGTTGAGTTTCCTCCAGGATTTCAGTTCATCCCTTCAGTGCTTCCTGGAGCTGTAAAACAACCAGATGAGCAGTAGAGGTGTCTCAGATYCTGTTCCTACCACAACTATAAGTACAACACAACTTTGCATCTCACTCCTGTTTAGGTAAGGAAGCAATGAAATAACCACYTTGACAGTGTGCTCTGAGATCTCTGGAGGAATTATGCCACTGCTGTTCAGTATTTTTACTAATCTGCTTACTTGTTGTTCCTAGCTGTTGCAGTTCAAATATACATTTACCTCAAAGTACACTTGACAAGACTGTAGATCTCCCATACATCCCAAATGAAGAGAAACAGATGCAAATGTGCATTTCCACACCAAACAATTAACCCAGGTGATGCATTTATCTGAATCAGAGCAGCTTTCTAATTTAAAAGGAAGGAAAAAAACACAAACCCACAACAAAAAAACCCAACAACATCTTTAAAAAACCACTACAAAGTACTTCAGGTCCCTAGATAGATTAGTATTTTTGGCCAAAGACACTGACAGCACTCAGCTGAAAGCTTGGGTACCACAGCCAGGACTGCTACTCTGAACTTAGAGTTATTGGGGATGAAAGGGTTTAACACTTGAGAAGCTGGTTGGTCTCTAGCCAGGGTCTGAATGGCAGGAATTAGAACATTACCTGGTCAGTACTGCTAAAAATACCTCTGCCACAATGACCTGCTGAGCATCCTGCACTCAGCCACATTACTTCAGACAGTTTCCCACTGTCACTAACCRTGAGCAAATCTGTGCAAGAACAGAAAGCACTGCCAAATCTTCCTGTAACTCTGTCACCACACAGACAGCCAACATTGCTGGAAGTGCCTCCAGAGCTTAACAGCYCCCAACAATTCATCACTAATTCTGCTTTTTCATTCCCTTCCTCCTACCATCTTGTAATTCTCAGCACTATTGAACTGGAAAGACTGGAAACTATTATCAAATTTCTGGGTTTATGCAACCTGGTTTTTCTTAACACAACATTATTATTGTTTTTTTTCCTGTATAAAAAGGATTTTCAAGATCACCCATTTCTGTGYTACTGAGCATTCCAAAGGCATCAAAGTTCAGCTTCTCTTGAGGCTGTCTACTTAACAGTTCACAGCCTGCCTTGGCAATCCCRGGGGGATGAAAATCCTCAAGGAGAGATCCCTCGGGAACATCCCCGTGCCAGGTTTACTGCTGGGTGTTGATCACTGTGAGTGCTGGGAAAAGCAGAAATTCCCCAGGGACCCTCCAGCCGTTGTGATCTGCTGCTCACAYAGCCCAGAGCACATCCCAACACCCTGCAGCTCCTGCTCATGGCCACCTTCTCATCAAAGTTCTCCAAACTCCTGCACCAGCAGTCCCTGGGAAGAGCCAGCTCCAGGAGCTGCCAGATTTGTTTTGGCCATTAGTGGCACAATGTGCCCCAGGAAAGCAATGCCAGCAGCAGCTCCTGACTGCAGGCAAAACTTCACGTCACTCTGAAGTGGTGTGAGTGCCACAACTGTATTTCTGCCTGCTCTGCTCCTGACTACACACACACAGACACACACAGACACACACACACACACACACACGAGTCCCACGGGTTGCAGTTCCATGTGATAAAAAGAAAAAAAATAAATAAAGAAGTCTGCCCTCTTACGTTTTTTTAAGCAACTGCACAGTCCAATGGACTTCAGAGGACCTGCTCACATGCCAAGCTGGACGTCTGTTAAAATACTTCCCTGAAATAATGCCAGATCCTACCTCACCAAACCCTCTGCTGTCCCCCTCACTGTCCTCCTGAGGTGCCTAGAGCCTGCTCTGAAAGGACACTCCTGCACTGTGGGAGCAGTGGTGTCCACAGGGATGATGCTCAGGAACGCTGTGAGATCCTGGTCCAAGTGCACACACAGCCTGAAGCACACCTGAGCCTGAGCTCATGGCTACAGCCTGGTTTTCTTTGCATTTCCAGGTGGAAGAAAGATCAGAATCTCCTCTGGTGTCTGACAAACGTGGCACTTCCCTACACAGCATCCCTTCCCCTGAAAGCCAACCCCTGAATTTGAGTCTGGCACAAACACACCTACTAAAACCATTTCATGTAGGTCAGCTCAAGAAACACTCAGTGAACTCCCACTTGGCTGGAGCAGCAGGAACACACGTAACTCACACACCAGCCCCTGCTCCCACTCCACAGGAACTAGGAGTACCAGCACTGCTATCACCTGCTGCAGAGATGGTGGATTTCATAATTACACTACTGTATTTATGTCAGCTGCATATAAAGATACACTCCCCCACTCCCTAGTTTTCAAAAAAGTCAGTAAACCATAAGCTTTATAGCCCCTCTGAAGTGCAGAGCAAAGCGTATGCCTGCTTTTGTTTGGATTCATTATGCACTTCCCTGATATATTCTGAAGAGCTGAGAAGGCACCCAAGAGAAACAGCTTGTAATCATCTGATATCTCCATGTGACCTCCCCTCTGCAATTTGCATTGGCTTTGAGTTTCCAGATGAAGACGTCGGATGAAATAGTGCTAGGATTAATTTTAGCCTCCTCCTCAAGATGACTCGCTGATACCAAAATAAGGTTATAATACTTGACGGAGCAGAATATTCTCCTTGCCAACATCATCTGTTTCAGGCTTCTCAGGACTGAAATAAAGTGTGGAAAAACAAYTCCAAGCAAAGAGGTGCTGTGAGCTTTGAGAGCAGAGAAAGAATTAAAATAGCTCCATTCTTGCCAGTTTGCAAATCAGGCTCCACGGCGGGCACGGGTCTGAACRTAACAACATCTCCCTGAAATGAGACATCCCCTCAAACTCATCCAAAGATGGTACAAACACGGTTTGGGTACGTTGACGGAACAAATTTCTCCGKTTTTTAATTTCCAAGTACCTGCAGTAATGGACTGTGGAAGGTTTGGTGCCACGAGGGGCAAAGGCATTTCTGCAGTGATGGCCTGGCACCCTTCAGCCAGAGCACCACAGCAGCCCTGCAGAAATGCACACCAGTCCCTGAACTTGGGCACRTACTCCAGAGCTAACACAGCTTCCAGATGGCATTTCCACCACTTTTCCACTGTGTTTGTTGAGAATGGCTCCAGGGAAAGCTGTTCTGAATCCCCACCACGGAGATAAAGAGCCCAAATCTGCCCTCTCTCACTGCCAGCCTGCCTGTAGCCCCCGACCAGGCACACTTTGAATTACAATCATGCAACTTTTAACCAAAGCTCAGGCTTCAGTACCTCCCAGTGTCCTGGCCAGCCAAAGTCTTATCAGGTGTGATTGTAAAGAGGTCTTTTTTGGACACTTTTCAGAGCAAAACCAAACCTACTCTGGTAGCAGGGATGCTTTCGTGCCAGGGTAGTGAAAGCCTGAAGGTGTGGAAATGCTGAATGCCACGGGATGAGCACAGGACCAGAACCTTCCTGGCCTTTTTCATTTCCTTCTACAGAAACAAAGTCTAGACTGCCAGATGATAAATACCTCCAGCCATTCTTGCAGGGTTATCGTAAAACCACAAAAAACTGTTTTGTTTTCAAGAGCATCCGAAGCACACCAAGAAGGGGAGTCTGAGACTGAACTCTGTAAGGGTCCCAGAGCTGGTTTTGCCCAAGCTGAAGTCACTGCCTCACTCACAGGGCAGCAATGTTTGCAGTGGTGGCACAGGTGACACTGCTCCCCCCTGACTGGCAGCCTGACCTTTCCTGTAGCAGATTTTCTGAGAGAAAGAGTCTYATTCTGTACTTAGAATCTGAGACATTGAATAAAACAGTGAACTACCCAGCTGAGGCCTGTCTGGCTGAGCCTTGGCCTTGAAGGCCTTGAGGCCCTGAAGCCTGTTGCACAGGTGAAATAAATTGTGATGCAGCAGAAATTAGATGTTAAGGTAGCAATGTTAGATAGTGGGTTTTCTGGAGGTCACTGAGAGCAATTATTGGTGGGCACGTTTAGCCACCTTAAAAGTAAAATTAAACAGTGTTTGTTTGCATTCTTTCTGTGCTGTATTCCAATAGAAATGTCGCTCCAATTATAAACTATATAGAACTGTATATAACCTGCCAGCTTAAGCAGAATAAATGGAGAATGTGTGATTAACCATATTGGTCGGATCATATGTTGCTCTGGCTCAACCTCTCTTTATCTCAGGGCCTCCCTGCAACACTTCCCCTCTCTGACCAAATTCAGTCACCAGGGAAGCTCCTGACACGAGTCCTCTCTGCCACAGAAAGAGAAATTGATTCACTGGGCTCTGCTCTACACACAAAACCCAGCAGCACTGTCCCCATCCCCACAGGCACACTGCCCTGGAATTTCTTTGTGGGAAGAATAGTTTTTTACACGCTTTTGGGGGGATTTCTACATATTTGAGATATATTTACAGTGCACGTCACAAGACATATTTACAAGCAAGTAAACTCAAGGGTGTGTACATACTTCTGTCCAGACAAGCCCAGGAAAAATTCTTACAAGACTGAGTAGTGCCTAAAAATACACCTAATCCTGCTCCAATACTTAGATTATTAATAAACTACACTAATACATTTTACATGAACTACACCATTAATGAATTACAGGGGAAGTTAAAGCAGACCATGACTATTATATTTGTTACATTAACTTCCTCTTGCTGCGAATAATTGCTTGACTCTACCAGGACATGGCTGCTGGCTTGTAAGTGGACTGCAGGGGGTTATTTATGGAAAAATGAGGCTCAAATGAAACCTTGCAACAGAGTCTGTGCTTTTAGCATTTGAGCATGAACAGGAGTGAAACCTGGGGCAAAAAGATGCTGGAGGAGAAAATATCCCAGTTCAACACATGCAGCACAAAATGCTGTGCCACCAACAACGTGAGCAGGGAGGGAAAAGCAGCTGATGAAGTCTTGACATTCACTTCCTATTATTCCTTCCAAACTATTTAATCTCTCCTAAAGTTAGTTCTGCATGGGAGAACTAAAATTAAAAGAACCTGCTGGATGCATAAATCATGTCTTGCTTTACATGCCCCCTCATCAGAAGTTACAAGTCCACAGCTTAATTTCCAATTAATTAATTACTAGTAAAATCCATTAGGTTTTCACAGAGTAACTGTGAAAAGCAGAATCTGAGAAAAAAATTGAGTAAGACCAGAGTCTGAGATTGCTTTGAATTTTCTTTCAAATTTGTAGAAATATTGTACTTTTAGCTTTCTTTTTACAAAGATGATCAGCTGTCTTTTCTTGCTGGTATGCTTAGCAATTCCACAATTTTGAAAAAGAAATTACATTTCCAAAGTCATAAAACTCAGCAATTCAAAGCAGGTAATTCACCCTTGCAAAAATTTTAAGACTTTTCTAGTCTTTACATTTCCTGGCTTTTAAAATAATTTGCAGGAACACACGTGCAAAATTCCACCATAAACAAATACCACAGAAGGAAAAAAAACCCATATATAAAAATATTTATTTATTATTTATAAATAAATATTTATTTGTTATGTCAGCATTGTAATATTGACAGAATATATATCCTGACATCCAGAATGAGACTGATTCAGTTACAGAATAAAAACTTATTGAAAATGGCCAATTCACTTAAAATTTTATTTACTGAATGTTTGTAAACATCTTGTCATGAGCAATACACAGAACAAGAATTCATCATGCAAATTCAATTAAATTAATAACTTTAAATGCTGTACACTTTTTCCCTCAAGCAGTTTATTTTCTCAGTGGAAAAATAAAACCTACTTTCATCACGCACGCAATTATTTGATCAGTTTTCATCTCGTCCCTGAATAAAGGCCCACAAAGAAGAGAGAAAAGTTTCATTACAAAACCAAACTGTTCCTACTGCCAAAGCCAGAATCATCTTCTCAGAATCTCAAAGAATTTTACACATCACCTCGTCAGACCTACAAATAAATTATCAGTTTTAATTGGAATCACGCACAGCATCTCTCTGAAACTATTTCTTAATCTATGTTTACCTGCTCTGAAACAAGAGGAAAGAGGATGTGTGTCTTTATTATTGGGTAATTCAATTAAGCCATCTGTGATCAAGCATTCTGTAATTACCATATGTTTACAGATACTGTGTCATCCAAATTACCTGCACTCTAATCAGGATAGAAGCGAATTCTGGTCTTTTCATTAACCTATGTATGGAGCACATTCTCCAGGCTCTTGACAAAGGTCATTTTGTCAGCAGTGAACCCTGGCTGGAAGAACACTTGGCACTGTGCTGGACTGCTCCAGTGACTTGCCAAACACCAGCTCCAGGCCTTAGAAGAGAGGAAAATAAAGAAGAAAACAGCCACCATCCATCTAAACAGCTTTATAGTGGATAAACTCTTYGCCCTTGAAAAGCTTTTTACATTTTGTGTCCTGTGCAAGCTCCCTGCCACGAGCACACGAGTTCAGGACAAAATCTCACTGTAACCTCACAGAGAGCAGGACAGAGCAGGTGACCTGTGCCACCCCAGGGACCTGTGGGGCACAGCCAGGTGCCCCACACAGAGACACAGCCCCCAAACACGGGGTTACATTGATATGACACCCCTGCAGCCCAGTCTGTGCTGGACAGACACAGGGACACAGAAGCAGAGCAGTGCCCCGGCTACACAGCAGGGCTGGAGAGAATGAAGAAAATACATCCATTTTAAGGGTGTTTGGAAAGTAACACAGGCAAAGAAGATAGGAAAAAGTAATTTTCACATTAAACACCACCAGCCACAACCACTAAGGGAAAAGCTTTCCTAGCACTTCTCCCTGTTTTCCCAGCCAAAGCTGGTGAGAGAACAAGAGCCAGATCTCTCCTTGTGAGATTCTTCTGCTGCTTTACTGCAATCTCCAGACTCTGTAAAAACCAGACATTTTAATTTAGTTTTCAATGTCAAATAACTGATTTCAAGTGCATTTCCCACAGCAATCCATACATTCTCTGCCTTTCTACTTTTAAACGCGTGATAGCTCGCAGCTCTCTGAGGCTGCAGTATATATTATACTGCAAAATTACCATGTCAACAAATAACTTTTCTTTACTTGTAAACAGATCCTTTCTGTGAGCTGGCAGATGTCTGCCAAATTATGCTTTTACTCATTGAGATGTTCATTGGGAAAAATATCAGTAAGATACAGCCCTTTTGTGCAGTGAGCAGCAACAAAAGCCTTGATGGAAAATGACTCCACCAAAATACTCATCTCTCAGCAGTAAAAGGCAGTTTGAGAACTGGTGTGCTACCAAGGGATCTCAGGCCCTCRAGGAGAGCAGTTGTCTGATAAATTCTTTACCCAGGGGATGTGTAATTCGAAACCAATCAATAAGCAGGTCCCAGATTTCAGAAAATGTGTCCTGGAGTGCACAGACAGAGGGGGTAGATAGGTGCTGTTAAACCTGCACGGGTACTGGGGCTGCAGACACAAAGTCAGGTGAATTCACCCCTTGGTAGGTACCCAGAGGTAAAGGGTGCCAAATGTCAGGCTGCTCATCCCTCCCTGCACTGACCAGCTCCTGCTCCAGACTGAGCCCAGAGGGAACGGGATGCTCAGCTGGCTCTCCAGACCTGCTGCAAACAAACCCTCAGCACCACGGGCCCCTCCTGCCACACACCTCAGCATCCCAGGGCCTCCCCACACATCTGGGGCACCCTGAGGGGCCACACAAGAGACCCCACGTGGGGATGCTCTACTCCAGGACCACCCTGTGTCCGCCCTGGAGTATCTTCCACCTAACGTGGATGCAGCTCTGGCACAACAGACTCGAGTGCTTCCCCCAGATAAAATTAATCAGACAACAATTTATTCATTACAGGGGCAATTCAAGCCACTACTTAAAGAGTCACTGTTTACATGGGTCACCAGTGTGTCAGCTTTCTTTTAATGTTTTAAAAGCTGTGCTTTATAAACACATTAATAGAATTTACACAATAAAGTAATAAGTAGGTGCACATACACAACTTTAACCCTCAGCATCTGAGGAAAGGATCAAACCCACAAACTTCCCAAGGAAGAAGATACCACATCACTCCTGAAATGGCAACAAATGTGCCCATTGGTAGTTTACAAGGATTTCTGCTGGTACAGACCAACACCACAACCCAAGAGGTTAGGAAGCTGATGCTTGCTGGAAAATGACAAGGAGGGCAACAGGGCCACGTGGATGGAGGAAAAGCTATAGTTACTGCTGGCAGAGCCAAAAGCAGCACAAGTGACTGAAATTGTATGGCCTCTTTATTTTTAGACACATGGACTGCAATGGCAGATTAATTAAAAGGATTCATTTCCATCATATGCAGGATCTGTTTACTGCTGTGTTATCATGGCTATATACAGCACACGTCTGCAGCACAGGGAGAACAGATTAACTGCAGGAAAACCAGCCACACAAGCCTGAAAGAAGGAAATGRGAATCAAATGGGCAAGTTGTACAGCTTTAACAGCACGACTGAAAAGCCAGATCAGGCACTTGGCCATAAAGACCAGTTTAGAAAAGAAGCCAGTCTGTGGTACAAAATAAATCAGACTCTCCGTGGGCACTTAATTTCTTCATGTACTCAACAGCAGCCATGCAAATGKAGCACTAAAACAGAGAGGAGAGAGGAGTTCGGAAACAAAAGCACAAGAAAGGCATTGTTCCATCAGAAATTCTCATAAAAACACAAACCATTTCATACGTGGGAGCTGAAGGAGTCTGTTCACGTCACAGGAACATGAACATGAACCTTGCAACAAACAGCAACATCTAATATCCCTCTACTAATATCCTCCTGTGAAACTTTGGCCTTGCAACAAACAGCCCAATGCAACAACCTTCTACTGAAGCACCAAGTGAAATCCTCGTGTACCAGGGCAGACAAAGCAGCTTTCTGCACTGAACAACAGCTACSCTCCATCTGCACTTAAAATTCCCTAATCTAAGTACGATCTGAGTGTGACTCCTTGAAGGAAACAAACCCCGTGCATCTGGATATTATTTTCTAAGTGAGCAGGGAAAAAAGCAGGCTCCAACCAACATGTACTGAGCTGACTTGGAGAACGCCTTGTGTCATCTTCTGCACCAATGCCAGACTAGACYTCCCTACACCACCAGCCTCTGCTAATCTCCAGTGAAGCTCCCTGGCACGTAAAAATAATGACAGCATCAAGGAAAAGTGACAGAACCTGGTTTACAACTATAAATACTTCTCCCCAAAATGTGTTTAAAGATCTGRGAGAGTAACCCAAAATCCCACGTTAACACCAGGATTTTGTCACTGGTAGTGAAGTGCTGCACAAAGAAAACCTTTTGTTAAAGACCACACGCTCATTCAGTTATTTTCTTACTAGTCACACCCTCCTGTTCTCTTTAAAAACAAGATTTCTCCAAGTTGCCAACAGTTGTTTCAAATATGCTCCTTTGCTGAATAAGCCTCCCAGTTTCTATATTCAGAGCACAACCGATGCAGAAGTCTCAACACCCACTAAACTTGAATAATTTATACTCTTACAGTCTTGTATGGCAAGATACAAAGTGACTTAATCATCAGGTATTCATAGCATTCTCCTCCACAGAAGTATGAAACTCAGTGAAAAATATCATTCCAATGCAACTCCTCAGGCAGTATGTTCCACACAGGAGACAGAGTCGAGTTTTCATTAAAAATTCAGAGCCACAGACAAATAAAATACTTTTTGGTTCTGTGTGACTGCTTGCCTGGGCAGTTGGACAATTCATTATTAAGCACATTCCATTTCCAAAATAAGCTGAGAAAATAGGATAGGTTGCTTTAATATTAATTCACGTGTCTGAACGGTGCCTATTGCATCTCATGAAGCTTTTTAAGCCTAATTCAAAGTTRAAATGGCTTTTCACTGCCTCAGTGTTTCCAGTGAGCACACCTACATCCTGGCTAAGCATCACTGCACAGACACTTTTCTCAAAAAGGAAAACATGGCATGGAAGCAGGACCTATATGTTCCCTTGCTCAGTCTTTATCCTGCTTGTATTTTATAAACATACAAACAAATAAAGCAAATGTTTCTCTTATGTCCTCAGATAAAAGCTACTCTAACAGTTTCACATGCCAGCCACAGAATTGATTCTGTCTTCGGGCTCCCTTGTTTTGGTTTTGGACAGAGACAGCGAGGTGCTGTTACTCAAACACCACTGATTTCACTAGACCCACAATGAGCTGTCACAAACAAATATTTAAACTGGGGCCTCTAACTGCCCTCACACAGCTCCTCCAGACTGAGACATCCCAAGCAGCATCACTGCCATCTTCTGCAGGGTGTTGTTGTACCTGTGCTTCTGTCACAGTGGAAAGCACAGTTCAAACCTCCAAGCTATCTAAAGAAAGAGAAACACCTTCCCAAAAGCTATTGAGGCAGTGGGTCCCAGCCATGGCAATTTACTCTGTTAAGGGTAAAAAAGACAATGAAGTCTTGAGAACCCAAAGCAACCAAAGAATTCACCAAATGAGACATACTGATTCCTCTCTTTACTAAAAGAAATTATCACCTAAGCCATTGGAGAGGCTGAGCCAGTGATCCACGTTTTCTCAACTGAACAAAGTTTTAACCTACACCAGCCAACAGAAGACTTAATTCCTAATTCCTAGCTACACCAGGAGGCAGCCAAAACAGGTGGATATGTCTGTCAGTTTCAGAGCTAGCAGGTTTATAAACAAATCCTTCAACCAAACAGCTTCTTCTGTTTGAATGCTGTTATGGGTATCTGCCTCCCACCACACCCCACAGCGTTTTGTTGGCACCAGCAAAAGCCCTAACCCCAATTTAAAAGCCTCCTCACCAGCCTCAGTCAGCCCAGGCTAGGAGAGACAGAAAATGAAGAAATTAAGCAAATCCATCTCAACTTCTGTGGGCTTCCTCAATGCTTCCTCAYCAGATCTCCCTTGCTGAAGATCCAYGCAAGCACTGCTGGCTCAGGCACACCCCAAAATGCAGCTCCCTTCCCTCTGTGTATGAAGCTTTCCAATTCCTTTTGGGTGAGGGATCCCAAAGAGTAAGGGGGGAAGTGACAGGAAAGAAAAACTAAGTCAGGATGGGATCCAAACCCTGCCAAAACCTRTTGGAGCCTCTCTGTCAACTTCAGTGGGGTTTTGATGCAGCACAGAGGAGTGAATGGCAAACACATCGATTTGTGAGATGCCCAGATACCACAGTGAATGATGCCTTGGGCAGAGACCAGARAGCACTGATCTCCTCTCATCATGGTTTTCACATAGCATACATCACACACACATATGCAGGCCTCCTAAATAATACTGGAAAGGGAAAACACCAGAATAAAGGCATTCTGTATTACCTCATTAAGCATGTCAAAAAAATACTCAGGAGAAAATATCACCCTTCATCTCCACTTTTGCCTCCAATATTAGATGTTCTCATTATTTTTTAAATAGCAATAGGCTGGCAAAAATATAGAACAACTGAGACTTGCATTGAMAACATGCACTAGCAGCAATTACTTTTTCTGAAACTGCAAAATATTGTGAAATTGAGTCTAATTTTGAATGCACACAATGAGAATCAAAATATATGTGACCATTTTTCAATTTCTAATTCACTTATCTCAGCAAGCACATATTCCCATTGAGTATTTAAGAAGATTATTTTCCCAATGTTAGGAAAAAACAGAACTAAAATAAAAGAAGTTCTGCAGTAAGTTATGAAAAGGACATTTTCAAACATGGCAGGTAGTAATAGAAGAAAGAAAGAAGCCAGTCATTATAGATCATGATTAAGAAATACAACCAGAAGTGTCTGTACATCATTATGATTTCTAATTGTACTCTATCCTTACGGTTTGTTGTCTTATATGCTGTTATTAATTTCACTAAACTCACAGTAACTTGCACCTAAGTTTCTCCTGCTCAGAAAAAAACAGAAAATAGAGAAAGTTCTAGACTGCCAAACTTCGGCTTCAAGCAGGATTACCCCTGTGGTCAGGACCTTGCCACCACTGTTTGTGTGCTCTTCAGGACKGGGCTTCTTGTGCCAAAGGCCACAGAGGAACAGCACCCCTGTTCAGGTARCACTGCCAGACAGGCCAGTTCTCCATCACCTCACGGCCTCTTGCTTTTTAAAGACCATTCAGCAAGGCAGATGGTGCTGCTGCCACCTGTGCTGCTCCRAAGGCTGATTCCTCTGCCTCTCCCAACATGAGGATGTGAGCCTGGACTGCCAGAACGGTCTTACAGAGTCTGACTCTCACCCACCTCACAGACTGACCCACAACTCACTAAAACTTGGTTTTTGTGAATGATCTCTGTGTCCCACTGATGGATTTCCTCACAGCACCCACAGCCCCCTGGCATGGGAAATGCCTGATCAGGGCTCCTGCTGGCCTGTGAGTCACTCCAGTGCTGGGGGGGCACAGCAGCCTGCACCCCAGCACACACTGTCTGTCCCCTGCCCTGGGCAGGGACCCCTCCTGCAGTCCCCACACACCAGGGACCCCTCCTGCAGCCCCCAGGGACCCCTCCTGCAGTCCCCACACACCAGGGACACCCCCCCTGCAGCCTCCTCCCTGGGCAGGGACCCCTCCTGCAGTCCCCAGGGACCCCTCCTGCAGTCCCCACACACCAGGGACCCCTCCTGCAGTCCCCAGGGACACCCCCCCTGTAGCCCCCTCCCAGCTGCTGCCCAGGCTGCTCCCACAGCTCTGCCCTGCCCTGGGCCCTCCATCACCAGCAGACCCTGCACTTCCCTCAGCACTGTCACTCCAGCTGTGCACACACACAGAGATCTGGGAAAACAGGAGGAAAAGCACCCCTGGCACCGTGTCTGAGTCCTGCAGCTGTGGAAATGTCAGGAAACACCCTGCTTCTAACAGCACCGTGCACCACAAATCCCACTGGCCCTTACAGCACTGCAGGCTCAGTGGGGAAAGCCAGAGCAGAAAAGACAACAYGCACAGGATGTGATATTCAGTCTGTGCAGGAATGGAAGGTTCTGTAGTGCCTCTGAGTATTTATATGAAGCCTAAAGACTCAGAGGTATGGCTGCTTGCATTTAAATGCTTCAAGTATTTGGTTTCAGGCTGGTTTTGGGGGTCAGAGGGGTGAGGAGTGGGGGTGGTGTTTGGGRGATTAATTGCTTGGTGCTTTGGGGTTTTTTTCATCTTTGTATCTTGTTCTTCTTAATATAAATTCTCTTCATGGCAGGTTCCAAACACATGAAAACCCCCCCTGAAATTCGGGGAGTCTAATAAGGGGTGGAAACTATTCTGAAGTGCAAAAGCTGCCCTGCTGTGCCCCAGGTGTTCCTTGAGACAGCATCAATCCAGTAAATTAACACGGGGGTTTCTTGCTCTCTAAGCCATACCAGCACTCCTGACTGAGGCACAGCCTCTCCCACGCTGGCTTAGCTCCACTTGTCCCAGMCTTGCAGCAGCCCTTCTGAAGAGCAGATGACACCACTTGTTCAGCTCATCAGCCCACAGCTACAAGCCTTTCCCCACCCCCAAGCCCTTCTTTTTCCTTTTTAATTGTACTACTTTGGACACGAGTAGCTCTTCCTGCAGCGGAAATCAATTATGAAATAAATCTAATATTCAGATCAGACTGTATTAGAAGGGACCACTCATCATATATATGATACTTCCAGATTACATCTTAGCGTGGCTCACTGAGTCATCACTTCAGCATTCTCACTAAATCAAAAATTAAACAAAGCGAATCAGTCAATTAACAAGGCTGCTCCTTGCTCTGTGCACATATAATCCTTTCAAGTCCAGCCCTTAACTCAATTTGGAGCAGGGAGTGCTCAGGATGTGGGAGGGAGCAGTCGCTGTGCAGGGCTGGCTGCTCTGTGCAGGACACGATGCCCAGCCCGGGGTCTGAACCTCGGCCACACCAACCCCACAGCTCCAGCCTGAGCCCCTCAGTGCCAGCACAGACAGCCCAGCACTGCCCAGGGGAACAAAACACCACCAACAGCCACAGCTGATAAYCCCTTTTACTCCTTCCACACACCAGACATCTCCTCCCCAAACCTGGGCCAAGCACAGAACAAACACTGGGAATCTGCTCATTTCTTCATGTGTCTGACAACCTGGCTGCACCCACTGCCAGAACTGAGAGAAGATGCAAAATTCTCTGATCCTTAAGACACAGCCACTTGCTGATTATACACACAGCACTCAATTTTCAGCAGGTACACTCTACACTAAAGGGCAGGAAAGGATGGGTTCAGTGTACAAGAAAATATTTTGCCACTGAGAAATACTTCCTAGGTCTGAAAYATTTGTTTGTATCATTACAGACACAGACCCAATGCCATCAAATGTGATTTATGCAGCCTCTCTCCAGATACAGAAGAGTCAGATGCTTGGTTTTTAAAGCAAAACAATGGCCTGTATAAACTCCTTTTAGCACAAAAAGCTACAGCTCCTAAGTCATCATCCATGACCTGTGCCAGTGCTCATAAAAGAGAGAAAGAAGCACAGGTAACAGTTCTCTCCTTCCAAAGTAATGGCCACAATGAGGYAGAACAAAGCTGCATTCAGTATCCAGCTCCTGAAGAAACAGCCATATTCACATCTTTTCTCAGCTGGGATACAGGCAAAGCAAATGGATAAATATTCCTTTGCAGTAGCAAAGATGAGATTGTTTCTCCCTCTTACACACAAGTGTTTGTGCATTTGCTCTCCAATTCAAAACACACCCTCCTTTAATTCYCCATTCCCTCCTCACATGCACGTGGCTCCAAGAAAAGAAATTCTGAACTAGTGATGAAAAGAGTCCTAGTCTCATTAAAGTCTGCAGAGGAGCTTTGCAATGGATTTAGATAGGATTAAAGCCTTTATCTAGATTTACAATGCTTAATAGCACAGCTAACAAACAAGCTGCTTTASATAAGGAGAAATGATGACTGTATTTTTCCTGACTGGTCACTTTTGCCCCCAACATCTCCCCCTTACCAGCATCTGGAATGTCTGTGCACATTCTGGCCTACAATATTTTCCTACTTTTCCCCAGTTTCTGGCCTGCCTGCTTGGACATGTGATTCTAACTTGAGGATGCAATCACATCAGCATCTGAGCAGTCCTCTGAACGTAAGAGATGAGGTGTGACCCCACTGTCTTACTAAGGGTGCTGGTTTGGGTCCCTTTCCTTTACAGAACAGCACTTTCCATAAAATTGAGAAACTCAGTGTTTTTGAAGTCCCACTGACTTTGCTCAGTTCAAGCTTTACACAGATGAAAATATTTGACAGACCATGTAATCATGCACAGCACTGTCCCCAAGAAACCAAACTGGGATGTCATAATTTCAACAAACGTAGGGGTTGAGTATAATTTGTTGTAACTACGAAACTAAAAGCCTAAGGACTTATACTTCACCTTGCATTTGCCAGCAACTGCTGCTATGGTGAATTGGATCAGCAGTGCAAGCTAACAAGGGAGACAATCTCAGCCAYGAAGGCAGAGTGCTACTTGGATATATTTGCATCATTTCTCTTGGACTTYGTATTGTTTAGATAAATCCAGATAATTTAACTTCACAGATATTTCTGCACCTTGGAGAATGACTGCAGCTATCCATCACCAAGCACAAACCCCTGGGTTTTGGACCAAGAACTGTGAAAAGCAGCATCTTTCTAACCAGACCTATGGCTCAAATGCTTCCACTGGGGAACATCTGCCAATAGGTTTGTCCCTACTAGTCCTTCTATTGTGGCCAACTCCCAGGAAACAGTTTTTGATGTCCTAATCACCAGCTTCAAACAYACTACCATTGCAAAGTCAGGCATGCACAGCACCCTGTGCTTTAAAGCTTTCCAGCAAAATACTGACCTTACCAAAACTGTTTGTTCCTTTCAATACGTGTGTTCCAGCACCTCATCTCAAAGTCCTCTATCTGCTGCTTTGTCAAAACAGCTCCAGAACTGCCTGCTAAGCTTCATAATTATGCTAAGTACCAGAATCTAATAATCCATGGGCATATAGGAAAGCTGTCTCAATGACTACCCTTACTCAGCTCTCAGTGCAAAGCAGAGCTGATGTCTGTGTACAGAACTTGCACTACTTTTACATAATGATGTGAGAACTACAAAGTCACCTGGACACTGCCCCAAGGAGCCATTCCCAAACCCACACCCATTCAAACCCGAGTGGGAGCTCCAGCAAACATCTGGACTGAGGAGCAGCAGCAAGGGAACTCGAGGAACAGCACTAGTTCCACATAACAGCTCTAGAAATATCCTCCTATTTTTATACCAGTATTTTAGTTTTCTGATATGCCTTGTTTTGATTTTATGTTACTAGCTATGACACTACCATCCCAACTGGTTTTCCTTTCTCCCTTCYGCTCCATCTCTTTGCAAATCATGTTCTCTCTGGTAAACATTTCTGAGAGTCTTCACCTGCTTTTGAACATGAATACATTAGCACAATGAATTGATTTTATTATCTTTAAGACATCTCCTACCTCTGATTACTTCACACTTAATGCACAAAGAACATTCACATGTAATCTAGACATGTAGGGCATACAGACTAATAATTATATGGTAAAGAGCTCC
The DNA here is from genome assembly GCA_003546035.1 of Mixornis gularis. Classification (NCBI taxonomy): domain Eukaryota; kingdom Metazoa; phylum Chordata; class Aves; order Passeriformes; family Timaliidae; genus Mixornis; species Mixornis gularis. The sequence goes on from QVAJ01000302.1 coordinate 186,272, forward strand.
CATTTAAATATGTGTCATTTACATTTAAAATCCTGATCATTTTTCTTAACATTCTATATTAAAGCTGATTTAAATTATATCCTAATACTGCCTTGTAATTGCAAGAGTAAAATTTAGTATTTATTCCAAAGTTAATGAGTATCTATAATTTACATTAACTGGGAAGCAATAAATTACAGTAAAATATGATTTGCTGCACTAAAACCTAGCAGAAATTCTATCACAGTGTAACAGGTAGTTCCAATTCTAGGATTTACAAGTTAGTGCCATACACAGGGGACAACAGTCAGCAACAGTCAGCTCAGGCACAGAGATGGCTCTAGCTGATCTTTCAATCCCTCTGATGTCAAGAAGCCCCACCTGAGCATCGTTTCCATACTGCCTTTGAGATCTTCAACATCCATAAGCAGGGCATAAGAAATGCAAGTTGTTGTTTGGTAAGGTTTTTTTTAATCAAGACATGAAATGCAAGAAATAGACTGCCTTTTTCACAAAGGCAACCACGTCCCACTCTGGGCACAGGCAGAACAGGACAGGAGGAGGGAAGCCCTGAGGGCTCCTGCTCCAGGGAACAGCTCTGTCCTCCTGAAGGCAGGGGACCTGCACAGGCCACACAGACCCAGCCAGGATCTCATCTGGGGCTCGTCTGCACTACGGAATAGAAATCACTGGTATTTTCATGGACCCACTAGGAAAGAGGTACCATTTTAATACCTCTGTGAAGGAAAGCACAACAGGAGAATATCTGAGTCCTGTTTTCCCAGGCTTGGACATTTGCCTCACAGCCCCTGGCCACAGTCACATCTGTGCACAGATTAACACAAGGCTCAGATGCCAAATAAGCCTGCTCAAGTGAACCACAAGCGATAAGAAGATTTGTCTGATGAAAGCCCACAGAMAGCGTGGTGCTCTGAAACACCAGGAACACGTATTTAGTAACTATTCAGCACCATCCCTGCAAGGAGAATGAGCCTTCAGAAGGCACACACCTGGGTTTCTAAAGAAGTGAGATTTGTTTATTCTACACAGATGTAATTAACATCTACAGAGTGGATAATATACTTCACATCTGCTTCTGGTTACTAATTTAGCCAGTCTCTGAAAATGGAGGCATGCAAACTGGAAAGCCAGACTCATTACCTCTACGACAAAGACCACCAGTTGATTCCCACCAGGACCTGGCCTTATTAACCTTAGTTTTAAATTACAAAGTCACAGATGTACTCATCAGTTGCTTGATGAAGATTCATTTGCCAATCTCATCTCACAAAAGGAGTAATTAATGTGAAGACATTACAGGCTGATGACTGGAATTGTTATAATGCAGGACTGCAGACAAATAGCAAGGCACCTGCATACCTGTAACAACTAAAAAGCTCTCTGAAAAGTTCCAATTAACCAGTATAATTGTAAGAAATTAAGTAAAAAGCACTGAATTGCATCAGTCATGGGCCTGTTCTGCACACAGTCACACAAATAAATTCACATCTCCAAGTGTAGCACTGTTTTAGCCGTGGTGGTTTGAGGACAGAAAGAAAGAACTGTAATTTCTTTGACAGAAAGGAAAAACTGTAATTTCTTTGGCTATTTTATTAGGAAAGATTCGGCACATAATTCCTTCACCAGATCTGACAAAAGCAGAAGCTAACTCCAGGCTAAATACAGGTTAGACATTAGCACCTGAGGAGGAAAGAAGGGTGTTGAGTGTGGGAGATGAAAGGTTGGCAGCTGTGGAGAAAGGAGGCAGGACACAAGGAAAAGGGCCCACAGGGAGTCAGCTGAGGAAACAACAGATCAAAGCACACAGACACCAAAGGGTAGGGGCGTTTCCAGCCCCGCTGCAGCTCCAGGAGCCAAGGCTCTCTGATCGCTCCAGGGAAAGAGGCTGGACTGGATCAACCTCCTGGCTGCCCTGGTCTCTCACCCACCACAGCCTCTCAGCGTGAGGTCCAAAGGCAGATGCTGTGAAAATCCCTGGGAAATTCCAGAGGGCCCTGCAGGGCTCAGCCAGGGTGTGCAGATCCAGCTGGTGCTGATGCCCAGCCTGCCTGCAAAGCCATCCCCAAATCACCTGCCATGGACCCCCAAAGCAGTGAGTGGCTGGAGACATTCCTGCCCAAGGCATCCCTGCCCTCTCCCCTCCTGGGCCAGGGGCCTGTCCTGAGCTCTRTGAGCCACTTCCCCAAGGCCTCTTCTACTGCATTTTCTGGGGTGTTTGAAGGAGCAGGGACAACACAGTCTACCCAGGACAAGAAAACCACTCGTGCCCTGCTCAGGTGGTGTCTGGACACACGGGGATCCTGGGGAGCAGCAGGTGTGAAGCGCTGCTGAAAAACCTGGTCCTTAGATGTAGGAGGGTTTGCTTGAGTAGAAATTTTAAACTGCACCTCAGCACTGCAGCCAGATGAAGAGCACCTGTGTGACTGTGTTTTCCTGGCCCCTTTAGGGGTATGTCTGCAGTGCACCACACATCTGACAGCAGAACGCTGCAGGGAAGTGCCAGCTCCTCTCCCCTCAAACGAGGGCTGTGCATTCCATATTCCAGCCAGAGGAAGGGCTCAGCACAGGACACAGCAGTGAGCTGACAGACACAGCCCCAGAGCCCCAGGCAGAGACTGCACAGAGCTGTGTTTGCCATGCAGATGTGCCAGCCCGTGCACAGATGGAGTCACAAATGCAGAGTGTCCCGGGGTGCCCTGCAGATGCTTCTTCTCCCTTGTTCACAGGGCACTTCAGCATCCCCTGGTCTGGGCAGGTCCTGTCCCTTTGCAGGCCTTTCTAGCATGATCATGCCTCAAAACCCAAATTCCATGGTATAAAGCAACAGAACCCATGGAAATATTGATTTTGTAGTCAGAACAAAAAGGAAAGGAAAGTGAAAGCTGTACACCTAAGGGGGTCTCCTGTCAAAGACAACAGTTTTTGCAGCTCCAGATTCTTGGTCTTCTTCAATTCTCCGTCTTACCACTGTCATTTAAGAACTCAGAGACATTTGCTGAAGATTAGTTCAGCTCCAGACATTCTCCTTCCCCTCTGCTTTGCTTGCCACCACCTAATAGTCAAAAGGACTACAAGCACACCAGGAACATTCCAGAACCAGGTAAACAAACCACAGGCAGGTATTTACAGAGTAACTCCATCACAGCACCACCGAGGACTTGTGGGTTCAGCCCAAGCTTCTTTACTGTGAACAGAGAAACAGAAACTTGGACAAGTAAAATGCACTAGGTCACAACAGCCTGAGGACAAAACAAACCCAGAACCATTGTAGAAGCTTCAGAGGGAGAATGGTTTCCCAGAAAAGGACACAACAAATATGTGAGAGTACTGGAAAAGAAAATGAGKGCCCTTGGAAGGTATACTGAACTAATCTCTTCCCTACAATGAAAAGCACTAATATTTCATGCTAAGATTCTTCAGCGRCTAAGCTTTTCTAAACATATTCAGGGACAGAGAGATGCTATTTTGAAAGATGCCTAGAAGGGTTTTCAGGAGACAAAGACAAAAACTAAAGTCAATGATGAGCAGTAACTGTACAATCCTGAGTCTGTACTGCCCATCTGAATGTCAGCTATTTAATGTACAGTTCTCCTCTGACATTTTGCTTTCAAGGCTGCCTGCCTGCTCAGGGCTCAAGCCACGTATTTTTCAGCTAATCCTTATCAGTGGAGAAGTTTTATCAGTAGCTATTTAATAGCAATACTGCTACTAAAAAACACAACAAAAATGAACAGTTGGAGTGTTATATAGATAGACTTCCTTCCACAAAGGAATAAAGACAATCTGAGGGTGCATCCGGTCATTGAAAAGTTTTTCCACTGAAATGAGAWGCACCAGGTTGTGCAGACCTTATTATTAATTAGGAGAATTTACTTAGCTAGGCAGCCTGGAAAAATCTTGTCTTTTGGGGATCTGTATTCAGTGTGAAAGCACTGCAGTGGAGCCTGTACACATGAAGCAAAGAAGAAAAGCCTGAAATATTAATTATTAACTAGATCCTATTCCGTTAAGGAAAGCTTTCACACAATCCRTGATTTACACTGAAAAAGGACTTGACCATTTAAAGACAACCCTCAGCATCCATTGGCTCTGCAAGAACAGGAACACACTCCACAGTCCCTTCTGCTCCAAACCAAAACACAGACTATTTGATCAACACACGGATGTAACAACCCACAGAAAACTCTCATCGTGGTGTCCCCAGTTAAAAAAAAAACATGTAACAAAACCCCAGAAACCTTCGGAAGTACAGGCATTACATTTTGGGTTCAATTTAAAAGCTGGGAACTTAGGATGCCAGTCAACTACAATACCCAGCTCTCCAGCTCTATAAAGATCAAAGGGTTGAAAGATAAATCTGATCAAAATGGTTTTCACTACAACATACCTGTTTTTTCTCAGCCAGAAGACTGAGTGTGCCACAACCTTTTGGGCTTTGGATGAGTATTCTCTAAAATGTCATTTCTGATAGGTTATGTACAGTTTATTGGGGGAAGGTGTGTGTGTGTTTGATTTCTTCAGATGAGACAGGATTAYAAATCATCTCTCCATAACCACGGTGCACTACTGCCTGTTCAGCCAGCTCCCCTTTAGGAAGCTCATGAACCTGGAGTAAGGATGGATCAAAACCAGTGCTGGAGCTCCTGGCCAGACACACTGGGCACAGCACCTTAGGTAGGGGAYGGCAGGACCAGGTCAAACTGGACCAGGCTGTGGCCACAGAGAACCCCTCACTGTCACCCCATGTCCTTTTTCTGACAGTTCCCAAAGCCCTGGTGATTAAGAGGGTGAACAAAATTACCCAGCAAACACAACACCCACAGAGGAACCACAGCAATGGATCTGTGAAGGGCCCTGAACACCACATTCATACCCTAATTTTATCCTCACCCCCATCTCCCATAAATACCCAGAACCCTAAAACTGGGTCACTGCTGCCTGGAGGGTGGCAGGGGAAAATTCATAAATATTGATGCAGGAAAAAAAAATAAACTTTTATTGGAGGAGTGGGTTCTGCCTACCACGCCCCAGGAGCCTCAGTGCCATCAGCATTTTGTGGTGCCAAACCATAATTTAAAGGCTGAATTTTATGCCAACTCACAGGCCCTGTCAAAGCTTCCCATTTTCCATTTCAGCCTGTTAATATCACGAGAAGTCAAGAGTCTTCTTTGGCCTCAGCACCACTTCTGGAAAGGACTTGTACTCCCTCCAAAAGCTGCCTTTCCTGATGAGGCTGGGAGAGAAGATGCTCTTCCCATGCCAGGAAAGCACAAATTCCTCCACCTCTACCTCCAAAGTCCAGCACCAGTCAGCAGTATTTGTGTTTCAAAGTCATGTATTTTCAAGACACATGGTTTTCTGATTCAGAAGAGTCTTCTAACAATGAACTGTATGGCACATASCTATTTCAGTTCAGTGGTTTTTAAACAGCACAAAAAAATTCATGAAAAATTACATTTTTAAATAACTTAGGGTAGGGAAAAAATAATCACAACCAATTCATCCATTTGCTAGGAAATCCCAGTAAACACCTCCGTCTTAAAGGAGAGAATCGACAGAAAAGTTCTCCTCTACCACTCAAATTCAGATTTTGCCACAGAGGCAAAGAGCAGACAGCATGAGCTGAGCTCAGTACATCACTAACTGATTATCTCCTCGAGAGAATAATGCAGCTTTCATATCTAGAACACACAGTTATAGGTCTCTGCAAGAAATTGCTCTGAAATACAATTAGCAGGTAATGTAATTGAACAAATATGTCGATGGAAAGGACATAAACTTCAAATTAACCAAAGCCTGAACTGACTTTGTTGTTGATCACATTTCATACGAGCTTAAACCTCCACAGTTAAACAAACCCAGCCTCAAACTGAGGGGACACTTCATCAAACCATCAATCATGTTGAGCCAAAATCTGCACCCAACAGAAGCCTACGAACAGGAAGAAAAAGCTACTTGCATATTTTAATTCCACATATTCTATTCAGGATGTCATTGTTGTCTTGACACTCAAAAAATCCTCACTGACATTCCAGTTGTCCCTAATCTGTTCCCTCAGCCCAGCCAAGAGAGCACTGAACTGCAGCTGGGGAGGCAGGAGGTGGTAAGAGGCTGAAGGAAGCTGCATGGACCCTCAGAGCAGGTTATCTGTCCCTTCAGTGCAGGGATGTGTGTGCAGAAGGAGGGCAGGATCGGTAACCAGTGTGCCTGGAGGCTCCCCCATGACATCCCCCCTTCAGACACCAAACCTGTGCCCATGCATCGTTCACTGTCTGCACRAGTGAGTTGTTTCAACACCTCTGGTGTCTGCCAAAGAATCAAAGCGTTCAAAACAAAGGTAAACTGACTGGTCCTGTCCCACAGGAACAGCACAAACACGTGTCCTCACTCATCTCTGCACTTACAGCCTCTGAATTATCCTCCCTTGGTTCTAAAAGCGAGGGCCAGCCGTCCAAGGAGAAAAATATCACAGCCAGAACAACTGAAACCAAAGTGAAACACTGGCATTTGAATGCCTCCACTGTTACATGGTAAAACACCTCCTTACAGCAATTAGGAGGTGTCAGGTCCCCTCAAACTGGGAGCTTTCTGCATGTCCACACCACAATATTGGTGCCCACTAGAAACCCAATACCACGGGTGCATCAGCCTGCAGGGCAAGCTGCACTCTCCTCAAAGTCTTTCAGGTCTGTAAAACCACAGACAGATTAATAAAACTGACCAAGGATGAAGAAGGACTAAAATAGCTTGCTTTCTTTCTAAAGCCACTGGCAAAAATCAAACCAATTAAAATCATGATCTGAGTCAGTTTTAGTCGATTGTTGGCACCTCGGGCAAAACGCCGCCGGAGCAGAGTTGAGGTTGGTTTCCAATTTAGCTGTCAGTGCGACAAGGGAAGGGGCTCSAGGAGATGAGAGAAGGCATTAATAATAACAGAGGCAAAGATGAGAGCCTGGTCCACACCACRGGCACAGGATTTGCATCAACTTCCCGCACCTATCTGACAGCAAGCCTGGCCCAGGGCAAGAATAAAACCAGGAAGCAAAGAGGAAAACTTGAAGGGAAGCAAAAACAAGCAAACAAACAAAAAAAACCCCCGAAATGGTGCAAAGACACGTAGTCAATAAAGAACATTTTTACCAAGCAGTTTAAACCAAACATTCCCAGAAAAAAATGCTTTCAATGAGCAGTGACAAAAGCACCTTGCAGACCACTATGGATGCCTCACGGACAGCAAGCCCTGTCACCTGACCAAGGAGAGGGAAGGCTGGGATTATCAACACCAAACCCAACAGAAATAACCCACTGGACTGGTAACTGGCCCTCCAAACCATGGGATGTATCTGTATGCCCTCTACATTAGAGAACCACCCCAGCTGTCTTCGTCCAGGACAACAGGGTGTAGTGACAGCAGCAGTATTTGCAAGAGGCTGGAGRGGAGAACGTAACAACCTACAAAATACCCCAGTATTGATGGTGACTGGTGCCCAAAAAGCACCAGCGTGTAATGATGGTACCACCACGAGTTACCAGCCAAGGGAGGAGGCTGTGTGTTGCCCTCAGTTTTCTGCCTTTCTGTCTCTGTGCAGAAGTTTCTCACGTAGCCTTCTATAAACAAAGTTTATTCTCARAATGTTTGCATTCTTCTCCTCTGAGAGAAGAAATGATAGATGGTGATGTCCACCATCCAGGTTAAGAAGTGGTGATCTCTGTAGCCAATCTCTGGACCTTTGTACATATATATAAATAATGGAGTCAGATGAAATTAGAGAGAGAGTTTGTCCCACACTGCCATGCTTCTGTACCTGCTTTCTTTCTGTCCCTAAAGTGGGACACACCCAGCCTCAACTAGCAACAGCTGTGCTGTGGTTTCTGATGGATTCCYGGGACAGGACACCACGGCACCTGGGAAGCTGCTCTGTGCAGCCCCACACGAGCACTGAGGCTGCTGCAGGGGCAGATGAGTGGAGCCAGCCTGCAGAGGTGAAGCCATTCCAGCAGCCCTAGGAAGGGCTGAGTGGGGAGCGTGTCCTATGTCCCTGCACAGCTCCTGGGTGGTGGGCAGTGCCCTGTGGTGTGGCTGCAGCAGTTGGCAGGGCAGGGTAAATGCAGCCAGGTGCTGCACTGGGGCAGGACACGGCTGCACGGGAGCCAACAGCTCTCTGAAGGTGACAGCAACACCAAGACATTGATAGCCCAAGGCAACCTGGGGATCAAACAAGGGACCTTGCAACAGCAGAGTGCCAGTCACACCACCAGCACGTCAGGGTACATCAGCCACGGGGCACCAAGTCAGGGTTGGGCCACCGAGCAACACCAACAGGATAAACACACAACAGAGCTGTTCTGACAGACCGTGACCCCTGACTGAGGCAGTCCAAATCTAAAAAAACCCCAAATGATCAAACAACAACAACAAAAACACCCCCATAGGACAGAAGCTAAAAATAGGATCCAGCAACACTGCTTTTCATCAGGTCTACCCCTGTGCCTGAAAGGGGAGAGCCTGCACTGAGCAACACTCGTCCTCACTGCGGATTCAGGATCACCAACAACTCATCAATTCCCAATAGCTCACACGCTGCTTGAGCCAAGGTACCATTTTTCTGGGGAKGAAAAACAAGAGCAAGAAACTATTACAACTCTAAAAATACCATGAAGAGATGAGCTGGAAGGCTGGGTGCCCAGCAGGGGCTGGTTCTCCTGCCACTCCTCACACACACGAGCTCGCTCGGGCAGCAGACACGGTGTGTGAGCCGTGCCCACACACCCATCACCCATTTCGGGGTAAGGGAGGACCTCTTCTCTGCAGGAAAGCCTGGCAAGGTGCTCCCTCCCTTTTAGCTGCATCCTCCAGTGCCTCAGGCTGATCTAAAGTCGGTTCTTATGGTTTATGAGGCACTTAGAGGAGCACAGGAAGGATTTACATGTKTGTCATCCCAACTTGCAGAGACAGCACCCCTCAGAGGAACTGGAAAGGGACCAGTTTCCAGAGGTGGCCAAGGTGCAAGAAATAATTAATTAGTGAACTRTGTTAGCCTACTGAAAGAGGTGGACAACTTAAGGTCTCTGCATTTTGAGATTTCCATCCTTAACCTCCCTTCCAGGTGAAGTRAAAAGGATGGAGACATGACGTGTTTCCAAAAGGACAAGCTGAGAAAAGATTAACCTGGATACGTGCAAAGAGGAGTGTTTGAYACCACATCACCCAGAGAAAAGCCTGTTACTACACAAGATGGGAATTAAGCTACCACCACGCCACATCAAAAGAAACTTCATCACGTTTTGGTYTTCTACTTTAAAATCCATCCCACGCCTCCCTCATCTGTCTGCACGTYCTGATCAATTACCTTACGTCAAAGCCTTGTTACACACACACACACAAGTTTTAATTGATTTACTCAAGTCAGTGAGCAAGGAATAAATTACATCTTGGGAAATGAAGCTGGGCACACTAGGGCAGCCTGCTTCACTGCTGCCAGATTTAAAATCTCTGAAACAAAGGCAGATCTGGTTTGTTGCCACAGTTTGATCTTAAACCTCAAACTGCCTGGTGCTCTGAGGGCTGTGTTAGCCCAGCTGACCATCAGCCAGCCCACTGCTGGTTTATATCASTGCAGCCAGGGTACTGAGCCTGCAAGAACAGCCATGCTCCACAGAAAGAACCTGTTCATCTGGCAATTAACTTTCACTGACCACAGCAGTGTTAGCAAGAATTTATAAAGCATCAGCCGTTCTCTCCACGCAGTAAAACACTGAGACATCACACAGCACACTGCAGGTCTGAATACCAAACAGAAAATGCACATAAAACTAACATTTCCATGCTTTGTGCTTCTATTTTGACTGGGTCCAAAATTGATGCCACCACCTTTTTAAGACTCCTTACTCACACYGTATTTACCAAGGTGTTAATGATCTTTCAAGATCTTTGAGTCAATAATCCTTATACTTGTGAATAAAGATAAAATATAACTAAGAAACTGATAAATGAAGATATGACAAGAAACTGAATTATACAACATAATTCCCAAAGCCAAATTTTGAAGCACAACCAACCAGAATACAGCAGAACTGGATAGGCAGCAGCTGCCTTCAAGGACATCCATTATAGGACAGGGTAAAACTTCAAACCACACTRCTTCAGCTCAGTTCCAGCATCTTCCAGGCAATCTTTGAGGATGCAAACCAAACACAGGATTCTGCTCCCTTCTATTCACCAACAGGGTTTTCTGCTGCTGCAAGATGAAATTTCAGGAACCAGATCTGTTTATCCTACATGCTTCAGTCTCTATTAAGCTTGCTGGAACTACCATGGCAATTCCTTGTACACACACAAATCCCATACTGCAGAATCAAGCCTCAAAATTACAGTTCATTCTAGCAATCTTCGGGCTTATCTTAGAACAGAACACTGATTCAATACAACCCCCCCCCCACACACACACTTTTTATAAAGAAAAAAACTGACAAAAAAGGAGCAAATATTTAAAATAATCATCACAACAGCGGTCAGCACTATGACATGCAAAACCTATCACACCTCCACTGAGGATTTGATCCAGCAAGGCTGATACTGAGCAGCAAATCATGTTTCAGTCTAACCTGACAGGACAGTAGTTACTCAGGTCCTGCTCTTCATAAGGTGCCACCCAATCAAACACCAATGAGCCATCAAAGTCTCTTACCACCAGTTATTCCAACCCGTCCCACGCATAGGGACAGTTTAAAATGCTTAAAGCAGCAATAAGAACAGTAATTAGAGATCTGACTGAGGAGGCAAAAGCACTTTAAGAAAAGCCATATAAAATAACAGGGTTTCACASTGAGTGCAGGAATTAGGGAAGAATAACAGCAACGATCTTCCCAGCTTTGTGAGAGAGGAGCAATGTTATCTCCTGTCAGTGACAGAGGCACTGCCTGACAAACAGCTCACTCGGAACCACAGGGATCAAACTCTGCTGTTCTCTTCATTTCTTTCATAAGCCTTTTGTCACTCWCTCAGATTCCTCATGCAGACTCARTGGCTCCTTCTGAAATACATTTAACGTGAGAATTTGTGATAGTGGGAACATGGCATGACAAGAACATCCAGCATTCACTGACAGGGCCCAAACCAGAGTGCTAACAGGTTTTAGGTAAATGGAAAGTAGAGATGTTTGGCACCTTGCAGGACAGACTGTCAAGTCTTTTCTGCACCATTTCAGGCTGCCAAACCTGTGTGCTTTCACTGCAGTCTGATACTACTACGAGTTACGCCCATAATACCTCCTCTTCCATTACATTCTTCAGCTTCCCTGTGCTCTCCAGAGACTTTTCAAAGCTWATTTTCCATCATCCATAGTCTCACAGAATTTGCTTTCCCCTGTCACGGCACCACACTTTCTTCCCCTTCCATTCTCAGCCTGGAACCTCTTATTCATTCCACAAAGCAATTTAAAGTTCRTCCTTCATGATCAAATGTGGAGTGAAATAAAAACCAGACTCTTCAGACCAAAAGGCACAGCCCCACCACCTCGCTACTGAACTACCACTGCCTCGAAACCCTGCTTTTTTTCACCTGTTATGAAGTTCAAAATCTCTTCCTAACATTGTTCAGAAGTGCCTGACTAATTTTTCGGATCAAACAAGGAAGTATTGCGAAAACATCTCAGTTTTGACAGGGGGCCTTTTCAGACCAAGGACAGGGCTGGAAAACCTGACAGGTCTTTTTCCTTAAAATAGCTCCAGTGTGACTATTTTTCCTGAGTAACCTCAGAGAAATTTTGCTTATGTCCCAGYGGGGGGGAACAAACTCCAACTTTTGATCCTGAAAGTTGCCATGAAAAGAACTGACAACTTTCACAGCTCTATATAATTCTTCTGTCATCTACATCCATTAATTGCTACCACTAAAATTAAGCGTCCCTAAACAAGAGTATCTCCTTGTTCTTAATTAACTACTAGGAAAAAGTACAATTTTATCTTTCTTCTGTCTTCCATGCTGTTCTGTCCTTGTACAGGAGTTACTGGATMACTACCTATAAAGCCTTCACTCCTCCCCATCACTCATGAAAAGACTGYTATTTACACTAATTCCCAACATCCCATTATAGAATCACATTATAGAAATCCCTCCCAAAGATACAATTATACAAACAGAACTTGAAAAYTTGGGTTTGCAGTGATAATCTGAAAAGGAAAAAAACAACCCAAAAACAACATGAAACCCAATCCCAAAACAAACACCCCGACCCCTCTTCCAGCCAAAGAAATCCAATGCGCTGCTCTCCAGTGGCCAAGTAACACAGCTCTGCATGGAAAAYAGCCAGGTACCAACCCAGCCCCAGCACCAAGGCAGACATTCCTGTATCAGCCTCCCTGGCCAGGCAGTATCCTGAGCTTGGAGTGGATCTGAAACAAGTCACACTTCACCCCAGAAACCTTTTTTCAGCTGGAGTCAGACTTCTGACTTTCTGCTGCTGTAGCCTCCCCATCAGGTGATCAACAAGGGCTTTGCCTTTTGATCGCCTCTGACTTACTCCACTTTTACCACCTTTTATTGAGTTCCTCCAAAACAAATGAAAACCCAATATCCTTTCCTCAGAAAGCAAACACGGGGCAGAGCGGGGAGAAGAGCAGAGCAGCAGATGAAAGTCACTCCAGCTCTCCTTGCCCAATCACTTGAAAGCAGCCAGCTATTTTTGGCAGTCTCTGAACGTTCAGTCACTGGTATGCAAGATGAGAAGCACACGTAGAGCAGAGCACATGACAAACCTGCACTGATTGTACACCAGCGTGGCTGCAGAGCCTGTCTCTGCTCCTTACAGCAGCAGAAATAACACTCCAACATCTGCAGCCTGGGCTGGGAATGAGCACCTGCACTTCGTGATGGCCTCCAACAACTACAAACCAAGATTCCCCTAGGAAATGCATACCCCTGTAATTCCCACCAATACTACAACTCCCAAAAATACCTCCACATCTTTACTTTACTAGGGAAGACTTCCATAGATCAGGTATTCCAGCTCTGCATCCCACAAGAAGTGGCAATGGCTTGCAGTGACAATTGGGTCCACCCTAGTTTTGTGTTCTCCAGCAGCACTGGGAGGAACAAAGTGTAAGTGACAGCAGCTCGGATAATACGATTGTGTATATTAGTATAATTGTGTATAATTACCATGAAAATATTTATCATCTTCCAGGCAGTACTGTAGCACACCTTGGGCAAATTGAGATGTAAGAGCAACGTCAGAATTTCACGTGTGTGCTGAACACGAAAGACAGCTGCACACAACTCCACAGCAGGTGTAAAATCCAAAGGACAAGTGTTTCTGTGTAAGCAATCTGACAGCACATTGACAATGCCTGGAAGTAAATCCAGCCTCCAGCTGCTGGAACGCTGTGGCCAGTACCAGTGAGCTACGCAGGAGACAGGAGGGAAAAGAAAGGCACCTACCAGCTTCTTGATAACTGCTGGAAGATGGCTGAAAGAACAAAACCAGAAGAAATCTCTGTCCCCCTGTGTGTCTGCTGGGCAGGTGAGAGTGTGCTGGGCTGGATGTGAGCAGAGCTGTGCTATGGATCACCTGGAGCTCAGTCTGCACTGCTCCCTCCTCCTGCTGGCTCTCTCCCCTGCCCCTTTCTCCTGCCTTTCCTCTCTAGTTCTTTCATACTTTCTTTCTATTGTATCTTTCCATTTTATGCAAGAAAAAATGCCCTGAGCTTTTCCCCTTCATTTAATGGAAACCAGAAATTTCTAAAATTTGAGCAAAAAGCCACCTGCAACAGAAGAGGAAAAACACTGAAAATTCCTGGTTCTCCTTTCCTGGAAGTACTCAAAAGCTGTCTGGGCACAGTCCTGAGTGATGTGCTCAGGACATCCCGCTTCACAGCAGGAGCAGCTCCAGTGCTCCTTTCCAGTGAGGACCGTTCTGTGATTCCATACACAAAATGAACAGCAAAATAAAACAATTAGATGAGTTCTAGTTACCACTGGATTTGACTAAACAGGTTATGGGGGCAGGGGAAAGTGGCTCAGAACTCCTAAACTCCTATAATTAAACACAGCAGGTAAAACCTGAGTGGAGCTGCTGGAAGCACAGAGCTGACAGCTGTCACCTCTGCTGTGCAGGCCCTGGGGAATGGTCACCTGGGAATGGTCACCTGGGCCAGGAGAGACAGGGACCTGCCCAATTCCTGCCCAGTCAGAAGGGGAAGTCACCCATCACCCTCATCACCAGAGGCTGGGGCCGAKCCACCAGCCCTCACTGTCCCCCTGTCCCCATGCTGAGCTGTGCCACTGCCCAGGGCTCATCCCCAGGGGCCTCTGTGAGGTGACAACAGGGCTGCCCCCAGGAGGCTTCCAGCATGTTCCAGGCGGTCCCAGAAGGTTCCACAAAGCCTCGCCAATCCTGGCAGCACACAGCTCGGCATGTCTCCGGGGGATGGAGCAGGGGGAAGATCAGAAGGTGGTCAGATAGGAACTGGACTGCTGCTGGGGAAATCCCACCTCTGGGGTGTCAGCCCCAGCTGCCACAGCCCACAGAACAGGGACACAGGGACCCACCAGAGCACCTCAGCACTGCTGCTGCACCCCCTGGGCTGAACTTCACAAAGTGACACCCAAAGCAAATGCCTGTGGAACACCCAGGTCAGAGGAGGATTACAGGATGCCCACCTCCGATCCCATCCCACCAACACAGGAGAAATCCATCCTAAATTGAGTGGCAACTAAAAGCACATGTATCAAAGACATCGAGCACTTGTTAAACAATTTATTCTTAAAGCAACCACGAGAGCCTTATGTCAATTACGTCAAGCCCCAGCTAAGACTCCCTGGGCCACAGAACAGAGTGATCTCTATAAATACACCTTCATTTCAGCCACAAGCACAACCAGTGTCACAGGTAACGAAGCACCACTAGTTCAGATTTAGTCAATCCTGAACTGTRTACATGTAATGCAGCCCAGATCAATGGCAATTTGATTGCTATTTCAGGAATATCTCTTCTTCCCTCTTCATTTTTGTCCTCTGCTCCCTCCCACCTCACGGTGATGCTCTAATTATTCAAACAACGTAAGCAGTGTTCAATCCATGCCAGCCCTTTCCTCCTTTAGCACTGACCTTGCCTTATACATCACTCTCACAAAACTAATTAAGTGGAGAACAGTCTCACTTTACACCCTCTTCATGAAAAGAACTGAATTGTTACCTGCCTGAGGGTGCAATTCAAATTATTTTCGCCTTCATTTCACTCAGCAACACAATACAAATACTGAGCACAAAACCAGACCAGCCAATTCAAGGAAACCCTTTACCCAAGACACCACACACAAAAATTAAAGGATTATCGTGAATAACATACATAACATAGTTGACTCATTTTGGTTTTTAACRCGCATTTTCATGTAAGCTTGACCAAGACATACTTTGGGAAAAATAGGTAATTTTGTTAGCTCAAATGATGTAGTTGAGGAAAGAAAAACAGTTTGGGCTACACAAGCCCTAGAGCCAGGCTCAGCTAAGAGGGGTAAGAGTGGCCAAGAAACCTTCAGTCCCACAGAGGAGATCTGAAACCACGGAATCTGTGAGAGCATCCAGCCACCAACAGGGCAGTTCCTCTCCAATACACATCAACACAAAAATCCTGATCTGAAAATSCTCAGCTAGAGGTTGTCCAGGACGTGAAGCTTGTCCTCTTAGAGTAAAAATGGGGTTTTTTTGTACACAGGACACCCCCAGATTTACAGAGGATTTTACAAAAGCATGGATTCACTGCTTGCAGGAGATTGAGGAACAAGACTTGCCCTGTSTTGGCTCCTAAGGAAGTGGGTCACACAACTCTGCAGCTGTGTCTTCTTCAACACACTACAGCACTAACACACAACAGGAACAGAAGCAGAAAATGACCATTCACTGACCCAAGGCTACCCTGCAGCACCCCACTCCCAAAGCACAGGGGTAAGACCAGTGCCTTGCAGGAAATCTCAGTAAATGGCACAAAGACAATTAATGACGAGTCTCCAGTGTACTGTGGGTGGCCCAGACCAGAGATGCCAGAAACCTAAGCCGTGCAAGTTCTTATGCATCTGCTGTGGCTGCTGGTGCTCCTCCCTTTGCAGTGCCCTGCAATGCTCTGTGGGGATACTCATCCTCCAGGCTTCATCTGCCTGRCAGTTCTTCCTTTGAAGATGAGATTTGGCATCTGACAAGAAGCAACTATCATTAAGTTTTCCTCTAGAAGCAAAAAAAAAAGATGACTTTTACTACCTTCTGTACAACACGAGCTCTTGGCATGGACAGCAGCCACACAAGAACCAACACTGCAACAAACCCCAGAGCGTGGAGCTTGTCCCCAAAAATCCTGCCTCACTCCGGATTTCCTCAACACTGAAAATCATTAAAAGCATCAGCACGGATCTGCTGGTATTTTGATCCCAAGACTGCTTCCACTTCCTAGCTGCTGACGTTTTATCAACATATGTGAAGGTCTTGGGATTGAGAGGGAAGGATGTTTCTTTTATAAAGAGTTACTGTCGTTTGTGGTACCAAAGCCAGTCCCAGATAATGAGTCATAACAGGAGGTAGTTACTGTAAATATTCCAAACATGGGCACATTAACAACCACCCACTAATCAGAGGCAATGCCACAGGCAGACACAGAGAACTCCCACTGCTGTCAATGGGAGTTTTGAATGGATCAGGACCACAGCCAAGCACTGAGTATCTATTGTGACCTGCAGCATTAATATCCAGGATGGGAYGGGTCATAGCCCAGATTTTGGCTGCCACTTTCCAGTGGGCGATGCAGGCATCTATTCAAAGTGAAATCTGCAATCTCAGACAGGAGGCTCAGAGATTTCTAGTGTGAAGTGAACAAAACAAAACCATTGTGTTTAACACTCACTCTCTGGTGTCATTAAATGATTATAACACAAACTCAAGTTCTGATGTGTAAGTCAATAGCACCAAACGACCACAAAAAGACCCGATCTGCTGCTGGCAAGCATCTGCCTGAACAGATCCTCAAGTTCATACCCCAAACTGCAGCTGCTGTTGAAGTTTGGTGGGGCTTTCATCTGGAATGCAAAAGAACTGGCACCCAAATTTCTAACAAAAAGACAAAGAAATGCCCTGCCTGTGACCTGAGCTGGCCAAGCAGCACCTGAAGCAGTGAGCACTGTGCTCCCTTCCCCCTTCTCACCAGGGGCTGCACTTGCTGCTAATTTTGATTCCGTGGACTCAGACCAAGACGTGGTCAGCTTACATGCTGTTCCTCTTCAAGTCCCTGAAGAAAGTTACTTTCTCATGATTCAGTATTATAGAAATATAACTGTTGAGATCAGCTTCTTTATTTTTGTCAGCTTTTCTCCAGACCTTTCAATCATAAGCTGCATTATACTGTATTCCCATAAAGCCAGGAAAAGCAGTAATAGATACCTCAAAATTCAGACTTCTATTTTTCTTGCCAAGTGATTTCTCTAAGTGCTTTGTTTTCTGCTGTCACTGAGTTAGAATAGTACCTGTACTCCAAAGTCTTCACTGTTACTGTCACTATTTCAATACACTCTTCACAGATTAGAAGCTTTCAGCTTCAAAAATGCTCCTATTTTGCTTTCTGCAGAAGAAAATACAGTCTGCATTTTCTCACTGCCTATGGCTGAGGTTATCAGACTTTTGGACAAAAGCTATCCAAGTTCCTTGTGGTGACTGCACAGTGACAGGAAAAGATCCCCCTTCATCTGCCTTGATGGGGAAGCCAATAGTACATAATCCCCTTAGTAAAAAGAAAAACAAATGCAGATGAATCCATTCCTCAGATTTAGTTTGACACTCTCTGCTCCARCTCTTGACTTTGTCTGGACGAGCCACACAAACTGCACAGCAGCCTCTGGGAAGAGCCTGGCTGTAACACCAGACAGCACGAGCTCTCTAAGGCCCAGGTCCAAAGCACGGAGCTTTCAGCACCTCTCAGCTCCTTTTCCAAGGCCCAATCTTCTCCTACTGCCCCACAGGTCTCCCCTAAATAAAAGATAAAAAATATTTCATAAACAGGTTATGTTGGTACAGCCCCAAGGACCGATGGGGACACTCGACGCACTGTGCCCAAAGTGCAAGGCAAAAACTTTTTGGGAAAGTGCSCCTGGCACACCTGAGGCTCTCTGCACAGCAGCTCCGTGGCAGGACAAGAACCTGCCTGGTGGGAACTGCTCTGCTGTGCTGGGAAGGCACCCGGGGCACCTCCTGGGAACAGAGCTGCTCCCAACACCAGTGATGGACCAGAGCTGTGCTGGGAATGCAGGAGAGCTGCTCCCAACCATCAGTGACCAGTGGGGAATGCTGAGCTGTTCTTCTCCAATCCTCACATTCCTGCCCACCCTGGAAACAGGGCACCATGAGCAGAGACACAGACACCCTGCCCCGTGACAAACCCAGCCCAGAGGGGACAGGCTGCTCTCTGGAACCAGCTGCTGGCTACCCCAAACAGCCTCCATCCACGCTGGAGCAGCAGCAGCACTGCCCATCTGCCTTTGGGAGGCAGCTGGGAGGATACCTGGGATCAGAGCACCCTGCCCAACTCTCACACAGTCTGAAAAAAATAGGGGGGGAAGGGGAATCAATGCCATAATSTGCCATAATCTTATAGGTACACACTCACAGTTAACGCAGCATCTCRCAGCAAGTAAAGGTGCACATCCCTGACTTCATTCTGCTAATCCACGAGCTTTATTTAAGATTAGGATAGATAATTCTCAAATGTCCACAGCCACTTTTAAAAGCAACCAGGTATTGAGCAAACACAGTCATCACCGAGTTTTCTAGGCAGAACTTACAAGTGGGACCGACACACCCTAAAGCAAGCAGGTACTGTCCTCTTTGGCTTCAGGAAAGAAGTGAAAAAAACCCCACTGTTTTAATTAAAAATAAATTTTGATACTTCTGTAACACCTGCAGAAYTCCACTGACACCACCACAGACTTTACAAAAGGGCAACTGAACTGCAACCACTGCCAAGCAGGCAGGTATCTCCTCTGGGTTGTGCTTATTCCCCCCAAAATCCAAGGCYGTTCAAGGTTCTGTATAAATCAGTTTTTTCTTAAAGGAACCACCCCAAAAGACRATTGAAGAAACTGTCTTTCAACAACTTACACAGTGCAGCTCCTACATGTGGGCTGAACACGGCCCTGCCCGAATTTTGTAGAGAACTGCAGTAAAGTCTCACCTCATGCATGGCCCTGCAATGCCCAGGAAAGCTTCAGAAGCAAGAAAAGCTGACACTGCTCTCACCGAGAAGCATTCCACATTTATTAGGCAAACATGACCCTGGGACACCTGCTTCTACAACAGGTATTCAAACCACATCATGTTACCTTACAGAATRGGGGTACATGAACTATCACCATAATAAGCTACTAATGCATAAAACACGGTTATGTTGTTCTTTGAAAGAGGGGTTAACTAACTCAAAAACACACACTTTCTCTYAGGACTCCAGTGCCACAGCACAGCTGCAGAAAAATGCAGGAAATGGTATCCCATCCATGCCAGCCAAACTACTGTAATATTGTATTAAAGAAACCAAAACCCACAATCAAACCAAAAAATGTAACAAAAAACCCACCCATCACTGCCTG
This sequence comes from Mixornis gularis, assembly GCA_003546035.1. Taxonomy (NCBI): domain Eukaryota; kingdom Metazoa; phylum Chordata; class Aves; order Passeriformes; family Timaliidae; genus Mixornis; species Mixornis gularis. The sequence continues at coordinate 205,889 of QVAJ01000302.1, forward strand.
GATTTACTAAGGCTACATCCAAATTAAACATTCCCATTTAAGAGTATCAACACTTGCAATCACCAAAAGAATATTCAGGTGGTTAAGAGGAAAACGCATTTCCTATTTTTGTCTACAACTCAAGAGGCTAAAGACGACCACACAGCCCATACATGAACTAGTAAATATTAACTCCTCAGCATCCCCGGAGCCTTTCTAAAAGCCACTTCACAGGTGCCACCCATGACTCACAAACCACCTCACACATGCACCGGCTCCTCCTGCTGTACCTAAAACTGCCTCTTCACTTGGTGTTAACAGAGAAAGTTTTTATAGGAGCTCAGGGAGTGTAGCAGCATCTCCTGGAAGCACAGTATCGGCTTTTCCTGGGAGCCTCAGAATATTCACCCTCTGGTACCCTGTCAGCACTGACATCACAGCCTCGCACGTCTCAGGCATCACTCATTGACTCATTAACAGAGATACAACCGCCTTTGTCCCACTGCTCTGAAATGTGCCAAAGCCTGCACACAGGCRATTTCAGACACGAGGTATATCATTAAAACTTGCAATCGTAGCACAAATTGAAATACGCAAGCTTGATTTTAAAAATAAGCTTTCAGGCAAGCAGAGCACAAGTATGGCAATTTCTTTTTGTTTACGATTATAACACAGTTCTGAATCATGCGAAAAAATTCCTCAGAAAGGCGGGAATCTTTTGTTCTGCACTGCTTAATTAATTATTTAAAGTGCAATATAGTGAATAAGGCCACCATAAAAGAAAATCAAAACCAAGTMAACTTCAAAGAATATAACGTAAAGGCAAAGCATATTTATCTAGGAAAAAGGAAGGTTTTGCAATGCATCTGAGTAGTGAAGTTGATTGTGTTGCTGAGAAAAAAACGTGATGCAAACGCTAAGGTTTTGGACATAAGACAGAACATAGTAGGAACGGGAAGAACAGTTGGGGAAAAAAAACTCACATAAAAAAAGAAAATGAAAAAAAAAGGAAAAGCTCTCTAAAGCGTTAAACATAAACTTTCAGAATCATGAAACCAAAAAACTTTTTATCAAAAATAGAAAGGTTGAATTGTTTTGATTCGGCCTCTCAGGCTGCTAAAAAACGACAGGGAAGTGTCCCACTCCGTTTTCTAGAACTAGCAAACAAGGAGTAGTTTTTGGTCCTTCGGGGTGGCCCGGCACACAGCCCYCCCCGGGGCCCCCAGCCCGGCGCCAGAGACCAGCCCGGGGTGTGCGGGGAGCACCGGGGGACACCGAGCCCCGAGGGACATCGAGCCCCGCACCGCCTGGGGATGGCACTGCGCCCCGCCACAACCCCTGCACCCCAACAGGGACCCCGGCACGGACCCCGGCACGGACCCCGGCACGGACCTCGGCATGGCCCCAACATGGACCCCTTGTACCCCGGCAAAGACCCCGGCATGGACCCCCTGTACCCCGGCAAAGACCCCGGCATGGACCCCCTGTACCCCGGCAAAGACCCCGGCATGATGCCGGCAGGAACCCCGGCATGGACCCCCTGTACCCCGGCATGGCCCCAGCATGGACCCTTTGTACACCGGCAGGGACCCTGGCAGGGACTCCTGTACCCCGGCAGGGACCCCGGCAGGGACCCCGGCAGGGACCCCGGCAGGGACCCCGGCAGGGACCCCGGCAGGGACCCCCGCATCCCCGGCCGTGCCGCGGGGCCCGGGGCGAACCGGGCCGGGGAACCCCCCCGTGCCCCCCTCCTGGCCGGAGAAGCCCCACCCCGCCGTACCCATCCCCGGGGGTGCCCCGGCCCCGCGTCCCCACGCCGCGGTCTCCCCGCCCCGCCGGCCGGAGCCGCCGCAGCGCCGAGCACCCCCGGCCCCGGCCGGGAGCCGCTCCCTCCCCGGCGGGAACGGGGGGGCAGCGATCCCGGCGGTGCCGCATTGAGCGGCCCCCGCAGCCGTGCCGGGGTGCCGGGCAGCGCCCCGCACGCCCCGCACCGCGGGCGCCGCTCCCTCCCGTGCCCGGGTCCCCCGAGCCGGGGCTGCCCCCGAGCCGTGCCCCCCTCCCGGCCCGGTAAGGTCGGGCTGCCCGCGGTCGGGCCGGGGAACCGGCCGGTTATCGGGGCGGCTGCGCCTGCCTTACCCTTGGAAGCATCTTTCTCTTCTTTGGGCTTGATCACCTTCCCGCTCATAGACCCCAGCTTGGGTGGGAAAATCCCCGGGAGCGTCGCGAATTCCGGCTGGACCCAAAGAAACCTCGGGCGGGGGGCAGCGTGCGTGCCTGTGGGGGATCCTCTACGCCGAAAAGGCAGAAATAACACCAGGAGAAGGGGAGGGGGGGGAAAATGAGGAGCCGGCGAGCTGCCCGCTCCCCGGCGCGGAGCCTCGGAGCCCGGCGGCGCCGCCGCGGTGCCTGCGGGAGCGGAGCGGGGAGCGGGGGGCTCCGGCAGCCGCAGCACCGAGCCCCTGCGCCGCTCACCGTGCCGGAGACAAAAGCGATATTCCCCGTGTCTGCCCGGCCCCCTCCTTCCCCCGCCTCCCCGGCTCTGCCTCCCCTCCCCAGGGCCAGGGAAGCGCAGCTGGTCCTGCAAGTCCCACCGACCGGGGGGAGGAGGGTACCGTGACTTGGGAGGGGTTGTTTGCTCGGGTGTGTTGGGTTTGGGTTTTTCTCTTTTCGCATCCTCCCCTAATAATAATGGGATGGAGCAGCGGAGCTGCAGCCGCGGATAGGAGGAGGAGGAGGAGGACGCGAGTCCCCGTCACTGCAGAAGAGGCGGCAGGTTTACGCTCGCGGCAGCGAGGAGGGCTGGAGGGGGCAGCTCCAGCCCCCCGGCTCCGCGCATCCCCCTCCCCGTCACCCGCACCGCGGCTCCATTAAACGGTACGGGGTACAGCGGGGGCGACGCGCATCCCGCTGCTCTCCGGCGGCGGAACGATGCCCCCCGGCCGCAGCTGGACTGTCCCCCGGCTTGGGGAGCCGCTCCCACCCCCGTACCGCAGGGGCGGCTCTGGGCGCGGGGCCCGGCGCCGCCCGCTCCCAGCCCCGCCGCCTGTTGCTGCCGTCGCGGGAGCGCAGGGCGCCGGCCGGGGGCGCGGGGGGCACAGGGGGGATCGGGTTCCCGCTAACGGGGGACACGGAGGGCAAAGGGGGGATCGGGTTCCCTCAGCAGGGAACACGCAGAGCCCGCGCCGGCTGCCGCCCAGCCCTGCTGCCCTGCCCCGGGGCGTGGGATAACGCCCACCCCTCCCTCCGTCCCCCTGCTCCGTCCCGCTCGGAGAGCAGGAAGGGACCCCCCGAGAGCAGCCAGAGCCCCTCACCTGTGCTACAAAGCGGCGTGTCCCGCCCCCCCTCCTCCCCCTGGCCCCGTTCTCCTCGGCGGGGTAAAACTTCCTCTGCCAGGCCCGCCGTCGGGGGAGGGAGGCAGAAACCCGATGCAGCCCCTYGGAGCCCGGCCCCGCTCGGCGGCGCCCAAAATAAATCGCCGGGAAGGGCGAGCCGTGCAGTGCCCGGGGGAGCCCCTCGGGGCGGCAGCCGGGCTGCTCCTGCCCCCTCTCCCCGGGGCCGGAGGGGCCTGTTTGGGGCGGGGGACACGAGGGATTTCTCCRAGCCCAGCAGGGAGCAGGGCAGGGCTGGCACCCGGGGAAGGCGGTGTGCTCTGCGCCGTGCCCCGCACGCCGTGCCCCGCTCCCCGCCGGGGGTCCCCGGCACTGCAGCAGCCCCGGGGCCGCTATTTTTAGTGGGGCCGAATTCCTGCCCGGCACTCTCCCCTGCTGCGGCCCGGGACAGCTGGGGACAGAGCTGGGGACAGCTCAGCTTTCCGCGGCCAGCGCTCCGGCCCCTCCTGCCCCTGCCTCCGGCAGAACAGCCTCTGAGTAAGTGGGTGATGAAACAGGCGTGGGATAAAGTCTCATTCCCACTGCACACTGGAGATCAAGTGCAGTTAGGGATATTAGGGCTGTTTAAGCTGTGAATCAGGAGCCAGGATGGCAGCTGTGATCCTGGCTCTTGACTGAGTTGGTAGGGGCAGCTTTGCTCTGCAGAGACACAGGATTGCTGGAGAAGTGGTGAAGTCACCATGGCTGGAGGTATTTAAAACCACAGAGATGTGGTGGCACTTAGAGACATAGCTCAGTGGTGAACATGGGAGTGCTGGTTAGAAGTTAGATTTGATGATCTCAGAGGCCTTTCCCAATCAAAATGATCCTAGGATTCAGTAAGCCCTCTGATGATACTAGAGTTGGAGAGTGCTCTCCATGTAAGTCTATTTCACATGAACCTCTTGAGGTGGTTGTTTTTTTAACACATCAGAGACTCTCCAGGGGGTCAGAAACCTGGTCTTTTTCTTTTCTGTTTCTCTCCAAAGAGGGACCACTGAATCCAGAGAGCTGGAAGTGGAATGGGGAGGGAGAGATTCTCTGGTTCAGCTGAGCCAGCACTGTCAGAAGTAGCTGATCAACCCCAGCAAGGAGGTTTCAGCTGTCCAGCTTAGACYTGATTTTCAAAGGCACTTGCAGTGTCTTTGCTGAGAGTCAGTGACTCTGGTCTGGTCTGAGATCTTTCCAACACCAAATGTCACTGATAAATGCTGTGTTAGTGCTGACAGTGAACCTGCCTTACCTGAGCCCATTCCCATCTTTGCCAGGAGACCTGTTCAATTTTGCAGGAGTAGTTATCACATTGACCAAATGAGGCTCATACTCTCAAACTTACTACACTGGAAGGAGACAGCAGCTCAGCAGGTTGTGGAAGAATTGTACCAACTGGTGGGCAGAGGGAGCTTACCCTGCTGTTTTAAAATTAGTTAGTTTTTCCCCTTATTATTTTTTTTCAGAGCTTAGAAGTGTCAGTTAAAACAGTGATAAAACATCGTGTTGTGCATGCAAAATATAAGAGGATTTGCATGAAGGCTTATTGCAATCCAGGTACAGCCTTTAATTTGAAAGCTGCCTTGATGGCTCGAGTATCCTACTGKAGATGGTGTCAGTGGTCAGGATGCTGAAATGTCTTCAGATTCCCTCATCAGTTCCTCGCTTYGAAGTGAGCATCTCTGGATTTTAGGGAAATTACTTCAGGTCTGGCTTTACAACAGAATTTCTTTAACTCACAAGTATTTAAACGTGGATCTGTGCCTCAGTGTCTTGGTACATCACTTCCCAGCTGTAGTAGGGAAAATTGTCACCTCGTTGCTTTCCAGCTCCAACCCTGGAAAGCTGAGAAGCGCTCGGAYGCTGTGGTGACAGAAGTGATACACAACAAGCTGCACAGCAAAGCCAGGCTCAGCCAGAAACCTACCTATACATGGCCCTGACATGGATCCTGTGCCTCTCACTGACGGCCTTCTCTGGGTTTCTGAATGTACAGCAATTTCTGTACCTCCAGATAAATCAGGTACCCAGGGRGAGAAGATTCAGTGAAGTTCAGTACAAAGAAATCTGATGTGGCCRTGTGAATGCTGTGTAGGTGTTCTCTGTCTGCCTGTGTGCCTTGGGAGGGATAAAATTCGAGACAGTCTTTGTTGGGGGGAGCATGATTTGAAGTCAAATGTCAGTAAATTGTTGTAATTACACACCTTTTTTGTGCCCCCCAAGACTGTGATGGAGTCATTGAAACTGAGTGGCAACAAGCCAGGCAGCACAAATGGTTGGAGCATCATCTGTACCCTTGTATGGTTTCTGAGCTCTCCTTCCCAGAGGGACAGATACAATTGCCCCAGGCACAGCAAAGGCTCACAGGCTCGAGTGTGAAGTGAAACACGAGGCTCTTGCAGCAGAGACACAGCAGATCATATCTGGGCTCTCCCAATGCTCCCAGCTCAGGGTGGCTCTCTGGGAGCAGGCACAGCAGAGCTGATGTGCTGCACGGAGCCCTGCCCCAGCTGAGGGTGTTTATTCCCCCAGAAACGCCTCCCAGAAGGTTCTGACTTGGCACAGGCTTGGCAAAGTCAAGTATCGCTTAACAATCTSAAATTGTAAACTGCAAGTGCTTTTATACAGCAAAACTCTTGCTGCCTAATGTGCAGTAGCTGTATGGTCTGTCTATAAAACACACACTCAAGTCATGAACATGCTTTTTCTGCCCTCGTAAAATATCTATAGAGACATCTATCCCATGAGGAATTTTGGAACTCGCACAGATACAGTAGTGACATTGCTCCTCAGTGTACTTTTTCCTTGGTTCTTTGGCTGATTCTCAAGTTGAAATTTTCTCTGTTCTGTAGGCAGGGTTTGTAAAAGCTCCAGATTCTACTCTTATATAGCAGGAATCTTACATTGTACCTTTACAGCTTTGTCATGGTGGCTCCTGGTATGGTCCCAGTTAAATCTCAGTAAAACTCTCCCTACATTCAGGCAGAGCAGGATTAGGCCTTACATTTAAGATTCTAGACATGATAAAGTCTCACTAATACAAGTACTTAATCCTCATTTCAATTTATATTTCAATATTCATGCTGGCATCTAGAGGTATCTTTTCAATGTTGATAAAATAAGTAAGGCACATGTCTGGTTTAGTTGCCACTGTTTTGCAGTGATGTCTGCAAAATCAGCCCAAGGMTATCCATTGCACTTCTCCTTATTTCCTGGCCTACCACTGCTTCAGTTGGAATGCCAGGCCAAATTTCTGTACTACCAGTTGTGTGTTACAATAAAACCCACGAGGATTTACAGGTGAGATAAATACTAAACACAGGGCCAAAGCACAGCCTGTCCTCAAGCAGGCACATCCCTGCTCTAATGGATGTTTCATTTGGCCCCCAAATTATTTTTATCATTCCTATTCCTACGCAGTCTTAAGCACTACACAGATCTTTTTTGGGCAGACAGCTTGCTGTGCACAATCTTCCTCCTTCTGATTGCCAAAACCCAACTGCTGCACGCAAATAGAGTTCCAGCTAATGGATGGTACGGAGATTGCAGTTTAATTTCTCTAAGWAATTCAGTCTGATCAACAGAGACACCCTTAGAAGATCCAAGTGGGAAGGGATAATGATCACACGTGSCTGGGTGCCAGGTCCCACTGCTCCATCACTGCCCTCCTCAGCAGGACAGGGGACAGAAAATATGACCAAAGGGTTGGGATAAAGACAGGGAGAGATCACTCACCAATTACTGCCACAGGCAAAACAATTAATGTCTTAAAGTAAAAACTAAATCTTGAAAATCTACAAAAGAAGCTTCCTGTCTTAAAATTCTGCCCAGATTACCACTAATAGATGCCTGCTTGCCAGCCTGCCCCTGAGATTGCCCCTCTCCTCAAGTYTGATGAATTGCAACTGTTTAAGAGTTCTCCTTCACCCCAGCAGCATCACCCTGACTCCAGAACATTCAGGTGTGCAGTCACCATTTATCACCAGCATGCTGGCACAGAGGAGAAGTGACAGAGGTTTCAGGTGTGCTGCAAYGGGACAGGGCAATTAAGGAGCACCTTTCCCTTTCCCTTCAGTTTGCCCAGCCCTGCCCTGCCCCTGTTTGCACAAATGCACACACACAAAGCAGATGGGGCCGGGTCCTTGCAGAAGGGACAGGTAATTTGTGTCCTCTCCAGGAGAGACACTGGGGACCATAACCAGCTGAAATAAAGCCTTAACTTGATAGCTTTTGTTAGACACCTGCAGACAGAACTGTAACAGGTGGAATGAAAGAAAATGGAGGAAGTTTTTGGTGCTCTAAACTGAATCCAGGTGCCTTGATGTCAAAACAGATTTTTGCCCAGGGCACCTTCTCCAAGGCTGGTAAAAGGTTTGTGACAGTGTAAAGATGAAAGGCCTGTGAGTGGTTCTTGTGCTGTCCAAAGGACAGTCTCGGGGTGAAGGTTGTCCCACATCCCTCATGAACATAACAACAAGAAGTACAAAGTCACTGCTTTTCACTGTGCAAGCAAAGTGCCCTGCCTCACACAGCCCTTCATTCTGTGCCTACAGCTTTCCCCTCACAACTCCTCCTTCCACTTGGTCAAGTCCTAAAACTTAAAGGGTTTTGAAGTGGAGCTGAAGCAGGAACTTTGATGTTTGACTGCACTGAGCTGCAGACTGGCAGTGGCAGCTGATCTGCTCCATCCTCTGTGGAGCTGAGAGAAAACAGCATTTGAGAGGCTGGGGAGGCAGAATGGGCATCASACCAATCCTGGGCCTGAGATTCAGAATCATACTGAGGCCATCCTGAAGTCCCAGTGCAAAGGGAAGCCTGGCGCAGAAACCTTTGGGCACATCAGTAATGGGCAGGCAAAGGACAGCAAGGAGCATTTCACGACTGAGCCTTCCCTGGAGTCACACTTGAATTTAAGAAAGGTAACGGAACAACAGCAGGGAAAAGGACATACAGCAGTATTTGAAAGGAAGCTTGCCCAGCAGAGCTCTAACATTATTAGAAGTTTGCATACACAATGGTGGCATAGCACATTTTCATGTCTGACATTTTCCTTAAGTGTTGTAAAGATTAATCAGTGTTTGATTTTTACGAGCCTGAGAGACAGAGAGGGGAATGTGATAGCTTTTCAGGCTATTTCTGGACTCAAGATGATCTAAAAAACCTAGTTATGCTTTAAGTTCAGAGTGGTTCCTTAAAGGAAAAACAGAAAGACATTAGTTTAGTTCAAGAAACTCATCTTAAAAGAAAGTTCTAAGTGTTGCAAGAAGCTTACAGTGTGTAAGACAAGATATATTCTGCTAATTTGAACATGCTCTTTCACACCAAGCAGCACTAGAATTGTGCAGCCAAAAAATAAGCTTCTTCCTCTGACATGAGCCTATTACCTCTACTACTTTTGTTCTTTTCCTCCACGGAATTGTCTCCTCCTTTAAAGCTCTGTGCAGTTCAACCCATTGCCTCGATTCTTTTTAACTTGCAGCAATTTTAAGCAGCAGCTGATGGACTTTTTTTCTGTCATTTTCTTCCCTCAGACATGATCTAGGTTCAGCCCTCACCCAGGATCAGAAGATGAAGCTCACCTGTATGACACTGAGCACTTCTGCACCATTTCTCCTGTTTCCTGGGGTCATGGCACTCTGGCCATGTCAGTGTGCCCCAGGCTTCCCGTTCATTTCCAGCTGAGCTGAACTTGCAGCTACCTCATAAACCTCTCACGTCTTATTCAGATGGCAGCTGGTGTTTCTGATGTGTCAACCAAGTTTTGATCTCAGTGACATGCACGGTGCCATGTGTGAGCAGGGGCAGAGAAATGAGAAATACTTTTCCCTTTTGTTTTTATAGAATTGTAAGAATCCTCCTGACCCACMAAATTCCCAGAGCACAAAGGGCTGGCTGTAGCAGTGGTCTAGCAGCTAGCCTGAGCTTGGAGAAAAGCAGAGCGTTAGCTCTGAAAATCAAGTGTCTCGTGACTGGGTAATTTTTTTTTTTTTTTAACAAAGCAGACTTCAGGTGAGTTGGGGGATTTGGATTTGTTCAAGGCAGAGCTTGCAGCTGCAGCCTTTCTCCTTTAGACCAGAATCAAGTGCAGGTCCTTGCCTTGCCAGCCCAGGAGGATTCTGCCTGCTCCTCCCTTGTAGAGAACCACAAACACTTCAGGAGATTTACCCTGTTCAAAGGACTGTACTTGGAGGTCAGAGTTTAGAAAGGGAAAGGATTTTACACAGGTTTGTGTGTGTTTAAAAATCTGTTTCTAAAGCTCCATATGAACTGTGTTGATAAAATTGAACTTTTTTTGATGTTTTCGACTTGYCTCATTTCAAAGCAGTAGCCAAACAGTGCGTTCAGGTCAGAGATGCTGTAACCTGTGTGCACCAACATTTGTCATTTTGTGAGAGGCAGAACAGCACCTGGGCTCAGTGCTGGAGACTACAAATAGGTGACACCATGTCATGCCATCCTTCACTGGCCTTTCCCTGAAACATTGCCAGACACCACCTTGGATCACCACTAAAACTGCCTTCAGCTTTGGCTCCCTGTTCCCCAGTTCTCTCCTCCAAAACTGTCCCTAGGTGTTCATACTTTTTGATTTCTGGTAGCACTATGATAGCTGCAGATGCATTATTTATAGCCCCAGGATCTGGGTCTCTGTGCCAGAGTGGTCCCTTTGCTATCGCTGTTTTGTATCCCGTTTTGCTTTTCCTGTAGGGAATATGCCAGCAGGGATGGGGCTGAAATCCTGCTGGATCAGGAGCAGAGATGAATGCTGCTCTGTTTGTAAACACTTCAAGGCTAAAATTAGCAGGAGTCAGAAGAATCATTTATGAACTTCAAGCTCCCCCAGCCATCCTGAGGAACGTCTCAGGCCACGTGTGCCAGGTTTAAATAGTGCCCAGTGTCACTGTCCTGCCAGCTGCCACTCCTTGTGCCCTGCCCCTGTCACTAGATGGACACAAAAAACYACACAAGTTTATTTGGGTTTAAACAGGGTTTGGACTTTGACCAGCGATTGGGGAACAAGGTTAACACCTCTCCAACCCCACTGGTCAAACCAGAAGTCCATCAATTTGTCCTTCCCCCTGGAAAGGAATGCATTATTTACAAAACATCACTCTTTGTTTATCTTACAATTCATGAGAAACTCCCGTACAGAAATGTAAATTATCAGAAGGCTGACCCCTGGGCCTGGCAGCACCACCAGCAATGGTCAAGCACATTTTGAACTGCAGGGACTCTCCAGGGCCTCCATAAGGCTTGGCAGAGACTGGGAGAGAAGCCTTGGTCAGCTGRAATGTTGTCCAGGCAATGAGGAGGGGTTTGGGGTCTGGTTAAATATGGGAAGGCCAGGAAACCCTCACAGTGTGAGCATCTCTAAGCAGCCTTGTGCTGTGCAGTTTCAGGCTTGAGGGAAAACTGAGCCACACTGGGTGCAGCAGACAAGGAACACTAACTGGGGTGCATAAGCCCCATGTGTCCTTTCCTTCAGCAGGTACAGGCAGCAGAGTATAAAAACAGCCTTGGCTGTGTCTGCAGGAAAACACAACTGTGGTAGGGCACCCCACRCCCCCAGCAGGTGTTTTCAAATAGGGAAAGASTTTCAGTGCACCTGTAGACATTTTYGGAAGTTTAACTAGAAAGTTCTGTGCTTTCTCATTATAATATAATTCTTGCCCCTAATTCTCAGGGCCAAGAAATAAACACCTATTGGACCTTGTCACCGTTCTTCAAACCCTGTATCCCTCCCTATTGGCAGCAGGCCAGGTTGTCCCTCCTAAAACATTCAGTATTTAGAAAGGTGCACAAAGGAGCTAGAGGGCTTTTTGGAGTGTTTCTAGCAGGGTGTCAGAGGTTTTCTCAGACACCTGTGAGTGGCTTTTCTTTTGTTTTCTGTAACGTTTGTTATTTTTCASTTATTAAACCCTTTACTTTACAAAACACCTCTGAAGAGCAGTCTTGCCAAAATTATTTTAAGCCCATCTGCAAGGGCTGGACCCTCAGAGATTGATACATTTACAGGTGGTTCATGACACTCTGGCYACATGTTAACCTGYATCACACAACCAGGGAGGAGCAGTACTGTGCTCAATGTGTTCAACACCATCCATGCTCCCCAGGAGAGGCCACCACCCAGGTGCCAAACAACCTGAATGTATCATGGCAACTAAACTCGAGTCTCTGCAGACCCTGAGGCAGCAGCTTGGCCTCTCCAGTCCTCCAGACACACACAGCTCTGGCTCTGTTGACCCCTCACTAATGGGGATGTGGGATCACCTGGGTTGGTGACAGGTGTGCCACCAATGCCTTGGGCAGGCACACACTGGCAGCAGGACACGGTGGGTGAGGCTGATGTGCCTGGCACCACTCCAGGTGAGTATGGCAAGTGCCCAGCACCCCCAGCTCACCAAACCCCACAGACCCTGTCAGTCTAGCTTTCACACAAGCCCAGAGCTCCTATACTTGGAAACCACCAGCAACTCCTTAAAAGAAGCAGTAAGAGTCAGTGTGGCACAAGGCACTTTTGGAAGAGCCACATCCTTTCCATTTGAAGTGTGGTGCTTGTCAACATTTCCATTCCTCTGCCCTTGGCAGAACACGCACATGTGCACCGTGTCATGTCCACAAAATACTCAGCTGCAATTTATGTCCCCAACACTCTTTCCTGTATGCAGAATATCCCATCCATTTAAATAGGAGGATTATAGGAGTAGGAGGAAGCTTAGCACAAACAATAGCTGTGATCAGGCCCTGTGTGCACGAGTGATTTGTGGGAAGTGTGAGACGTATCAAAGATGGCAGGTGCTGCTCTGCTCCAAAGCTATTTATACTCGTGGAGTCACTCACAAACACTTCTTGCTCTAGAATGCTTGTAGGATTCCTTTCAAAGGGAGAGGAGACGTGTGGACTATGAAAGCATGGGCCAAGTCTGTAATTTTAAAGATAACAGAATTAAGTATTGCATAAAAATCCACTATAGTACACAGAGAGGAGTGGCCTGACGTGAGCAGTTTCAAAGTAGGGAATCACGACAAACAAGGAGCTACATGATGGGGAGGAAGACACAAAAGGAGTGGAGGGGGAACAAAACATTTTTGTCTTGGAAAGTACAAACCCTAGAGATCCAGACTCTGACAGGATTTTGTCTTTTACATTTTTAACAAAGGACTCCCTGCCTCCCACAAGAAGTAAATACATTTGGTAAACAAGGCTTGGCTGCTTCCTTCTGAGGGTTGAGTGATGACCATGCCCAGCAGATGCATTTGGGGGTTTTGGCCCCAAGGTGGGACCCTGGGGCTCCAGAGGGAGCTGGGAGCACTCCTTGGGCAGCATGCTGGCCATGGGGCATGGCCCAGGCTGCAGCCACAGCCAYCCTGCACAGGAAACTGCTCTCACACTCCCCAAACCTCCACAGCACCCCGGCACAGCATGAAGGCTTTGAATTCAACTGGAAATAAAAGCTGAAAACCACAGAGCACAGGCCAATGTCAGACCCATTCCCAGCACTCTCAGCTGATGTGAGACGTTGTAAAGCCCAGGATTAATCCCCTACATGCTCTCCTTGAACTGGGGAGGAGCAGAGATGCCACCACAGTCTGAACCCTGCAGCATCCACCCTGTGAGCACGCAGGGAGCTGCAGCCCGGGTGCCCTTTCAGAGATAACACCCCCAGCACTGTCATCCTGGCTCGTGTGCCTCTGGGAGGGGGGGTTTGCAGAACTGCTATTTCTGACTCAGAATCCCAGTGGTGAGCGTGTGTGTGACGAAAGTTGCACCCACGTTATTTACATCTCAGCTCAGAGGCACGCACAAAGGTTAGAGAAAGCAAGTCGTGTTGAATGTCATCTATTTTTTTGTAGTTTTCATCCTAAGCCTTTTAGCCTGAATGAGAACCTCTGTGCTAAAGCTGGTAAATTCACCAAAAATCATCCTCCTCGTGTTTTGTTATTACAGCCATGTAGCTTTCAATTGCTCCTCAGACACGGTTCTTGTAGGCACCAATTGCATCACTACCAATTATTTTTCTTGAAGTACCAAGAATCACTGTCACTGTGTCGTAACTAAGGCATTAATACAACTCTCAGAAGTGATTTAGGGAAATAAAGCAGATCTGATTCTCAAGCATCTGCTTTAAAGCAAACTACCTCAAGTCATTAATCATAAAAGTTTCTAATTTCAGAAATGAGTTAACTGAACATTAATGAGACAAACAGCTTTTAAAAGCTGCCACCATGAGACTGTCTGAATTAAACTGGGAGAGTGCTGTAAAAGGACTGATTTCATTACCAGTCCCAGGAAGTGCCCTGCCAGCAGCAGCCTGGGGAATCTAAAACATCTCCAAATTCCTTTCAGAAGTTCTACTTCTTTATGGTCTCTTCCTGACCAATATTTCTGTGGTTATTGACCTTAGGACACCACTGTGGTCAGTGCACCCATTACCAACCAAAGCAGGCCCTGTAAAGCAGAAAGCCCAAAGCACCAGTGATGTGCAGGGACAGATGCTSTGTCCTGGGAGCAATCCAGCCTTGYCAAACCTGCAGAGGGATTGGGATCAGCAATCCAAGTGACTTCATCCCTCTGTATTCAAAGGAATTTAACAAGAAGCTGTTTAAGAATCTTTTTACTGCGTTAATCAGTACAATGTAGTGTCATATTTGGGTTTTTTTTCATTAAAAGATAATTAAGGGAAACAGCAGCAGCCAATAACTTGAAAAAAGGGAATTGAATCAATGGAAAACTCCCTTCCTGGAGCAAAAAGTTAGATACGCCTGTATTTACTGACGCCTAGTGTGGCAAGACAATGCTTCCCAAGAAACAATTCGACTGCTATTCCTGACAGTGAAGTACTAAGAACAATTTCCATTACGAATATCGAGAAGAGCTACTTCTTCCTGAAGGAGGGATGAACTGAGAGCTCTTGACTAATGACTTGTGATTCATTTCCTCAGCACCTCCAGTGATGAAGTGCTGTTGTGGTCTCTTCCGTGAGTGAAGCACCTACTCCCTCATCTCCAGGGCTGTGCCCAGTGCACAATCCCAGGTTTTTCCCTTTCCTTATTTAGTCAGAGCTTAAAAATGCCATCACACTATATGGGTAGTGTCACCCTAAGTTTTCTTGCTTTTGAGTGTTTGTAACTTTGTACTGCAGATTCTCACACAGCTTCATGTAAACAATGTGTATTTTTAGAATGTTTACATATTTCTCCTSTGGGAGGAGAAATGTGATTGATGGTGATGTCCACCATCCAGGTTAAAGAGGTGGTGACCTGTGTAGTCAATCTCTTGACCTTTGTACATATGTATATAGAGTCAGATTTTGAATTAAAAAAAAGGAAGTTTCCCTGAACCTCTACTGTGCCTGCTTCGTCCTTTGTGACCCTGTCCGTGCCTTCAGGGTAGCTTTGAAAAACAAAGAAAAACAGGTTCTTTCTACAAGAAATATTTGCCCTCCARACTCACTGTTTCAGCTGTACTGGGGATTCAGGATGTTCATCAAGGACATTGGACCAGCACCCACCAGCAAGAAATCCTCCAAATTTAACACAGAGGCACATGAGTGAGTGAGGAAAGGTGGTATTTTGTGTGAGGAATGGTTTCATCTGAATAAAATGGGAAGACAGTAACTAACAGGATGTGGAGCTTTAGTGTTATACAGTAAAGAAGTATAGGATGTGGAAAATATAAAAGCTAAAATCCTAAAAGCACCACTAGAACAAGCAGGGCTGGACCYGCGCTGGGCCTAAACCATATAAGGATTTCAGTTTTAACAAAACATCATGTCTACAGCAAGAAAATGCTCTAGAAGGACCATGCAGGTGCCCAGGAGATGCTGAACAGGTCAGAACAGCATGGTCTTTGTTCCCAGATAGCACAAGCATTCAGGCCCGAGGTCTGGCCCATCTCAGCATCCTCCCCATGTTCTATTAATGATGCCTTTGTCACTACAGGTTAAACAGCAGTGGATCAACTCTCATAAAAGCCTCCTCTCTGTTCCCTTCACCCCTTCCCTTCCACCAGTAGTACATTAGCCAGTTGCAAATGCAGYCTGGTGTGTGCTGGGCAGCAGATCCAGGCCCCAAGGATGCTGTCTGAGCCTGGGGAGGCTCCTGCCCGTGGAGCAGAGTCCCTTGGCCCAGGAGAACACACAGAGTTTGGCAGCTGCACAGCCCTGAGTGCTCTTTGTTAGCTGCTCTTCAAGGGTTGGCTTTTGTRAAATATTAATTATGATTCTGCAAGTTCCCAAATGTCCTTTCAACCACAATTCAAGCTGAAGATATGAGATTTGTTGCAGAATGATGCAGCAAATAGGAAAAGGAGTAAAGGTCTTCCTCTTGTCCCATGCATGGCTGTGTTTCCTTTGATCAGCCCCGTTTTGTTGGGCTGCAGAGACAAACCCACTTCTTGCATAAACTGGCAGGGGTTTGTGGCAGGCACCCTGCTCCTCCCTCAGCACAGGACACCTTGGTCTGCTCAACGCTGAGGGTGTGAAAGTCTCCCTAGTCTGAGATGTTCATAGCTTTACACCCACTGATTCCTGCTGCCAGCAGGAAAATCCCAGTTATACCCACGAGGGGAAGAGCACGCACAGAGAGGGGGAAAGGTGTTGGGTGCTCCTSTGCTAGCTGGGGGAGAGGAGGAAGGAGCTGCCTGTTCTCTCTCCTCCATCTGATCTGCTGGAGCTCAGCAGCCACAATTAGCTCTAGATTAGGGTTTTTAATGGGCTAACCTGCCATGTAGGCTGGACTCGACTTTCAGGTACCCTAATCACGGAGATGAAAGGGGTTTTTTTGTCCATCTGTGTCTAAGGGGGTTTTGGATCCATTAGCAATTATGATAATGGATCTCTTTCCAGAGAATTAATTGCTCCTTTGCCCAAATCATAGGCAAGTTTGCTGTAAAAATTAATTACTTGGCATATACAATATGCTTAACAGTCAAGTAATAAGCTAATTTTCAGAGAATCCACTGAGGGCCCCCCAGTCTCCCAGCTTCTCAGAGAASTTTCAGAATATCCAGTGAGAAGTCAGTTAGTTGTTGTTGTCCTGCAATTCCTTTCCCATGATATTTGACAGCCCCAAAACACCTGACYTGGCACTTGACAGCTCAAGACCCAGCAAGCAGCCCAGGAAAGTACAGGAGTGTTCAAATAAACCACATGTGCCAAACAGCCATCCCAGTCAAACAACTCCCTCCTCCCAAAAATGCTGATGCTTTCCCAGGTGGCRGCATGCAATGTGTCTGAAAATGGATGAGGATTTTGCCAATAAGCAGAGGAGGATCAGAATGGGCAAAGCTCACTGCTCTCCTTTCTCCTGCCCATCCTGCTGCCGGGAGGATTCACTCTCCCACCCCTGGGAATGAAGGGGGCAGCTGTGCTGGCAGAGGATTGATTGCCCAGCTCCAGAGCCCCTCACATCCCTCTCTGGTCCACGGGTTTGGTGTTGCCTCTCCCCACATCCCAGGGGAGCACCCACCACCACAGAGCAGTGCTCCAGGACAGAGGGATCACTCAGGATGCCCTGAGCTCCCACCATCACCTCATCCATGGTAATCTCTGCTCTCTGCCCAGGTAGGGGTTTGTGGCACCTGGAGCCAGACAATGTTTTGCAACCTCTGCTGTTTTCACCAAATTGTTCAACAGCAAAGGACAGCAGGTTCACAACAAGAAATTTCTCCTTAGGAAAGCAGACTGAAAATTTGCATGGAATGTTTGCAAGCAACCTAATTAGCTCTCCTGAACAACCTGCCACCCATCAGGTAGCCCACAGTGACTGATGCTGTGTGCTTCTCTTGCCTGCTCCAAAAGCAGAGTGAAATAGTTTTCCTTATTTTCACACAAAGATGTTGGTTTTGACCAAGATCCGAATCCTTTTGCTGAATGCTACAATAAGCCAAATGCTTTCTGTGCATGCCTGATCACAGCATAGTTAATCTACTCAGGTTTGTAAGGTGACCACTTTAAAAGAAGGGGGATGCTTGGCTGTTTTTTGGCAGTGTTTAGTGCAGCTATCTGCAGCCCCTGCAAATTTCTTTCCGTAGCTTAAATATTAAAGGTCTTTTTATAGCCCTCACGAACATATGTAGCCCTTTGCAGGAACCCCATACAAACAGATGCAATTCCATAGCAGAGCTGACCCGGGTGTAGATGCAAATGAAAGGAGACAGGCTGGCAGAGGCGAGGCTGGCAGGGAGCAGGGCAGCAAGGACAGAGCCTCCCGGGGCAGCTGGCCCAGCACAGCTCCCCAGAGCCACCACAGGGCTTGGCAGGCTCTGTTCCTGCTCATTTCAGGAGAGCTGAGCAGCCAGATCCCCAAATACCAGGGAACTTCAGGCTGGTGGTGGCAGTGGCACAGGGGCTGCATCCAGAACTCCTGCCCCAAGGATGGAAATTCTTCTGCACAGCGGGGTCAGTGCTCAGCCCCCGTGGGTATCAAAGGGAACAGCCCTAAAACAATGCAAAGCGTATTTGGAGGGGAAAAAATAAAGCCAATAAACCCCCACCCCCAAAACAGAAAAATAGCACCTGTCTGTTAGTAAAAATTACAATTTTAACATAAAACTTCTTTTTGCTGATGGGTTTTGTGACTACTTTGCCAGATRCAGCTGTTTTTTAGCAATAAGACGATCCACAACAAATCAACAGCCAATCTAAATGTCTAAATGTTAATCTAACCTCCCTTTAGGAAATTAATCTGTTTTAAAAGTACAGAACAGTCCCGGCCCAGTTATTTTCTTAACCTTCTCGGTGCCCTTGAGTGTGCACAATTCCTACAAGGAAACAGCATTTTCAATTTCTTGTGGACATATGTTATACAACCTCACAGAAGAATGCTGGAAATGATCATCTATGAAGAGCATGGGGTTTCCATCTGGCACCGTTTTGATTTGAGACTGACAAAAATATCTACCAGAACTGCACAGAAAACACTGAGATTGCTAATGGCCCAAATGGTATCTTCTGGGGAAGAAGGGGGGAYGAAAAAGAATAAAGATAATGAAAATCAGACAATCTGCCAAGAGGCATTTTAAATAGAAGAAGGGACRTCTATGGCCTGGGTTGTGTCTCTTTTCCCCCTGTAGCACTGTGAGTGCACTGGCTCCTGCTGCAGGGAGCCACACAAATCTTTCCCCCAGCTTTTATTCACAGGAGGTAGGGAAATCACAATTGCCAAAGGAAGACAGGTCAGGATTAAAAGCAAGAAATATGTTGGTTTGGCCCCAGGAATTTCAGTAGCAAAGAACCCCRTCAGAAACATTCAGTTCTGCTTTGGCTCATGCCAAATGCAATTGAARTTTTCATCCGTTTGAAACAAAACCATAAATAGTATTAGTTTAATAGAGAATTAAAGTAATAATAAAAAAGGCAGGGAAAGAGAGATCACATGGGAAATTACCATATGGTGTTACTACCCAGAGATAACTGCTTGAAGTGGATCCTGACTSCAGAACAACTGAAAACAAATCAATGTGGCCATACACCTCTTAACCCTCACAGGAGAAGGTTTTACAACTCTGTGGTTCAAGACAGGGAAGGAATTTTAGAGAAGTTTTCACAGCACTCTGCCCCTTGCTCTTGTCCAGCCAAATGCAGTTTTATGTGCCAGGAAATTGATTAATGGGCTAAACATCTCTYGTAACAGAAAAAAAAATCTGCAAAAAATAACTTCTTGCAGTGAAAGCCAGTGTGTGGGCTGCACCATCGAGCTTTTACAGACTTCTGAACATCAGTCCAGGATGCTGCCTGTGCCACTCTTGGGGCATTTGCTCCATGCTCACACGCAGCAGTGAGAGCAGGCAGTGCCCTGGTCCGAGCTCTGYGTGTGCCCTGCAGCATCTCCCCTCCCTCACACACCCCAGGTGCCCTGTTTCCTGCTCAGGGGCCCAGCACAGGACATTCAGTGCYCTCCCAGCAGCTGGAAACAAGGCAAATTCCTCACGGGAGGTGCTGCCTAGGCTCCCTGCTCTGCCATCCTGTCCCCTCCCAGCTATGGGGATCCAGCTGTGCTACCCTGCCAAGGCTGCCCATCATCCTCTCCCTGTCCCCAGACAGACCTGCCTGCTCTCTTGCCATGCACACATTTCTGGTTTTGGGGAACATGARACATACACTGCAAGCCAGAACAAATCCCTTTAGTATCCTTTCCTTCAGCAGTATTTCTAGGAATGGCACCGAGATGTGTTTGAGGGGTTTTCTCTGCTGCTGTTTCCAACACAGACCCACCCAGGACCTTTGGCTGTGCCACAGCTGGGCAGTGGGTCAGTATCTCACTGGCACAGGGGGTAAAACCTCGAGAGAGCTGAGCTGGAAACAGCTTTATAACTTCCCAGCACTGTTCTCAGAGCCTCAGCTGCTCTGCCTCGGAAAAGATATCTCCCAGACTGCAGGTGTTGCTTCAGAACATCCACAGAAATGTAGACAAGCTTTAAGTATTATGTTTAAAGGAAATATTCAGCTGTTAAATGCCTCAGCTGTCTACCTCTCTGCAGAGAAGGATGCAAATTTCTGAGTCTAGGCAGTTTCCAAAAAAAGGCAAATTTCTGTCTGGCGCTGTTACTGTCGAGATCTAAGGAATATTTCTCTTTCTCTGAGATCCGATAAACTCAATCCTGGAGAGAATTTAATCTTAAACTAATTTTTCTTTTGGGTCAGCTTGACAGACCCTGCACCTCTACCTTTCAGCCACCTAGAAATTCTTACTTGTAGACATATCCCTGTCACAGAAATGTGGGACAAGCTGTAAATCAGGCATGGCACTGGAGGTGATGGGGCCTTGCTTTCCATAACACTGGATAAAAAAGCTGTAGCCAAGAAGAACAGCCCTGCAGGGGTGTGGGTACCACTGTCATACATCAGTGTGGAAGGGGGAACCAAAAAGGCAGGACCCAGAGCAGTCTGGTGCCAATTCTGGCACCAGAGCACCCACAGCTCTGYTGCCCAGCACATCCTCTGTCGGCCTGTGCCATTTCCTTTTGCTGTACAGCTGTGGCAATAAAAGCAAGCAATTCCTTCTTCATCATGTGCAGTTCCTGATTTTATAGAGCTACAGGTTATATTTATATAGACTAAATGTTGATAGATCCTATACATCTCCCCATGGTTCCTCAAGGAGAACAAATCCCTTTGAGATCTCTGAACAAATACGTTTTAGAACCAAAGTCGTGAGGCTGCACAGACCATGCATGGCACGTTATCAAGGTAAAATCTTACAGGAAAAAATCCTCCAAACTSTGTGAAAACAAACTTCTTAATTGGTGAAAACCACAGTTGGGAAACATCCCAGGCAGCTGTTCTTCAGCTATCTGGAGCCCTGCCAAATCTTATATGTGTATCAGCTTTGAGCTGAGAACAAGTGTGATGAATTCCTGCCAAGAGGGTAATGGTTTTGAGTTATAAACACCTAAAAATAGTCACATGTAATGAAACTGCCCCCTCAGCCATAACTGCTATGAGGGTACAATGCACCACGTCCCCCCAAAGCTGGTGGGGTCCTGCATCCCACCGAGCCAGGGCATCCCTGGCACTCCTCTCACCTGTGCTCACCAGGCTGGAAACCACCCCAGGGCAGGGTCCCACTGCAGCCAGGCCCAGCAGGGCCAGGGGCCACAGCCAGGGCAGCAGCATTTGCAGCACCAGCTCCACTGGGATGGCACGGGATGATCATTTCTAAACACTACCCTTTTGGCGCACACAGAAAGCTCAGTCCTAATCTCATAACATTTGCAAGGAAATCTTTTTAATCAGTAATGAAAGCCAAACATTATCCAGCCTTTATTGACCTGCAATAACAGAACACTGCTGCTACATTTCCCCTGTGCCTCTGCACAGGTTCATTTGACTCGATCTGTGGTTGGTGTTTATTCTTAGCTCACAAAGCTCAAAGAGTTTATATTATTGATTTGCTGTATTTCAGGTTCAATCCCTTGGCGCCCCTCTCCTTGAACGAATTAAGTCAGAAAGAGTTAACACCTTTACTTCCAAGACACAGACACGATGGGGGTTTATACAGCCCCCACACCACCCTGCCAGTGCTCAGCACATTAACTGGGAAGTGCCAGACRCTGCAGCAATATCGATGTTTGCAACAAAAGTATTCACAAATGGGAGCTTGCTCCMGGCAAAGGAAAAAGTGATGAGTTCRGGAGAGTGAAAAGGCACAGCAGAGAAATGCACCAGGCTGGGGATAGCCCCTCCCTCACTGATGGCCACACACGGGGTTATCAGCCTGTGTCCAGGGCAGCCCCTGCAGCACCACACCGAGGTCCTGGTTTACAGAGCCTTTTTCTCTCCACCTCTTTATTTCATGTACACTTGGCCCACAGGTTGGGAGCACCTGGGGGCAGGGGCTGTCACTTTATCYGGTGGTTCCATGGCATTTACTCACCACCCCTCAGTGCAAGAGCTAAAGAGCATCATCTGAAGGCARCAATAGGAAGTTCAAAGCCAAGAAAACCCAGCAGTGTAGTGTGCAGTCACCACTCTCCTGAGAGCTCGTGGCACAAGYATTTCCCTTGGGAAATCTGCACTGGGTGAGCCTTTTCAAGAGCATCCACCTCCTCCTCAGAAGTGGCTTTACCCAGTGTTTATTTTCAGATTAGAGGAACCCAAAGCCACAGTAAATGCTGTACGATTTCCACATTATTTTTCTCTCAATATGTTGCTGTATCCCTGAGGACATAATGAGAGGAGCTTCAAGAAGATTTAGTAAGTGGCACAGAGAGGGTAGGAGCAGACTGGACCACTTCCTCATCTGGAAAAGCTGTGGAACAATTTTCCCAGTTATGTCAGCTGCATGAAAATGTTATTTCTCTCACTCCTTGGAGCATCAAGCCCCAGGTTGGGGCAGGGCTGACTGTTGCAGCCACAGCAGCACCTGAAAACTGCACAGATCAGAGCAAGCTGGGAGAGCACATACAGAGATGCCACAACTGTCTTTATTTTCCCTTCCTTGGGAGTTTTCCAATGAATTTGAGCTAAAAACTTGCCTTACTGAGTTTGACTACACCTGTAACAGCCACTGCTGTGCACCCTGGGCAGCACTGACCGTCCCACCCCCTGGAYCCCAGCACCAGGGCTCCATGCCAAAGCCCCCCCTGTAATCAGACATCCTGTAGCCTTTCAAGGGCATTCCGGTGTAAAAATGTTTAAATAAATAAATAATAAAAATATTTCCTTAACAAGAAAATACAGCTGGAAAAGCAAACTATTGTACTAAAATATGGAGGCCAGGAATAGAAGAAAAGCTGGCTAGTGTGCAGCCAGGAGAACCTGGCTTCAATAGCAGGAATCTTGAAATAACTATTCCAATGGCTCATGTACCACTGATGGTAGCCATTAACCCTTTTTTCCATGCAAAAAGCTTAAGCAGAGTGCCTGGGTGTCTGCTGGCTCCATAATCAGGGTGTCACCCCTCTCTGCCAGGTGCCCTGGGGCATTTCAGGTCGGGCTCAGCCCTTTTCAATTTCTTACAGTCAAGAGAGGCTGTGTGCAAACATGAATAACCAGCCTCTGCATTAATGCAGTTGCCTAGGTAAGGGTTTTTCAGAAAGGTTTGTGCTGGGGCTGCGTGCCCAGCCACAGCAAATTTATAGTGACCACAGCGTGACAGAGCACTAAAATATTAAAGCCTTTGTATTGTGATTGTACTTGGGGATTGCTCCGCTGGCTCTGAAAAGTAGCTGTGACTCCATAAATAGTAAGTACTTTATAATTTCTTGCCTGCTTTAAACACACTGCTGTATTTTGGTCATGATTCAGAGTAAATCAAATTCCATGTGAGGTATGGTAGAAATGTTGTGTGCACCAGAGGTGCGCCCTGAGCTCGTATAAATCAGCAGAGCTCCTCTGATATCTGAGGAAAGGATGCCAGTTTCTGCCAGCTGCAGGTCTGCAGGGCACTGTCAGTGTCACTTGTGCAAGACTGAGATACAAATAAGTGAACATCAAACAACAAAATATTCACTGTGACCCTCACTGTCCTGAGATCCACTCAAAGCAGCTCTGTGAAACTGCTGTGACATCATTCACTCCTATAAAAATATTAGAAGTGTTTTTTACAGCTACTTAATATCTGCCATAAATCTCCATGCTATGTAACAGTACATTTTGTTTAGGAATATTACCTGGAAATTAGAAACCCAGTGAGCCATTGATTTTTAAAATGCCACGGGTCCAGAATTTCTTCACAACAGGATGCAAATAAACTCAAAGTAAATTAGTGCTTACCAGAGGGGAAAAGAGAACAGGATCTATATCCTAGGTAACATTAAAAAACAAAAGATTAATGAAACCCTCACTTGAAAACTCTAATGGCCAAGGAACTAAAAAATGTACCCGTAAAAGGTGATATTAATTGAGGAGCTGTGGGGAAATGCACAGCTGGTACAGCACAGATCTATTTCCCTGCTCTCTGCAGCACCAGAGCTTGCTGTGCACACGCTGTGTTTCYGTGAGCTGGGTTAGAGCTGTCCTTTCAATGCACAGTTCCTCATGTCTCGGGTCAGAGGAGACACTAACTCACCCTGCCTGGCATTCCACACAGCACAGTTCTGCATCCCACACATCCACCTCCCCCTTCCACCCAGCACCCTGACATGGGCWATGGTGTTTTGTCTTGGCCTCAGACAAAAGTTCTTGTGCTGAGACAGAGCATGGCTGTGTTTCCTCTGACGATGACTATACTCTGTCTCAGAACAAGTGCAAACACTTCTGTGTAGCTGCTTTCAAAGGACCCTGAGGCACCAGAAAGGTAGAGGCAAAGATTCCTGTTATCCCATTTTCCTGAGTCCTGGTTTTCAAATAAGCTCTGCTGGTGGCATTGAAGCATCCAAGTCTGTTTCTGCTCTCACAGGAGAGTGCAACAGGCACAGACACCACACAGGTTCCACAGACAGCACACTGACACGTCCTGAAAGGGTTAAAGCATCACCGTGGGAGAGCAGGCTGCAGTGCTAAAAATAGAAAACTGTCAAAAAATAAAAAAAAAGGAGAAAAGAAAAAACCCCCTTCAACTCATCTTAAATAAATCCATTTATTCCAGGGTTTCATAGAAACCATATAGCTGAAATTGCTACAGGATAATTCCTTATAAGCCTTATAAGAAATGTTGCTGTCCCAGAGTCCCAGTACAAATCCTGGCAAGAGTATTGGAGATAACAGATTGGATGCCATGGAAACAGAGACAGACCTAATTTGAGCAGTAACCATTGCTGTTATTTATTTAATTCCGATAAGCCATCTAAATGTAGAATGACTAAAGGTTCCACTGTGCTAAAAATAGCAGCCTTGTAATATTTTAATTCGCAAATCACCCGTGTTTAACAATATTTTGGGCATCTGACATTAACATTTCTCATGCACTTTTGAAAGCTCATCATTAACCCTCTTCTGTTTCATTCTGTAAGGAGGAGAAGGGTGCCTTGTTCCTTCCTCTGACATTAATTTTATACATGCAGGATGCCTTCTATCAGCCCAGTCTTCCCGTGGAGAGTGGGASCGTGGAGGTCCTTGCTGCCCTCTTGTCCTCCCCCAAGCTTAAAACAAATGTTTGAAAGAAGGCAGAACTGAGCTATAGGAACCAAACTCCCCTTCTCTGGATGGTACCAGGGATCTTCTGTGATGGTTTGATCTCAACAACTCCACAAATAAAGCACCTCCTGAGGCACATCACTTCCGAGCTGCCTGATAGCTCCCATCTGTTCTTGCAACCCTGCCTCCATTTCCTGAGCTGGAGATGCAAAAACCTACAGGTGTAAATTTGCAGTTTCTGTGGCTTTGGGTTTTTACAGGGCTTCCAAAATGCCTGGAAACAGAGGAGAAACTACCTTCGGGATGTCAGTACTACAGAYGGACCAATTTGAATTTCCTCCTGTCTCTGGCTGTTTTTCCCCTTGTAATCTTCACTGTTTTCCACAGCAGGAACAACACCTCCATTTCTCCACTGGTCCGGGTTTTAACCTTAAAGTGAGAATGCAGCTGTATTCCCTGGGAGGTTGCACACAGCATGTACAACAAATAAAATCCTRGATGTGTTTTTGTTCTCAGGAATCCTCCGTTTCTTGGTCTCCTGCCTCCAGAGGGATCGTGGGGAGCCCTGTTCCTRTTTCCTTAGGGAACAATCCCTCTTGTCAGGAGGGTCCAGCTGCCTGAGCATCAGGCACTCTCCATGTCACACCTTCCTCAGAAACCGCCCTGGTCACTGACCCCTGCCTCAGTTTTTCCTTTTCCCACCCCTGGAGCTGGGAGTTGGTGCTGTGGGAGGCAGGGCTGGAGCAGTGCTGGCAGCACTGTGCTGTCCAGAGCAGCCCAAAGCATCCTCTGGCTAATGGAGCCACCAGCCTCCATCCTCCTGCCAGTGAAGCCAAAGAGTGCTGATGGCATCAGTGCCAGGGCAAAGCAGGTAAAGATCCTGGCCCCAACACTTAATGGGAGTCAGGATTTGGTACAGAAAGGAGGGAAATGACCAATACTGTGTTTCACCCTGCAGTCAGCTGTGCAGAGCCTTTCCTCTCTGCAGCACAGGGCTGAGGGGTGAGTTGTCAGTGTTGTTTTCTTCAACGGTTCAGAAGTAGGACTGCAAGAAAGATATTCTGGGCAAGAATCAAAATGAATAAGAGTTGCTTTCAGGATCTGTCACAACTAGAGTCAGCATATATTTAGCTTCCATTGCTCTGATTTAGAAACAGGGAGCAATGCTGGTGTATTTATAGCCTTCAAAGACCTTTTTCAATGGATTGCAGCTCCAGAGRTTCCTGCTGGGGTGGTCAGGCACTGATACTCTATTTTAGTGTACAGTGGTACACCAGTCAATCTATATGTGGCACAATAAGACTGGAATTATTTTGAACGAGCACAGGTTGCAATTACAGCTTTTTACCGTTTCCCTGACTGTGCTACAGGACTGTTGCCAGTTTAAGGCTTTAATGGTTAGCAATTACTCACAGAAGTGAAGAGTTCATTCATCAGCTGGGGTTTAATCTCAAGCATGATATGACTGCACAGTGAATACTGCACAACATGCTGCTCATGTTATCTGGGTAAATGAGATCTTGATGGGCAGGCTYGGGATGAAGAATCTGATATGGTACTTCACTCCAAAAACCTGTACAAGGTTTCTAACAACCAGGTTGTTACAGAAACAATTTCCAGTCCAGCTTTCCCAAAAGCAAAAGTTGTGGGGGGTAGAGRGCATGTGTGATCCCATATCCTGGTCACCTGTCTTTTCTGATTAGAGTCTGCAGAGACGTTCATTTTCTGAGGAGTATCCAAAGGCTGCTTTTCATGAAGGAAATCTCTCCTGAGTTATCCAACTAACAGCAAGAAGTAGCTGCTGAAAGGTTTTTTGTTCAGACAGTCTCACAGTGCAATAAAACACTGATTATTCATAGATAATAGGAAGATGTTGAATAATTTCAAACTGAGGTTTCACATAATAGGTATCTCAGACTGTCTATATTTAGCCTCCCAAATCTATACTTAAACTCCTACGTGAAAATGGCCAAAAGGAAATTAGCCATTTGGAGCTGGTTGTTACAGCTCATATTATCATCGGTATGAACTTGTTGGTACCATTTAATTTTCCCTTTCTCTTTCTAATCCTCCTCCTCTCTGATCCTAAGCTTCTTCCCCACTGTCTTCTCTGCCTTTTAATAAGGACACGTGAAAACAACACTTGGCTTGGAAGGCACTTGGACAGCAGCACCTCTGAAACACTTGGWACAATACTCAAAAACTTCAGTGACCCAAAAATTTGATGTGGTCCTACTGTCCAGCTCCTTCCTTCCCTGGAGAGCCCATCCACMACTGACCCATCTGTACTGACACCCCGAGATACCAGCAAAGAACATTGGTGGCCTATTCACCAATTCATTGAATTAAACATAATACTGTGTGCTAAATTTAAATAGACAGATCTGTGACTCTGTGGGCTTTGAGGGATTTGTCTGTACACATGTGTGCACACAAGATGAGAACACTGTCACCAACACTACTGCTCAGCACCAAAACCTTTGGCCACCCATTCCCTGCTTCAAAGCTGAAGCAATTCCAGCAATCACAGCAAAGAACGTGGGAAGAAATGGCTAATTCCCTTTAATCCTTGAGCTGCCCTTGACATTCAGCAGAAAGACATGAGTGTACTGAAATAAGTGTAAATAAGGTTGACACATCAAGAGAATTGCTCCTAAAATTGAAAAATGCAGTCATTAGCTGACAGCTCTCTGTTGTCTCCATGCAGAGTCATAGCAGGGCCACTGTGACTGCAGCCACAGTTGAGTCAGCATTTTCATTATCACCTGCCATTTTCTAGGATTTATATCTTGGCCATTAAAAAAAGAAAAAAAATCAAGGGAAAAAAAAAAAACAAACAACAGCGTTCTTGGCTGAAATTTCCACAGCAGCTCCTTGGGCCTGATCACACCTCTGTACTCCACCTGGTCCTGTCAGCTGTTCCTGCCCAGCACAGGATGAAGGGTGAAACACTCCAGCATGGAGTCACTGCCTGTCGAATCACTTTGCACAACCAGGGCTGACAACTGAAGGGGCACGAGAACAGAGTATCCATTCCTGCAAAACTGCTGCCGTGGCTGAATATGAATTTCAACCTCCTGCTAGAGCTGGAGATATTTGAGTTAGCTTCCAGGAATGACATCTGGCAAATGCCACCCCTGCTGTGCTGGGTAGCTCTGTCACAGAATCAGGSGTGTTGTAACCTGAAATCACAACTGTTGGGTTTGCAGTTGAGGTTTTGCCCTTGAAGTCAGCTCTGAAGGGGTTTACTSTGTGTTTGCCTCCTGCTTGCAGCAGACAGGCAGGCAGGCAGCTCCTTTGCCATGCAGTATTCACAAAGCTACTACCAGCTTTTAGAAACTGTTAGTAACAAATTATTCAGCTGCACAGGATAGATCTTCTGAAGAGATTATTCAGTGCCTATCAGCTCAGCCACAGGAAGATGCACCTTTTATCCGAAGAGAGAGCAGAAGAGCAGCAGAGTGCACATCAGCTGCCCCGCTCCCACCCTCAGGAGCACRGGGAGGTTTAACTCAAGATTTATGTTGAGGTTCTCCAGCTGGCTCCAAGTCAGACCACAGACTCACTGCACTCCATCAGCTGCCACCAAATATCAGAGTGCAAGTTACACCAAGGCTTCACATTAATCACAGTTCTGCACTGCCAGACCTGCTGCTAAAGCATCTACTCACAGAGATGCTCCTGGAGACCATGAGTTCATTTGATGAGTTCATTTTATACTCCTAATTCACATCCTACAAGCAGGTTGTGCCTAGTAGTAGCATGTAATAATAGAGTGGCATAAATGAAACTCTCTTCAGCAGTTCACTGAACAGGTCAGCATGGTCCTACTTGGTGTTACAGGAGCATTACATGACCTGCYTGTGGCCAAGCTCCCCAGAGGCTGCCCTGACATGGAGAGAGCATTTTTCTACAGCTGTTTCTCCATCCCTCTCTGCACACATCAGCTCACCCGTGTCCTGTGAGGCTGCAGGAGCCTTGGGAAGCAGCAGCAGCACCTGCCCTACCTGTTCTCCTGGCCATCCCTGTGCTGGGGGACTTTCAAGTCCCCCTACCTCTGGCRCAGCTGAGGTCTCTAAGAACCTTGATCGGTGTTGTTTATGCACAGCCTTAATCAGCTTTGTGTTTTCACTGCTGTCTTTGCACCATTTTTCCCCCAAAGGAGAAGGATTTATCCTGTTGGTCCTCACACAGTAGCCCTGAATTTCTACATTTTGTTCACTTCTTTGTTATGTCCTCTCCTGCCTCATGAAGCCTTCAGAARCACATCCCTTCCCCCATGGCTGCTTCTTTTCCTCCTGTGCTCTGTCGTGGCTCTCACTTACCTTCCAGTGACACTCAAATGGAAGTGCCCTGCTGGCAGGCTAATCACTGCTCACAACWTAGCTTAAACGATTGACCAGTCCTCAGAGACTGGATTTAGTTGTTTTTATGTTAAAGAAATGGAAGAGAAACAAAGATAAAATTTTAGACCTTGGAATATGTTCAGGTAAATGGTGCACGTGTAATTTTGATGAGAAAACACCTCACAGAAACTATTTATGTGAATGCTGAATGTGCCTCAATGAGAAACGTAATTCATCTTTTTCTCTGATTTTTCCTAGCTAGAACTAAATATTGCCCTTGGGATATTTTATGTTACGTGGAAGAATGAATTTAAGTCTCAATGGGAGGCTTCAACATAGCAAAATACTTAAGCCCTTGTGTAACTTTAAAAGGACATGAATAGTCCKACTGAAGTCAATGGGATTTAATACACATACTTTAGAGCCAAGTTGAATCCGGGCCTGAACAAATGTTGGTTTCATCTTTCAGAATTGTGTGACCTGATACCCTACTTCCAGCCACAGCCCAGCTCTGCTGACTGCTCTCCATCCTGCATAGCCTAAACACTAAACCCAAATCCTGTCTCACATGCAGATTAACAGCACTCAATTTTTWAAAAATCATATTCCCCAGGCATCTTATCTTTTTACGTCCTCTATTAGAAGTAGCACTTGATATGKCTATTATAAAAYGAGATTCCAGGGAAAACTATTTGCCAGTCCATTTACTTTATGCCTTTGCCAATCATTAATGTATCATTAATGTCATTATATGGTGGGCCCTCCTCCCTGTCCATGACAGTGCTCCCTCTCCCTCTCCCACAGGTTTTCCCTGTCACCAGCAGGRCCGTGGCAGCAGCAGGAGGCACAGCAAGGAATTACAGCACAAACAGGGCACTGTAAGGACAGGAGCTCTGGGAGTGGAAGTTCCATCTGCAGGGGCAGGCGTGGGTCTCATCTCATTTGGGGGCTGGCACTGGTCGTGCTGGGAGCCTGCACACTGTGCTGAGGAGAGAAGGTTAGGGACAGGACAGCAGCCAGGCTGCTGGCACTGCAATCCCTGTGCCCCAGTGTCCCWCCCTCTCTCTCAGCCCAGGGGGACATCGGGCAGGGCCAGTGCTGGGTCAGGAGAGGCTGCAGCACACCCACATCCCTCATGGGGTACCCCTGCCCCCAGCAGCCTGTCTGACCATAGGGACAGGGAGGAGGAGTGTGGGACAGGACACCTGCTCCATACCGTGGCGTCAAACTGAGTCCAAATTCTTGTCATCCAATCACAACTGAGCCTTACATTTTAGCAGGTTTGGGTCCAAGGGCTAGAAATACCTTTAAAAATGGGGAGGAGGAGATGAACTGTCTCCCAGGCAGAGCAAAGAAAATGTGATTTAAATACTTAGCTCTCCTTGTCCTTGAAAGGGTTAGATTGACCTATGATAGGGTTTTTTCTGTTGGTGAAAAATAGGTGAAACGATAGGTGTTTTTCTGTACCCTTCAAATCAGCAGCATCAGAGAGAGGTTTAACTGTGGACAACAGAATCTCACAGCTGTGTCAGACAAGAGGCTTCATCCTTACCCCATGCAGGAGGTTTTCCAAGTTTCTGTTACCAAAAAGGGAACAGGCAAGCCGAGCAAACCTGTTTGCTTGCCAATTTAAGGATTACAATTCAACTGAATGCTATGGCTCTGTGCACCAAAGCAACTGAAATATTGACAAGGCTACTTCCAGGACTGATAGTGTTGCTAAAAAAAAAACCTGCAGTAAATAGGGCAATTGACTGGAAGCTAAAATGGGGAATGCTTTCTGGGCTAAAAATTCCTTCAGATATATTTATTAATTCATTATTCAATGATGACGTGCACAGTGCTGCGTACATTTAAACATGAGACACTGCTGTAACTGCTTCTTGAAATTCTGATTTGCTTAAAATATTTAGTCCATTTTCATGTTAATTAAGGAGCAGTCAAGAAGGGAAGCCATATATCTGTGAGAGGAAAAACAGATCTTCTCATGGAAAGGAGACTTGCCCCTTTCACCTTTCTCCTTAGCCAAAATCTTGCATGACCTTTTAAATGCTCCCGTGTATTTTAGCCATTTGAAGTAATCACAGCTACAGGACAGCACAGCYAGCATAGGTCAAGGGGTGAGGGATGTCAGCCATGCTGAAGAATTAGAGGTAAGGTACAAAATGGAGTACTACAGCTGTCCAAAGGAAATCAAGCTGCTTGGAGCCTGCTGTGTTCCAAGCTAGAGTCTTTTGCTACTTCAGTAGCGATAATTGTACATCTGGCAGTGAGGATTTGAGCACACAAGCAGCTCTCCAGTCATTTCTCAGTTGCAATTGTGACTGGAGGATGCCAGAGCTGGCTGACCAGCTGGCAAACAGCAGGGTTTGCCAACAGGATCAAAAGCCTAATCTTTCTAAACACTATGATATTCTTAGTTTTGAGTTCCAGGTTTTGGGGGCTCAGGATTTTCATCTCTCTGTTTCAGTTCTCCATCTGTTTGCCACCCCACCCACCCTCTTCCTCAAGCAACAAATAAAGTCATCCACAAAAAAAACACTCAGGGAAGAATGAGGGGCTGGCAGCTGCAACTCAAGTCCCAAATTTTGTTATTACAATTGTTTTTGGACCCATGCCAATAATTAAAGTAGCACTTGTTTAGACAGTGCCATTCTTTGGGTTTCCAAGGCTGTTCCAGACAAATGCCCTCTCTGGCTGACAGAAGCAGATTGACCACAGCAGAATCTGCCTGGAGCCTGGTACAACRTGGGAACTGCAATCCAAAGGATCTCAGCAGGGATGAGGCAGAGATCCCATTTCATTTTACCCATCAGCCCGAAAGCAATTTTCAAAATGTTGCCCAGAAAATGCTGCTGAGAGAAATAAATGAAACAGGTAAACCAGGAGAGGGTGGTGACTGGGAAAGCAGCTGCTGCGTTGGAGAGAAYATTGCCCCAAGAAAATTTCTCTTTGCAAATACATCTTCCAGCATTTCACAGTTCAACAGAAAGTACAAGCAGAGCTACCTCAAGAGATTTCGCTGCAGTGAACAAGTACAAAGAGACTCCAGAGGATACACAGGCACTTGCATCKTACTAGATTACTGCATTTCTAGAGCAGTTTGCAAAGAATATGAAATGGATCTGGGTGACTTTTCCCACCTGCGCAAGTTTCATGCGCAATTTCATTGCTTTGTCCTGTTTTACTATTCTGTTTTCAGTGACAACACCAGCAACACTTTACTGATATCTAGTCCTCCACACAAGAAAACACAGGCTGAAAGGAGTTCTTCTTCTAGAACACGCCTGACTCATCCTGGTGAGTCAGGCTATCATTCATTTAAGTTTGTCTGATAGCTTTAATCTCCAACTTTGGATGGGTGCAYGGATCTTTCCATTGTCAGGTGCCAGAAGGCAACCCTCTACCAACTCCTTACAAACTGTAATGACCTCCTAAAACCATTGTGAACCAGGAGCTGACACTGTCTTTGGGAGCTGTGACTGGTTCTTGTCTTCCCTGAGGTCTGCAGACCAGRGTGAGCTCTGGAAGTGCATCTGCTTGCATAGGAATTCCAAAAGTACTTAATATCCACAGCTCATCATTTCAGCGCTGATTCTTCTCTCCAGTCTCCAAATAACCATCATATGATCCACCAGAAAAGCTGCCTGACTGCYACCCACCAACACTGACCCCACTCTGAACCTGAGGGATGTCACTGCACTTGCAGTTTGCTGCTGCTGTTCTGCCAGCYGAAATTTCTCACTGCAAATTGCATTCGAGAAGATGTGCAAATATTTCAGGTATGCAATGGACATGCTGTAGATGAAAAACTACAGAGTAGAAAAGGAATAGCTGGCTATWAAACATGGATTCAATGTTGAATTTAAAAGTCTAATAAAGTGACAGCTACCATCATGAGACACAGACATCTGATTCACTCTGCCAGCAACTGCATTATTTCAAAGAAATATTTATATGGTATTTATCTTACCCTATTCATCAGCTCCCATAAATCAAGAGTGTCCCTGAACTACAGACTCTCTATCCTTAAAATAAAGGTATGAAAATTGAAAGGCTAAAGAGATGAAAGTTATATTGTGGATAATGTAGAAATAKATGTTAATTATGCAGAACTTCCAGTGCACTTCTGCAAACAGTRGTCTGCAGTCAGCCTGCAGTGACTGACACGAGGTATGATGCAATAAGCATGTGGGGAAAGCACTTGGCAATGTTTTAATAASAAGTTTCCTATCGAAGTATGATCCTGATTTTTAAAGTGATCTGATTAGTGCAATGAATCATGTTTTAGAGAATCAGTCTGGGCTCATTCTCCTGATGTTCCTGGGATACCCTGACCCTGTCCTGGGCCAAGGCAGGGATGCTGGTGCTTGGTAAAGTCTACCCCAAATTCCCTTCCCTTGCCTGGGATGCTTCTCACCTGTATTCACTGAAAGATTGAGCTTTTAGAGATGGCACAGCCCAGTGCTGAGCTTTTCCTGGAGCAGGCATTTTGTTTGTGCCCTGGTGGGTCCATGGAGATGCARATCCAGCTGAAGGCCTGGAAGATGAAGGCATCAACAGTGCTCTTCTCTGAAGCCTTGCCTGTGACTTTGGGTCTCACAGTGAGATGAGKCTTGCACAGACAGCAGCCGTTGTAGCACATCCTCTGCCTGTTTCCACAGCAGCCCTTGGTAGGCAGCCTTGGCTTGGCTTTCTATGGGATTATGAAAAATTTAAGCATTCACCTTTCCCAAGGTATCAAATACACAACTCCAAGTCCTTGCCTACAGCTTCAAACCTTTCCCCAACCAGGTGTAAGCTGGTTCATCATAGCTGGAAGGGTTGATGTTTCCATTTCTCTGGAACAGGGAAAGGAGAAGGCGAAAGAAAAGCTAAAGGAATGCAGGATGCACTCTGAGCCTGTCAGATCCTAAAAGGGATTTAGAAGCCTAACTAGCAGCACTCCCACTTCACACAGCCTCCAGTGACTYCAGCAAAGAAGTCCTCAGCTCAGGACACCTGCAGGGCTGTGTGGAGACCAAAGCCACATGGCAGAAGGCTCCAGCCATTTCCACCACCTGCAATCAGAATTCTCTGGGACRTGTTCCCCTTCCAGCTTAATATTTTCACCACTCAAGCAAGAAGAAAATTTGGGATWTTTTGCCTAGAGAATTTTTCCCAAAATCAGTCTACCTGTAGTAGCTAACCCCTAGAATTATTTTCCTCCTCCTCAACCTTGGTTTTGGACAAGGACCTTTCAAGTCTGATGTCTTAGAGGACTTTCCATGCATTTTTCTGACAGATATGAGCCTTGCATTTCCTYCTCCTTTTTGTGCTGGCTGGAGGAGCCAAAGGCTCACTCTGTGGCCATCACTACATGGTTTTTACATCTGGGAGTACTGAGCTGAGCAACCACACTCAGRGGTGCTGAAATGAGATGCACAGAGGCATTTGCTTAATGAGTTTGATGGAGCAAGTATRAGACAGGCAGATGGGTTTTGAAGTCTGCTCCTCTAATGGATGAAAAGGTGCTGGAATCTGGCTGGTTTGAATCAGAGAGAATAAAACAGACCGTAAAAATGAGTGTGAATGAGTGATTGGCCTGTCTCTTTCCTACATAAAAATACCATTAGCTCATTTCATGTGCCACATGTTATTTACTGAGCAGGTCRCTGGAAAGCCTGTGTTCTCCACCCAAAATGCTGCTGCTAATGCAGAAATGCTTTTTTCTAGAGGGTAGATTGAGGCAGSAGTGGCTCTCTCCAGCATAGCTAGCCCTGTTAAGGGGGCAAACATCTGTTTCACCTGCAGTGGCAGCAGGCAAACAGCTTCTACCAGCACCTGAAACTTCCCAAAGCAGCAGCAGATCTGAACCCAGCAGAGGTGTTGGTGGCCCTGAGCCCAGCTGTGCCCTGTGCATGCAGCAGGGSCTGTCCCACCAGCCCTGGGAGGAT
The DNA here is from genome assembly GCA_003546035.1 of Mixornis gularis. Classification (NCBI taxonomy): domain Eukaryota; kingdom Metazoa; phylum Chordata; class Aves; order Passeriformes; family Timaliidae; genus Mixornis; species Mixornis gularis. The sequence continues at coordinate 241,026 of QVAJ01000302.1, forward strand.
GAACATGGGCAGAGATGTCAGCCCCTCACAGACCCACCCTGCCACGGGCAGTCAGTCAGACAGGGAGCCTGGTGCCCCTCTCAGACACTTGATGGCTTCTGCAGGACCCAGGGCAGCACCACGACCTGCCCTGGCCACTGGATTCATTCCCAGCTAAGCTGTGCTGGGAACAAAACCAGCCTCCCAAGACAAGGTCTCTGCTCTGCCTGCTGCTCACAGGCAGGCTGGGAAGGATGGACAGGCAGGATCCTGCTCAGTAAACAGGGCCTTAGGTTCCTGTGCATGGTAAGGGAACATAAGGAATAAAAATAGGTAGACAGCCCTCAGGTAAAGAAAGAAAAGTGAACATTAAAACTGTTTGTCAAAATGCTTTTGCTGTAAAATTATCTCTTTCGAGCACAYTGGCAGCAGTTTGTTCAGCAAAAAATCTCCAGCAACCTCAAGGAATGGACAATTTTTGGAAAGATAATTAAACAAGAGGTCAAAACATGTCTTGGGAAGTGGGATGGCAATTATTTAGCCTCAATGCTTGAGAACAGGCTTGAGACAAATTCATACAGCATCCTTCTGGGCAGTTTGAGCTTTCCTTCTCCCAGTCCAGTGGCTCCTGTCCATCCCTCCCCAGGCCAGCCACGGATGGTGGAGGCTGACTGAGGAGCAAAGAGGAGAATGGGAAAGAGGAACCAGCACGGGGAAGAACCTGCAGTCACACTGCTGTAACCACTCGTTAATTAGTCCTGCTACCCTGAGATATCATTGGAGTCATTGAAATCATTACAATACTGAGGATGGTGGTGCATTTTGGACCCCATTTGGAGGCCTCAAGGCTGGGCATTGTGGCTCTACATGGAAGTGAAATAATCCAACACCCTTCTATATTGCACAGAGAAATCTACCTGAATCACCCCAAGCTATCAAGCCACAGCTGAGCCCTCACATTTGTCTTATTCCCAAGGAAGATTCAGCTTCTCCCTGCAACAAACATCACAGCTTTGATCTTGAGGGCAAAGAGTGCAAGAGAGATGCTCCCCTGACAGTGAATGCTGAGGGCTGAGGAGGGAGCACAGGCARCAGGCAGGGAGTGCTCTGTGCTAGRTGGGCTGAGGCTGTCCCAGAACCTCTCCCMTGCAGTTGGAAAGACCCTTTTTTAGACCCAGAGATGGGCTCCTGARGGTCATTTTAAAGACTTTTATTCCATTTTCAGTCTCATGAGAAGGGTGAGACAATACARAKGTTACAGTTCRCACCATCACAATCAGAAGCCAAACTATTTCCTCATTACAATACACTGTAAGTGTTTTCTGGCCTATCAGCTTTTGCCACACAGTGCTGCTAATGCTCCTAAACCAATCATCCATTCAAATACCCTACGTGGGTCCTGCTATAATACATCTTTCATAGTTC